>JAQPZY010001350.1:1690000-2269025 GCA_029931535.1 Margaritifera margaritifera
TGATATGATGTCCAGTTGGTCCTAATGTTGCCATTCAGGCATTCAGTATGCCTGCCACAGTGGTCATCATGAAAATATTGTTATCACTATTTATCCTGAATCAATGGCCATATCAAGATGGAGTTTTCACTGAAAAGACTTATATGATGTCTAGTTGGTCATGAATGAAAATGGTGCCATTCCGGCTTCTAATATGACTGCCATAGTGGCCATCTTTAAAATCTTATCACTACTTATCCTAGATGACTGGTCATATCGACATTGTTCTTTCACCAAAAGACTTCTTATGATGTCTAGTTGGTACTAAATAGAATTGGTGCCAATCTGATATCGAATGTGGCCACCATGGCATCCATCTTGAAAATCTTGTTATCGTTACTCCTCCAAAATGAAAGTCACATGAACATGGAATTTCCACCAGAAGACTTCTTATGATGTCTTGTTGATCCTTAATGAAACTGGTGTGAAGCTGACATCCAGTATGTCCACCACAGCAGCTAATTTGAAAATCTTGTTATTGCCGAAGAATATCAAAGATGGTTTCAAGACTAGGAAGAAATTATCTTCTCTTGAATTTCTGGAAATTCTTTTCAGCCAGTAGAGCATCCGTGTCTTTGAGTACCTTGTTTTCCATGCAGTGGCAAAAATCTTTGCTTTCAGAAACAGTATTAAGGAAAAATTCTGACTTGATTTGGACAGTCAATTACAGATGAATTTCAGAAACTCTTAGTGCTTCAGGTCCAAATAATTATTTGGTTTAAGTTTTTGGTTGTTTCTGGTTTTATGAGGTCACGAACAAAGGAAAACCATTCATCAGGACTGATCTAATCAACAAAGTAATGCTGAATATGTTTGGATTGACGTTTGAGTCGTCAAAGTTTTATGGAATGAACATTTACTTTTCAGAATCAAGCCTTTATGAACTTTAATCCATTTACTTTATACTTTAGATGTTTCTCCACAAATTATCAATATATATGTCTAACACTTTAATTCTTTGTACAAAAAGTAGGATATATGAATTTACATATAGCACGATTTTGATAACCTTCTTTACATTGTTTTTCTTTTTGTAAATGTATGTAATAAGAATCGTCATCTTTCGCAGTTTTTAAATATACTCCACACTTGCAGCAACTAAACTTTTAGTTGAAATAATTTGTTTCAGTACTGCAAAGTTGGATTTATTTAATATGTTTGAACTGCTTAATTGTTAAAAGCATGACTTGCATCATTCTTTAATATCAGATGAAATTTATCTTACAGCCATTCTTTAGTTTTCATCATGGTACAGACTCTAAAATGGGGAATTTTACCAGTGAAAAAAAAAAAAACAATGCAGAATTAACACAAATGGAATGCAGAATGAATGCAAACAAAATGATGAATGCCTTTTGAAGAAAATGGCAGATGCAAGTGCAGAATGCAGAACATTGAATGATCAGTGAAAACGGAACAAAACATGAATTTATTTTATAAATGGATTTGAAAATCAGTTATTTTCAAGCTGCTGCTAACTTTACAGGGTCAAAAGCCCTTTTCAATGCTAACTTTACATGGTCAAAAGCTCTTTTCCATGCTAACTTTACATGGTAAAAAACCCTTTTTAATGCTAACTTCCATGGTCAAAAGCCCTTTTCAATGCTAAATTCCATGGTCAAAAGCCCTTTTCAGTGCTAACTTTACATGGTCAAAAGCCATTTTCAATGCTAACTTCCACGGTCAAAATCCCTTTTCAATGCAAACTTTACATGGTCAAAGCCATTTTCAATGCTAACTTTACATGGTCAAAAGCCCTTTTCAATGCTAACTTCTATGGTCAAAAGCCCTTTTCAATGCTTACTTTACATGGTCAAAAGCCCTTTTCAATGCTAACATCTATGATCAAAAGCCCTTTTCAGTGCTTACTTTACATGGTCAAAAGCCCTTTTCAATGCTAACTTCCATGGTCAAAAGCCCTTTTCAATGCAAACTTTACATGGTCAAAAGCCCTTTTCAATGCTAACTTTACATGGTCAAAAGCCCTTTTCAGTGCTACTTTAGTGGTCAAAAGCCCTTTTCAATGCTAACTTTACATAGTCAAAAGCCCTTTTCAATGCTAAATTTACATGGTCAAAAGTCCTTTTCAGTGCTAACTTTACAAGGTCAAAAGCCCTTTTCAGTGCTAACTTCCATGGTCAAAAGCCCTTTTCAATGCTAACTTTACATGGTCAAAAGCCCTTTTCAATGCTAACTTCCACAGTCAAAAGCCCTTTTCAATGCTAACTTTACATAGTCAAAAGCCCTTTTTAATGCTAACTTTACATGGTCAAAAGCCCTTTTCAATGCTTCCTTTACGTGGTCAAAAGCCCTTTTCAATGCTAACTTTACATGGTCAAAAGATCTTTTCCATGCTAACTTTACATGGTCAAAAGCCCTTTTTAATGCTAACTTCCATGGTCAAAAGCCCTTTTCAATGCTAACTTCCACGGTCAAAAGCCCTTTTCGGTGCTAACTTTACATGGTCAAAAGCCATTTTCAATTCTAACTTCCACGGTCAAAAACCATTTTCAATGCTAACTTTACATGGTCAGAAGCCATTTTCAATGCTAACTTTACATGGTCAAAAGCCCTTTTCAATGCTAACTTCTACGGTCAAAAGCCCTTTTCAACGCTAACTTTATATGGTCAAAAGCCCTTTTCAATTGTAACTTCCATGGTCAAAAGCCCTTTTCAATGCAAAATTTACGTGGTCAAAAGCCCTTTTCAGTGCTAACTTTACATGGTCAAAAGCCCTTTTCAATGCTACTTTAGTGGTCAAAAGCCCTTTTTAATGCTAACTTTACATAGTCAAAAGCCCTTTTCAATGCTAAATTTAAGTGGTCAAAAACCCTTTTCAGTGCTAGCTTCCATGGTCAAAAGCCCTTTTCAATGCTAACTTTACATGGTCAAAAGCCCTTTTCAATGCTAACTTCCATGGTCAAAAGCCCTTTTCAATGCTAACTTTACATGGTCAAAAGTCCTTTTCAATGCTAACTTCCATGGTCAAAAGCCCTTTTCAATGCTTACTTTACATGGTCAAAAGCCCTTTTCAATGCTAACTTTACATGGTCAAAAGCCCTTTTCAATGCTAACTTCCATGGTCAAAAGCCCATTTCAATGCTAACTTTACGTGGTCAAAAGCCCTTTTCAGTGTTAACTCTTCATGGTCAAAAGCCTTTTTCAATGCTAACTTCCACGGTCAAAAGCCCTTTTCAGTGCTAACTTTACATGGTAAAAAGCCCTTGTCAATGACAATCCAGGATCAGATTCTTTACCCTGACAGACAACTTTTAAATCCTGACAATCTCGACATTGTGATTTTAGAGGCAGTCATAAAAGACAACTGCCATTGATGTGATGACATTATCAACATGGTTGTATCTGTACAATCTTATTTGAACAAATGAAATAAGAAATAAATGTTGCTGTCTATATACTCTACAACAATATTTTAAACTTATTGCAGCTGATGTTATATTTTAATTGATTGTAAATTCAATGATTTCTTTTGCATTTTATGCATTTGCCATTTGTTCTAAGCATACTTTTAATAAGACAATATGAAAGCTAGAGTTCTGCTCCTTTGACACCCTCAAAAATGGAAAACCTGATTTCGGGAAACGCACTTCCTTTTTTTTCCAAGCAATCTAAAACAAATTTAAATGATGGATGAAAGCAATAAATCGAAAATGTGAATGCATTTCTGATACCATAAACAAAGAACAACAAGATGATAGGTGAAATACAGATGTAAATGGAATGCAGTCAGAACACAAATGCAGAGATGCCAACCATTCAAGATTTTGTGGAATAATTATGAATTTTCATTGATTATTCTGCCTTCTGAGTTATATTGATGAAATTCTGGAAAATCAAAATTGTATGGGATAAAATTGTGTGCAGCAGTTTTCTGAGTGGACACAGGAACAAAAGTACTTAAACACCATTATGATTGACTGGTACATAGAATGTAATTTTTTGATGCAAGAAAATATGTGCATGAGTAACAACAAGAAAGCAGTCAATTAGACTAATTATTCAAAAAATGGTGGCAGAGAAAAGAAAGATGCAGATAATTTTTGAGGACTAATGTGTATGGTTATTGTTTTACCCAAAAGTGTTTTAAGTAATTCAAGGAAGAATGGATTCACCATTTATTATCAATGGACCCTCATTGTTTCTGATTTTGTACGGGTATTTGTATTTGCATAGGCTCATTGGAAGATTGTTATGGGTTTAATGCCATTTTTCAGCACATGATAGGCTATACATGGCGGCCAGTATATTTGGTGGAGGAAGAACCCGAGAAAACCTTGGGAAGAACCACCGACCCACACGAAGCTACTGGCAAGCTTTTTCACATACCCACGTTTGCTGAGCCCGAGACTCAAACCCACGTGGACAGCAGACAGAGGTGAGATGTCAGTGATCTGTAAAGTCGAGCGCCTTAGACCACTCGGCCACCCAGGGCCCCAGTTGGAAGATGCAATAGGATTGCATAGACTTGTTAATAAGTATATAATATCTATTCTAGACAGGCTGCCTAGATTCCACAAAATTGACTCCAGGATTCCCTGATAATCCTTCTCAGGGATTGGCATGTCTGAAAATGAAATGCAAACAAAATGCAGATTTGGTAAAGTTACCTGTTAAAGAGTCTGTTAAAGTTTGTTACATAGGGAAAGAAAGACATGGACTCAACCCAGTATTTGTTTCCAATTTTTTATTTTTTTTATTTTCATTTTTTATCAGTGTTTTTTCATTTCTTTAACTTCAAGTTTATTTTATTTGTTACAGTAACTCTAAATGGGGAAATGTCTGCTTGTTTAAGTTTATTTGTTACAGTAACTCTAAATGGGAAAATGTCTGCTTGTTTAAGTTTTATCTAGATTATGCAACTGGTTATGAATCTCAAGATATTAATGGAATAATATATTTTTAAACTTGCAGAAATGAGAGCAAAAAAATGCAATATTTCAAATTTTGAAATTTGCCAAAGTCTAATTACATTGAAATTTAATTGTTTGTAGTACTTTACTTCTTCTGAGCATGCCATTTATAGGTTTTATTTTAAATGCCATATTTTGAATATATAGAACTGATCTGAATTTCCCCTATCACCCACTTCAATTTTAAATCAAAAGTCCCTCCAACTTTCTCATGCATTTAACTTAACAAATTTTAGAATTATGAATACCCATTACTTAAGATGCCCACTTTTATACTGCTTTTCTCTTTAGTCAAACTATAAAATGAGAACTTTTGTACCATTTAGGTATGAACAATTTCCCCATATACATATAATTACATTGTAATGTCATTGTTGGGTTTAACACCATTTCTCAGCACTTGATAGGCTATATATGGCGGCTAGTATATTTGGTGGAGAAAGAACCCGGAAAGAATCACAAACCCACAGGAAGCTACTGGCAAACTTTCTCACATACCCACAGACTTGAACTCATGTGGACATAGGTGAGATGTGTGAGTGATCTGTAAAGGTGACTGCCTTAGACCACTCGGTCACCCTTGCCCCTTAATTACATTGCGAAAGCAGGCAGAAGGAGTGTTGCTTAGACTTTAATCTGTACCAGTTACATAATGTCTAGGCTAGACATGTACTGTAAAATTTGTATTTTAAAAAAAATTTTTTAGGACACCAGTTCGTTATTTTATCTTGCATGTGGTGGCAGGTGTGAATCACATCTTTTAATGTGGTGGCAGGTGTGAATCACATCTTTTAATGTGGTGGCAGGTGTGAATCACATCTTTTTTCTTATAGAAGAAGCAAACAATAGGCAACTATTTGATTAACATTACAAAATTGTGATCAAAATTGGTAAATGAAAGCTCGATATATCACTTATTTTATTATTAAAAATGGTAGTTAAGGTGTGAACATATTTGGAATCATCATGAAATTTACAAATTTTGATAAGAAATATATTTTGTAAAATTTTCTGTAGCAAAAATATTTTTGCAGTAAATAATAATAATAATATATGATGAAGTATCAGTCAGTGAAAGTGTTGGTAAATGTCTAATGATGGCAATGCTGCATGAAATAAATACCAATTAAAGAAGTCTTGTTAAGTGAAATTCGTGTTTTAATTTGACTGGTTTCAATGTAACCATCATAAATGATATGCTACCATCTATTCTAACATGGAAAGCAAATCTAATTAAATGTTTAGCCAGTTTTTAAGCTGGTTCATTTTTACAACAGTTGAAAACTTAATGTTAACGGTCCTTCAACATGATGACACAAGCTAATTAACAGATTAGTTGTCTCTAGCTAATTACAGTGCATGACATTGCCAACACCACCGTAACACCTTGGTGTAGATAGCCTTATTTCATGTTAAAATCACACACCATATACAAGCCCAAAGTGTTTGCCTGTGGCTAATATGGGGATTGTTTTAAAAACTTTGCAGTGATACATTAAAAAATAACTTGCAAGTTTTAATAAAAGGTACATATTTCTAATTTTTCTTTCTTTCAGTCTTTTTTTTTTTTTTTCTTTTTATCAATCCAAATTTTGTGTTTCTGAACATTGCAGCTGCTGTATGCCGATTGTGTTTATTAGTACAAATGACAGTCATTGCTTTGTGGTATCAATGAAGAATTGGTGAAATATAAAATCGCTGTCTTGAGGACTTTACTTGTGCAACCATGTTGATACATTTGGCTCGGTTTACGAGTATAATTCTGGCTTTGAAACTTGAGTTCATTTGTGATGGATATACATTGTTTTATCCTGAGGGGGAAGCAATGCAAAATTTACTAATGCATGAATTTGTGAGTGATGCATGCCAACTTGATTTATATTAAAAGTCTGTCATCAATTTATTAACTTTATTTGACTTTTGTGATCTAACATTCATTACTATTCAAATCCATTGTACGAATATTTGTGTAGAACAAAGGAGATTATAATTCTCATGTATCAGTGAAAATTGCTTGATCTGTCTGCCCTGGACTGTTTGTGTTAACCAAAAATTGTGTCCCTCACTATCTCAAGCCCTAGCTTTGCTGCAGTCAATGTTTATGGACCCTTTTGCTTGCGAGTTATCAAGGGAGAGGTGTATAATGTATACTAAGTATAGTAATACCAAATCTGTTGTGGAAAATTATAATACAGTATTGATGAATTCAGAAATGTATGTTATCTTAATGTAGATGGTTTCTGCAAATCCACAGAGTATGTGATGTGATTGTGTGTAAAATACTGTAAGATATTGTTTATATAGACCCATCGGGAGAGATGGATTTTGCTGGTATAATTGAGAAATGTATACAGAATAAGTAATTCATACGGGGATGCTTTGTTGGTCCATATGATAAAAAAGTCTAGAGAGGGGGCATCCATATAAACAGTGTTTTGCTGCACTAGTTATATGCTTTGTGATATATATATTTTGTGAGAGGCAGAATATTTTGATATGTGTAAAAACTATGCTTTTGAAGTGAATATTAGTAGTGTAAAAAGATTGCATTTTGACATATGACATAAATAGTGAAGATTGTTGTGGAAGCAGTATTATATTGATTTATATAGTCACTGTGTGTTATTTATACATAGTGACTATGTGATTTGTACACAGAGACTTATTTGCATACCGTGACTATGTTATTTGTACATAGTGACTATTTGTCTTTTGTACAAAGTGACTGTTATTTGTACATAGTGATTATGTATTTTTTTTTACATAGCGACTGCATTATTTGCATGCAGTGACTGTTTTTTGGGGTTTTTTTTGTTGTACACAGTGACTATTAACAGTACACAGGTCTCTGCATTATATGTACACAGTAACTGCATTATATGTATACAGTAACTGCATTATTTGTACACAGTGACTACATTATTTGTACACAGTAACTATGTTATATGTACACGGTAACTGCATTATTTGTACACAGTAACTGCATTATTTGTACACAGTAACTGCATTATTTGTACACAGTAACTGCATTATATATACACAGTAACTGCATTATTTGTACACAGTAACTATGTTATATGTACACAGTAACTGCATTATATGTACACAGTAACTGCATTATTTGTACACAGTAACTGCTTTATATATACACAGTAACTGCATTATTTGTACACAGTAACTATGTTATATGTACACAGTAACTGCATTATATGTACACAGTAACTGCATTATTTGTACACAGTGACTGCATTATTTGTACACAGTAACTATGTTATATGTACACAGTAACTACTTTATTTTACACAGCAACTGCATTATATGTACACAGTAACTGCATTATTTGTACACAGTAACTGCATTATTTGTACACAGTAACTATGTTATATGTACACAGTAACTACGTTATATGTACACAGTAACTGCATTATATGTATACAGTAACTGCATTATATGTACACAGTAACTGCATTATTTGTACACAGTAATTACGTTATATGTACACAGTAACTACGTTATATGTATACAGTAACTGCATTATATGTACACAATAACTGCATTATATGTACACAGTAACTGCATTATTTGTAAACAGTAACTGCATTATTTGTACACAGTAACTACGTTATTTGTGCACAGTGACTGTGTTATTAATACTACATATTGTTATACACCCATCTTATGTTGGACACTGTCTGTCCTTCCGTCCGTTAACATATACTTGTCAGGTCCATAATGTTGTAATGTTTGGAGGGATTTTCATAAAACTTGACCCAAGTATATATCATCAGTAGACATTGTTGCATACCAGAGCATTGCTTCCTGTCTGTAGGTTAAGATCAACATCAGGCAAGGGAAGATGCAGGTCTGTGACTTGCATCCTTATCTGGATATAACTTTAGAAGCACTGCAGATGTTTTGACAACACTTTGCCCAGGTCCACACTTTATCATACAGTAGTAAAGTCCCTAGCTCAAAGGTCAAGGTCATCAGTATACATAAGGTCATCACAAGATGGGTGTATCATTTGCCTTTTGCAGTACTCTTGTTCTTTGTTGTATTTTACCATTTTCTATTTTATTTATTTTGTGGCCAGATTTTATGTACAGTCTGATCTCATTTGTCTCGCATCTATTTACATGACAATCACTATTCTGTGATGTTACAAATGGAAGCAATTTCTTAAATGTCATTCCTAAATTGCATCCATTTATCCGAGAACCAACTTTATCTAAGATTTTATTACCAACAATCTGAGAACCAACTTTATCTAAGATTTTGTTACCAACAATTTGTGCTGAATAAAAGAATGTTTGCCTAACTTTCTTTAATAACTTCAATTTAGTGGCAAAAATTATGTATCTAGAGCAACCATAGTAGGAAAATAAAAACATTTGTCCTGCTATCCTAATTGTCTTTGCTCCAGCTTTTTTTTCTTCAAAACTGTATCTGAAAGGTCTCATGTATAAAATGGATAGATACACAATGGAAATTCTATCAATCCCTTGGCAAATATTATTTTTTTCAATTTTGTTGTTGTTTGTTTTGCATTTCAACTTTTTAAACAAAACAAGAGATACAGTTTAAATTGGTCAGAAAAGGACAGTCTCAGAAGTTTACATGAATTTATTCCATCTATTTATTATTATTATTATTATTACTATTATTATTCCGTCTATTTATTCATGCCAAATAATGGGTAGATTTTATTTTTGCTTATTTTTAGCAGTACAGTTTTTCAGTTAAGAAAAATAGATAGGTAAACATTGACAGGTGCTATTATAAATTTTGTGTATGCTTTTAACTGGTACAATATAAAAGCATTGGAAAAATTAAATCTGCCACTTTTTCTTACATTCTGTAAGAATATAATGGCAGTAAAAATATTAAAGTCTGTGGTATTCAGCCTTCTCTTTAACTGCCAGCTGGTGACTCAAAAACCATGTTTTTTTTATGCATTTCAACATTGTAGCTGTCTATTTTTTTAAATATATTGTTGCCTTGACTTAACCCTGTACATTTAATTTTGAGCCCACTACTACAAAAGAAAGTAAGAAAACTAGGTATTGGGATTTATTTGTCATTTTTTGAAAGACATTATTCTTATCCATTTGTAATAGTTTTAAATTGATATGCAAGTCATTCATCTGGTATCTAGAACATTTATTTTAATGAATTAATCACCAAGTGCTACATATCTGACACAAGCAATATGTTAATAAATGTAAATTTGAAATTATTTTATCTTTGCATTTCAGTCTATGTGCGAGTCATTGTACAGTGGTTACTCACTATAAAGTCTATGTGTGAGTCATTGTACAGTGGTTACTCTCTAAAGTCTATGTTTGAGTCATTGTACAGTGGTTACTCACTGTAAAGTCTATGTGTGAGTCATTGTACAGTGGTTACTCGCTATAAAGTCTGTGTGAGTCATTGTACAGTGTTACTTGCTATAAAGTATGTACGAGTCATTGTACAGTGGTTATTCACTATAAAGTCTATGTGTGAGTCATTGTACAGTGGTTACTCACTATAAAGTACCTGAATATACCATTGTCCCAAATATAATGCAGCTACAATCATGGATTTAATTTAATTCATTGAATTTTGTTTTATCATGGCTAGTTGGAATTTAGTTGGTTAATGAGAACCAATTATAATGGAATTTCACATCAATAGCTTTCTTATTTTTTGTGTTTTTAGCAATACTGGCCCAAAAACCAAGTAAGCTTTCAATATTGCCCTTGGTCCACTGTGCATCATCAATTAAATTCTCAAAAACCACAAAAAAGTAAACAAAAATTTAAACAGAATTTGGAAGAGAGCATTGGGCAGGAAGGGGTTTAAAGTTTATGCAAATAATGCTGGTCTGCCAGCAAATATGGTCAAAATCTTAAAACAATTTCTTCCCAACAACTGGTCAACAGAATTTTACCAAATTGAATATTAAGCATCCTGGTATAAAAGGCTTTCAGTTTTGTACAATATAATGCTGATGGCAGTGATACTGATCAGCCACCAAATATTGCCCCATTACTAAAAATATAGAAAAGATTTTACAACTTCTGGATATTTCTTAGTACTGCAGTGCTGATCAAGTACATCAGGGATATTTATCGCAAATTTGAAAAGTTTGATACATCTGATTGAAATTAGTGCCAAGTTGCAGAAAAATGAACTCAGATTAGTGTATTACTGATTAACTCAAGATTAGTGTATTACTGATTAACTCAAGATTAGTTGTCACTGATTAACTCAAGATTAGTTGTTTCACTGATTAATTTTTGATTAGTTGTGTCACTGATTAACTCAAGATTAGTTGTGTTACTAACTCAAGATTAGTTGTATCAATGATTAACTCAAGATTAGCTGCATCATTGATTGACTCGAGATTAGTTGTGTCACTGATTAGCTCATTAGCTTAAGATTAGTTGTGTCACAGAGTAGCACAAGATTAGTTGTGTCACTGATATTCACAAAATTAATACTCGAGAACTGCCATATTGCATTTTATTGTAAATTTTAGGTACGTTTAACATTTGTACATAAATATGCATAATCTGTATATGAAATCTGTGAGAGAAATACTGTATATTTTGACATTTGTGCAATTTTCACATTCTGGCACAAATTGCAGAACTTTTACTCACAGAAATTGAGGCACTTGAACATGACACAAATAATATATTGCAGATCTCAAATACATATCCAATTCATTTTTCTAAAGAATTTGCGCAAATTTAACTGTATTAGTAAGCATCTCTGGCATTGATAATAATTGATAGTTCATTGAAAAACATAATGTTTCATTTTCCATACAAGCCCCTTTCCTGCAGGTTAGAATGAAAGGGACTCATAACCCATATTTCTTTCTCACATACAAAGAAGTGATAGAAATATGTGTAGCAGATCTTTTGTTAATTAAAATTTTCATTGGATGAGATTAGGCTTCCTGACAGTTTTCTGGTCATACTCATGTAATTTCGCTTTTTCATTACTATTTTACTTATAGATTTTATGCTCAGCATAATTTGATGAATATTTGTGAAAAAAATATTGAAAAAGAGTAAATCCAAAAGGCTTCATATGTGTAAAGTTGAGTAAAAAGTTTAGAGAGAAAATGAACAAAATGTATTGCAGTATTATGAGAGACAATGAATTCCTTTGATACATTTTGTTCTGATACACACAATTCAATGCATGTGTGTTGTGCTCTTTATAAACATTTTTATAGTCAGGAAAATCTTTGGTATCTAGTCATAGTGGTTACATGAAAATTAGTAACACATGTTCAGGTATTATTTTAAAATACATTCCACGAATGTATACTGTGTTTTTTTATATACTATTTTCAGTCATATTGTAATTGTACAATCATTCACTTAATTTCCTTGCAATTTAAATAAAGTGTTGATACTCAAGAAATCTGATCATTTTGTTTGTTTTAAAGTAATATGGAATAGTATTTGTATTGCATACCTGCCATAACATGATTGTCACACGAAAAACTCGATATTTGATTCCCAAACTCCCCAATATGGTCGTGTTTTAAAAAACACAATTTTCAGTAAACCAAAACAGAGAGGCCTTTTTTTACTACTATGATATATGTCCATAACCTGTAGCCTGAATAAAGAGTAAACACTCCTGCTAAGTGCTCTTGTAAAACTATCCATGGGGCAGTTTATAAACAGTTGATTGTCACTGAGGCAATTAAAAGGTAAGGTGTTCAGATATAAACAATCACCATTTCACAGATTACTTAATTGACTGACAGTAGCTAGGGTGATGTCATGTTAAGTGTTTTGAGCACTTCTCTGGGACAGCCCATTAGGCTAATTTGCATAGGTGAAATACACTAAGTGGAACAAGTAAATTCATTTGAAGTTGGGTAAATCAAAGAGAAACGTGTTGAAGAACAAAAGTTATTATACCTCATTGCCTTGAATGAGCATATTTAAGCCATCTTTATTAAATGTCATTGACAAGTTTGTGATCAGTGGTAATGTTTCTTTGAAGCAGAATTTTACTCCATATATATTATGCAAGACATGATTATTTGTGTACTGGTAGTTTGAATAGTGTGCAAGTATGTTTCATTTTTGAAGGTAAAATGTTCAAATGCAGCTGTGTTTTGGGGAAGGATAAGCTATCTGCAAAGCGAACAAAGCCCAGCAAAACTGAATTTCATAACTTCTGGTTGACAGAGATTGACTTTGTGAAGCACAGTAGCAAGAGGGAGCATTTTATTCTTTGCACATACTGCAAATACCACATCGACATTTAGTCATTCTGAAGTGTATGACAACAGTAGTCTAGTCAAATGTAACTATGAGCTCACATGTCATGGTCACCCAGTCCTGACCTCGGTTTGATTGGTCAGTCCTGGTCTCCCCTGAATGTGTTGCTCACTAATGGCCTTTTACTATACTACAGCTTAAAGTAATTTGAATAATCTTGATAAATTGGTAATTAAAAATGAATCCTATTTTTTAAAAACAATGTTATTCTATAATAGATTATATACAAAGTCTAAATGAAATACCAAAGCTATATTAGAAAAGCAGATTATATAAATGGGAAAACAAGCCAGATTTTTTAAAGATTTAATTTAACTCTCTGAAAATATGGCGGATACGAGTTACCTTCCTTGATTAGAATCTATTTTGAGTAACATTAAATATGCAAATGTGCCAAACCATAAACTTATCAACATAGTATAGTACCCATTTATATATAAGGTGAAGTCTAAGTATATTTAGTGATCCTCGCACATGACCAAATTGGTCGCACGCGAGTTCAATCCAAATAAGTAAGTATATTTAGCGAATTTCCTCGCACATGACCAGATTGGTCACACGCGAGTATAATCCAATTTCATCATATTTAGCGAACAACTGAACACGTCGTTAATATAAGACCAATCAATGGTTAGCTGGTTCAAGAAATGTTTGTCTCACGGGGATGGCCACTGTCTTGACATTCATGCTGGTGTCCATTTAGGGGGACTGCCTAAACTTCCGATGTGAACACAACTGAAAAGTTGCAGGATGTAAAAAGGTTATGGACTAAATACCTACCTCCAAAGCCGTTCACACTAAGACTGGGTGCAGTGGGTAGCAATTCCGAATGTTCCTTGACTGCTAGGAACTGAAAGATACAGCAGGGCTAGCGCCCGGTCCTTAGACTGCTTTTGTCAAAATGTTGGTTTCTCACACATATGGCCTCCCCTGAAAAAAATCATACTAGAGTTTTTGAGAATGGCCTCAGGAGGCAACATGGTTACATTAGCCAATAACAATGTTTACATAATTCTTCTAATTGAAGAAATCATTTTGTATAATAATGGATTTGAAAGCTATCTTGGAATCCTTTGTGAAAGTGCATCAGCTAAAACAGAGGTCTCCCGAATGATATTCATTAATGTATATGACACTGGGTGGTCCAGAGTTGGCTACAGTTCTTGGAATATGTCATTTTGCTATAGCTAAAGATATAGCTTGAAGAAAACTTAGCATAAAACCATCGTATACAACTCTACCTTGTTTTGGGGGAACATTATATGATCCAGTTATTAGAAGATACATTGAAATCACCATGAACGAAAAATTGATGGGTAGCGATATCTGCATTCAAACTATAGATGGCTACAATGTTGACCACAATAAAATATTGCTGTTAGAATTTAAGTGTCCGTTTATCAGAGACGTCAGCAAGTTGCCAAAATATTATTTGCCACAAGTATTATCAGGCTTAGAAGTTTCCGTGATTGCTTCATACGGTCTGCTAGTTGGTACAATTCTTTCACAAGTGTTCTTTGAATCAATTGGGATTTTATCCAGAATACGAAAAAAAATGTATAACAAAGATTACGACAGGTACACTAAGGATCCAATCACAATAGGTATCATAGGATTTTTTGGCAACTACCACGACTTTACTGATCTTGGCGAATCTACTGAAGCAGAATTGTCCTCATTTCTAAAGAAAGACCTACATAGAGAAAATTATTACATTATTGCAGACATTCAAGACCAGACTGATTGCATTTCTGACGCAATGGATAATATTACTAAGAAGTGTCCAGAAAACAACCCGATGGCTGTGTTACTGTGGAAAATATTTAAAATGACCTACAACTATTTTGCCCGCGAACCTGGCTACAGCAAAACAATCAAGAGCACCATATCAAAACTGCAACAGATTATACACGAATCAGAGATAGAAAAAATAATATATATGTTTGACTTTGACTCGAGACGAATCATGGCTGCCTATGAGATCACTAATGATGCCACAGTAACTTTTCCAGCAGGCTTGTACCTAAAAGAGATCTAATTCATGGCCTCTAAAATCAAAACATTAAATGGCGCCTAAAAATTTGTCAAGGACGCTCTCAAGATGATTTACCAAACACCCAAAGAAAATCCGAAGTTGTTTGATTTGTACGCAGCTATCACCATAGAATTAGGCAGATCCAGATGCCTATTAGGAGAAGAATACAACAAACTTGGCAGCAAACGATCTTTGTATGACTTTGTCAAAACCAGCTTTGATGGCAGTTTAGTTTGAAGATAGCCATTCACTTTTATGTAAGCGATTGATATAATGTACGCAGAATCAATTATAGATGCCTACAAAGAAGCTTCTTGTGCTTACTTTCCGCCTGACCTCAATTTTTATCATCTCAGAAAACCGATGACGGTCCATTACGCCTATGGATTTGTAAGCAACGCCCTTGATATCACTTGGAATATGATGGAAAAAATAAAGATTACTTTGACTGCTATGCTAAATTCGTCATAGACTTGAAGCGAGCTCTGATTTTTCTAGAGAATGAATACAACAGACTTTCTGGCGAGGCGTTAAACCTTAATTAAACTTTAAGACGTGCTAATACAAGCATCTATTTTTTTGCCTCTGATGTCATCAAATGCGGCAAGAACCAACTTGTCTTCTGCTGAAAATATTCCAACATGCTGAAGAGCTGCAGCAAGAACTTTGTTGTCATACTCATCATAATCTTTGTATTTTCTGATGCAATAGTAAGCTTCAGAAGTCTTTTTTTTTTTTTTACAATCTCTGGAATTTCATCTTGCTGTGGTTTTTCTTCTTCATGTTGTGGATGTGGCCTTTCTGCTTCAGATTGTAGTTGCGGATTATCAGGAAGATCTTTTATATCAGGTAGCGCCATCACTCCCAGAATCGTTTCTCCGTTGACATAATCCAAACCAAACTCTTTGTAAAAATACCACTTGTCGACATGAACTTGAAGTCTTTCTTGGTTTTTTAAGTTTTTTGCCAGATTTGATCGTACATATATGCATAGTCAGCATCTAGATCTTTTCTTTCTTTTTCGTTAAATTTTTGGGATTTTATTTTTTTGGTTAGGTTTACTAAATGAAAGTTACCAGCACTCAGTTCGTTTTGTATGGTTTTAAAGTGCACTCCTGTGTTTCAAGCAGCGCTTTCCGATTCCTTGTCATTGCAGAACTTTTGTAGCTAGTCATATTTGTTTAGCTCGTCCAGTAACTGTGGCGCTCTCATATGGGTTACCGAAAAAAGAATGAGCATAATAATATCATCTATTTTTACGCTTTCTGGATTCGCCAGAAAGTTGTTATGCAGTTGTTTGTTTTCAACAATTTCATCATAATACGTCTTAGTTCTCACGTCATAAAAAGCCAGATACTCGTGTTGTTCTTCAAACAACAGCGTGTTAAATTCGCGTGCAATTGTCACGAATTATTGCATCTTATATATTTTTTTTACATAAGATCATCTAGCGTAAAAATCTGAAAATAAGTCAGAGCTGGATTGATTAGCATCGCATAAATGCAATACAATCTGTAGAGACGATATTTTGTAGTGCCAGGGAATGCAATATCAAAAGTAGCCAGAGCTGACCCTAATATATCCGTACTTGTGTAAAGCGTGGTCCAGTTAGCGCTGTCATTAGACGCGTCTAGACGCCAATGTTGATATTCAGTTGTAACTGATCTGCCTCTGAGTTGAAAGCGTCAAACAGTAACCGCCACAGGACAATCTATTCTGATCCAGAAATTATTATAAACGCCTGCTGTAGCCAATCCGCTATTTGACGCAGTAGATATGTGGTCAGCAAAAGCCAGATGTGCTCTAAAGGCTGCTGAATATTCCGAGGATGCAGAGGCTTTTTCAAATCCGTTGCGATTATCAGAACTGGACGACAGCAATAGAATATGTCCTATAGTATTTGTATTCGCTTGGAATCCATACATAGTTTAGTTGTCGCATCTGTATTATATATAGGAACACCTAGATTTTAAATTTGTGCTGAAGTTACTTTGTTCCAGCGCCAGTAACTTCAAACATAACTGAGTTGACATGGTTGACTGAGTTGACATGGTTGGTAATTTTAAAACTTTCTGGCGCCTAAATAATGATTGAGATACCTCAGATAATCTTTGAACAAAAATCTGCCTTGTATGCGAACCAAAAACGACGCACAGTTATTTGCCCACAGGAACATCTGAAATCATACCAGTGTTTCTATGGGTGGCAGAAGTTGGTGCGTTAACCAAAATGTCGTCATCTGCGCTAAGTTTTGTATCTGCATACTCTTTGGTGGCCGCATCTTTTTCAGTTTCTGGCATAGCTAAGTTTTTCATTTATTTTAGAATTCATTGGTCACGACTCTAGGTCTTCAAAATAGTGAACAGAAAGAAAGTGAAACCAAAAATGTAAGTAAAATCAACAAGCAATTTATTTCCAGACAATTAAAGGGAAAATTTAAAAGACACTTACAATTTGTGAGTTAACTTCCAAATAATCCTAAATGTTATAGTTACAAGTCCAAAATAATAGAATGTTCCAAATGAATTCCAATAGCTTTGAATGTTCTGATCTATACACGGGATAGTGCATCTCCAATCACATTATCTATTCCCATTATGTGTCTAATGTCAATGTTGTATTCTTGCAGCATTAAAATCCATGTCAACAATCTCCGATTCTTATCTTTCATTTTGTTAGTGAAATTAAGGGGATTGTGATTACTGAATACAATAACCGAAGAAAGAGCCGAGATAACATACACGTCAAAATGTTGTAAAGCCAATATCAAAGCCAAATATTCCTTCTCAATTGTGGAATAATTTTTCTGGTGCTTGTTTAGCTTTTTAGAAAAATAGTGCACAGGATGATCCACACCATTTGTGTCTTTTTGACTCAATACTCCACCAAACCCTACATCACTTGCACCAACAGTCATTTTAAATAATTGTCTGAAATTTGGTGCAGAAAGAACTGGTGCATTCTTAAGTATAGCCTTCAATTTATCAAAGGATTCCTGACACTGGTCAGACCAATGAAACTTGGATTTCTTACTCAACAAATATGTCAAAGGTTCGTCAATTTCGGAGTCATTTGAACAAAATTTCCGATAAAATCCAGGAATACCTAAAAATCGCATCAGTCGTTTTTTTTACAAACATACACAGGGAATTCAGAGATAGACTTGACGTTAGCTTCTACAGGTGTAACCTGATCTTGTCCCACAATATGTCCTGAAAGTGTCAAGCATCGCAAAACCCACTTTTGCTCAAATTAATTATCAGATTTGCATCACTGAGTCGATCGAAGAATTTCCAAATTCTTTCCAAATAATCTTCACAGGTGTCGTCGTAGATAATGAATTCATCGATGTAAGCGTCACAATTTTCTAGACCAGATGTTATCATGCTCATAAGACGCTGGAATGTTTGCCGGCGAATTTTTTATATCAAAAGGCACCACTTTATATAGATAAAGCCCATCTGCAGTTACAAATACTTAAAATTCTTTTGCTCTTTCCGTGAGTGGAATTTGCCAGAATCCTTTTAAAGGTCAAACTTGGTGACATATTTCGCATTTCCAATTTTATCAATGCAATCATCCATTCTTGGCATTGGAAATGAATTCGTTTTGGTGACACTGTTGACGTTTCTATATTCAATATATTTAGGCACAAAAATACATAGAGACCTCCAGTTACTTTTACTTGGTTCTATAAAGTCATTCTCCAGTAAATATTGAATTTCTTTCTTCAAATATTCCTGCTTGAGAGGATTCATCCTGCAAGGATGCTGTTTCACATGCGTAGAATTTACAATGTCATCGTCATGATAGATTTTATTTGTTCGTGTAGGAACATCAGGAAACAAGTGCTCATGCTTATATAATAGCCGTTTTAGTTCATTCCTTTCCTGGTGTTGTAGACGTGAAAGTTTCTGGTCCACATTGTTCAATAAAATCGCGCCAACTTGTTTCCTTATGTGATATTTTCTGTTATATTTCTGCGCTCTCGTAATGTAATGTAGGTGTGCATTTTCGACTTGATTGTACAAATCGTAGTCGTGGACAATGGCATCCTCATTTTCATCAGAGTCATACATTTTTGTCCAATCCATTTAAATATTATTTCAGATACAATTGTTAATATCACAGATGTGACAAAACGTTTGTGATGAAATTTAACGTACCAACGCTTGATAGAGCGATTAGATTTGCTGAACCTGCAATAACAAATATTTTGGAAGCTGAGTTGCGTTTACATTGCAGCATAAGGTTTTCTATTGGAAGTAACGCCTTTTTTAAAACATCATTGACAAGATAATTGAAGCACATTTTAGTAGCAAGCCAGTCCGTTCTTTTTATATCAAAGATCTTAATGCCAAAGAAATATTTAAAATACTTGAAAACAGACTAATGATATTTGCCCCTGAAGGTTCTGGCTGGATTCTATCTGGCATTTCAAGATCTGTCTTGAACACTTTCAAATACAATACTCTTCGTGGAAAATCATGTTTAGACTTGCCAGCCGGAATAAAAAAAAATAGTCAATGTTGTGTCAATGTTAAAAATGATGAAAACAAATGTTTTATGTGGACGGTATTATCTGCGTAATAACCTACGGCTAAATCAAGTATAATACTATCAAAACCAGTTAATTTGTACTGGTATTAGTTTTCCTGTGCAAATGTATGATGTGGCAAAGTTTGAACGACAAAGTAATATTTCAGCTAATGTTTTGGTGTGGATGATGGTAAAATGTATCCATTGCATTTATCACCAATATTTTGTGAAACAAATGTGGATTTGCTGTATATTTACAATGGAACCAGAGATGGTCACTACTGCTAGAATCAAAACTTTAGTGGAATTATGTATGGTCAATAGAATAAAAAACACCATAAAATGTTTTACTGTAGAAAATGCTTTCATGGTTTTATAAAAGAAGACTTACTTGTACAACATGGCCAAGATTGCATAAATACCACAATAGCTGTAATGCCCAATAAAAAACAACAATATTATCAACTTAAACTAAGTCACAAAATGAGAGTGCCTTTTATTATTTATGCTGATTTTGAAGCTCTTTTTTCCTAATGAAAACAACAAAGTTGTTCAAGATGATCCAAAAAGTTCTTTTACACGAAATTCCAAGAGCATGTTTCTTGTGGTTATTCATACAAATTGGTCTGTGTCAACGAAAACTTTAGCAAGCCTTTAAAATTATATCGCGGTGCCGACTGTGTAGACCATTTCATTGGTAGCTTACTTGACGAAGTAGGATATATAAGTAATATTCCTTCAGCAAAAATGGTTTATACACGAGAGGACATAAGCAATTTTATGACCTCTGACAATTGCTGGATTTGCACACACAAGCACACACACAAAAACTGGGTTACGACAGAGTTAGGTATCGTTGTCATTATATAGGCGAATATCGTAGTCCTGCGCATAGACAATGTAATCTTCATCTAAAGCGGCCAGAATAGATTCCGGTGGTGCTGCATTATTTTGAGAAGTTACAATTCCCATTTGATCGTAAAAATTTTTGTAAAATATGACCAAGGCATCTCCTGTATTCCAAATAAAATGGAAAAATATGTCATTATCACTTGGCTACTTGAGTTTTACAGATAGCTATTAGTTTATGGTAGCTTCTTTAAATAAGCTAGTCGAAAATGTAAAAGTGTTTAAACATACTGCAGAGGAATTTGGTCATCATGTCGATTTGGTCACACGCAAAGGAGTTTATCCATACAATTGCATGTCATCTTGGGACAAATCTGATGAAACTAGTCTGCCACAAAAGAAGATTTTTGTCACCAACTTTCGAACGACGATATTTATAATGAGGATTACGAACATGATGCAATGTCTGGAATACAATGGATATTAAGTATCTTGGTGAATATCATGTTCTGTATTTCAAAACGGATGTGCTGTTATTCGCTGATGTTTTTGAACTCACCACTGACATAGATGTGCATAATATGATTGAACGTGGAATTCGAGGTGGAATTTCAGCCATTCGCACAAAATATTCTGTAGCTAATAACCAAAAAGATTAAGAAAAGTATGATCCTAAACAACCATCCAAGTACATTATTCACACATAAATAACTAATAATATTCATGGTTGGGAAATGTCACAAAACTAACCAGTAAGTGGATTTTCTTGGATGAATCCAGACCATTTCACCGAAGAACTATTACAGAGCGATGATGATACTGGCTAAATTCTTGAAGTAGATCTTGAGTACCAACCTGGAATTCATGGCTTGCATAATGACTATCCACTTGCACCAGAAAATATCACCGTGTTAAGTCCTCATACTCTACTTCTTAACGATAAACTCAAAATTAGCAATTTTAATGTTCCAAGACTCATTCTAAATCTGATGGATAAAGCCCGGAATGTCATTCACTACATAAATCGGAGATGTTATCTCGATTTGGTTATACTGCTCACTAGAATTCATCGTGTAATAAAATTCAAGCAAGAAGCATGGTTGAAAACTTATATAGATTTTAATACAGAAAAAAATAGCTACAAGTGACTTTGAAAAAGATTTCTTTAAGCGTATGAACAATTCAGTCTTTGGTAAACTACGGAACATATTAGAAAGAGAGTAAACGTGGAAATAGTCAACAAACAAGAACGATGTGATAAATTAGCCGCTGATCCAAAATTTGTCGCTATGAAAATATTTGATGAAAATTTATTAGCGATTCATAGAAAGAAAGCAAATATTGTTTTTAATAGCCAATTAATGTTGGTTTCACTGTGCTCGAGCTTTCTAAGTTGCCTATGTATAATTTTAATTATGGACACATTAAATCTAAATATGGTAGTAAGGCTAAATTGCTTTTTATCAAAATAGATTCATTGTGCTATGAAATCGAGACAGATAATATTTACGAAGACATGTTTCCTTCAAAAGATTTATTTGACTTTTCATAGTATCCCGAAAAAATGAATATTACAGCGAAGACAACAGAAAGGTGATATGCAAGTTTAAAGATGAAACCAAATCAGTACAGATAGTAGAATGTATTGGCCTCAGAGCTAAAATTTATTCAGTCAGGCTTGTTAATAATAGTACTAAAATGAAAGGTATCACAACAGGAGTTGTTACAAATGTTATTACACATGACGATTATAAAAAAGCACTCAAGGGTGAAAAACAATATGCAACCATGAATACTTTCAGATCTAATCACCACGTTATACACACTGTAACGCTAAACAAATTAGGACTTTCTGTGTATGATGATAAGCAGTATGATCTGGATGATAGTATCAATACATTAGCTCATGGTCATTATGACAGCAAAATATAAATCAGGTATTTTCACAGAGTTAAGTTTAATCTAAAAACAAATCTAGCATCTTTTTCAAGTTATATAATCTGATTTTCTATCTTAGAAATATTGCTTTGGCATTTACACTTTTAATGTAATCTAATATATTATAGAATAACATTTTTTAAAAATAGGATTCATATTTAATTACTATTTTATCAAAATTATTCAAATTACTTTAAACAGTAGTATAGTAAAAGGCCGTTTAGTCAGCGACACATTCAGGAGAGACCAGGACTGACCGAGCAAAGCTGGGTCGGGACTGGGAGACCATGACATGTGCGCTCATAACGGCCATGTAATATAATACTGACAACTATTGACATAGCAACACAACCCAGCATTAGGACAATACACGAATGCAGAGATCAATCCTAAAAGTCACTAACATGTTTAAACAATCATCGACCAACCATGTGGCTAGAGCTGAAGTATTTTTTCAGCAATTTCTTTGTAGAGCACAATCTGCCATTTGCAGTTGACGATAATTATTCAGACCTGCATCATCATGTTGGAAACTTCATTAAGGCAGTGAAGATGCAGAAAGATCATTTTCTATGCTGAGAAAAATTCAACAGAATCTTCAGAAACTTTTGACCAACAATACCATCCAGTCTGTAATGAGTGCCATGATGAACACAAATGACACTTGCATTACCTCTCAAAACTCTACTCAACTATTGATAGCAGCAAAGACTGCATCTAATTAAGAGTGTATTCCACTGTCCAATGGATTTTAAAAACAGAAACGTGGTGTATGTTTTATTTAGAATGCAAGTGTGGTTGTGATTATGTGAGTGTGGGCACATTTGTGTGTGTTTGTGTATGGTGATATTTGACAATACTAAGTCTATCAACTAAGTTTTATTTGTTAGGTGTATTAAATGCTTCAAAGACACAGATATGTTATATTCTTTTAATTTAAATTTGAATTTCTAGTCATTTTCTATAAGCTTGTATGAATAGATAACTTACTCTTGATTGTACGACGTTGCTTCTTTTGGGCCACGTGCACTGACCCCCTTGTATCCTCAAAATACAATTTTTGGGGTCTCAAAAACCCCCAAACACTGTCTGTCAGGTAGCCCCCAAACACTGTCTATCAGGTAGGCAGGTATGATATTGATACTCAAGAAATCTGTTGTTTTGGTGTTTTGTTTCTTTTTAAACATTATGAAATATTGTTGTTTTATTAAACAGTAAAAAAAACTCTGTAGAAGACTTGACAACATTTCTCACAAACTCAGATAAAGGGAATTCTAATATTTGTATGAAGTATATTGCTTTTTTTGATTATTTGCTTTCTTTCTGATTATGTATATTGTCACTTTTCTCTGTAAAAACAAACAGTTTATCGAGGATACACTCCATATATATTATATGTGCTGATGTATCCATCCCTATCCTGTATGCTAACAAATCAATCGTTTCTCTTTATATAAACTTGAGGTTGTTTTATAGTTTTCTGTATCATATACATGATGAAAATACATAATACTAATTTTGGTGATATTTTGTTGCTGGCCTTATAATTTGGTTGATAGGTGGAGATGGGTAGGGGTGTTGTGCTGTTTCCCAATAAAGATTGCAAAAGAGTAGCAAAAATGTTAACGCAAACAAATAGTTCGTCCCCTGTATGTGAAGGGGTTTAGAGGAAGCAAATGGTGTACCCATACTTGAGTCCTTCCCTTTTGGGAGAAGGGGTTCGGAGGAAGCAAATGGTGTACCCATACTTGGGTCCTTCGCTTGTGGGAGAAGGGGTTCGGATGAAGAAAATGGTGTACCCATACTTGGGTCCTTTCCTTGTGGGAGAAGGGGTTCGGATGAAGCAAATGGTGTACCCATACTTGGATCCTTCCCTTGTAGGAGAAGGGGTTCGGAGGAAGCAAATGGTGTACTCATACTTAGGTTCTTCCCTTGTGGGTGAAGGGGTTTGGATGAAGCAACTTACGTACTCATAATTAGAATTCCTCCCTCGCAGATGCAGGGGTTCAAAGGAAGCAAATGGTCTACTCATACTTAAGTTCTTCTCTTGTAAGTGAAGGAGTTCAGAAGCAGCAGATGTTGTACACATACTTATGTTCACCCCTTGTAGCTAAAGAGTTCGGATGAAGCAAATAGTGTACTGATTCTTAAGTTTTTCCCATGTAGGTGAAGCGGATCGGATGGTGTACTCATACTTTGGTTCCTCTATTGAATGAAGTCGTTTGGAGGACGTAAATGGCGTACTTATACATAGGTTCTTCCCTTGAAGGTGAATTGGGTTTGGATGAAGCAATTGGTGTACTACTTAGGTTCTACCCTTGTATGTGAAGGGATTCGGATGAAGCAAATAGTGCGCTCATATTTAGGATCTTACCTTGTAGATGAAGGAGTTTGGAAGAAGAAAATGGTGTACACACATTTACGTTATTCCCTTATATGTGAAGGAATTCGGACGAAGCAAACGGTGTACTCATACGTAAGTTTTTCCCTAATTGATAAAGAGGTTAGGAGGAAGCAAATTAAGTACTCGTACTAAGTTTTGTCCCTAGTATGTGAGAGAATCAGAGGATGCGATTTTCTACATCAACTCCCAATCATGAACTATTGTAATATAATGTTACTAAGTTTCCAACAACATCAAATTCTATCCCAACTATAAAGATGACCAGTATTAGTGGGCACAGCAAGGAATAAGATATCTTAATAAACTGGGAGAGGTGTTTATATCTAATGTTTGTCTATCACCATATTTTAAAATTTTCAATTTATCAGGTAATATTGGACTATCGCTCAATACTTATGACGAATGTCAACTTGCCTTTTTGAAGCAGAGCACAGCAGCAGCATTCTACTACCAATTGTACGGGTACCAGCATTCTACTACCAATTGTACGGGTACCAGCATTAGACTACCAATTGTACGGGTACCAGCATCGATGTCACCACAGATGTAAAAAGCATATGCTGGGACATAGGCACAGCCTAATTACATCGCAACCAATCTGACACCACTGCTGGGGAGGGACTAATAAAACTAACTTTTTAAACAAGTGACTCCATTCTCCATTCTTGGTTAAATGTTTGTGTTTATCTTATGACTTGGTTTTTGCACTCCTTTTACATGCTATTGTTCCTAAAACTTTGAATTTGATGAGGGGATACATGTTATCTTTTTAAGAAGTACTACACCCTTTATCACAAAATGAGGTCACTAGGATCTATATTTCATGCTTCACAGACTTCATCTAAAATTTTGTATTACAAGTATTTCTCAGGCACTATTCACGGTAGAATAATGGAACTTTATGGTTCTATGCATCTCTGATATACAACCTCCTTACAGTAAAAGAAAGTCACTGTGACCTATATTTCAATATTTTACTGGCTTTTGCTAAGTTTTTGTGTTTAGCCCATCACTACTTGGGTTTATTGTATGCTGCCTGCATACTATCCAATACATATCCATGAAACTCAGTGTTGGAAAGCATCTTTATAAGCGCCATGCCTTTACCAAAAAACAGACCTCTGTGACCAATGTTTCATGCTTCTTTAACTTTAATTAAGTTTTGTTCTTTAAGTTTACTTTTCCAGCACTTTTTTATGCTAGGATCATGACACTTGATAAAAGTATGCATTTGTCAGAACTTCACCTTTACGATGACCTCTATTTTCATGTATCACATATTGACACATTGTTCTATTTATGGTGATATCCTGGCAATTTTCATGACAGTAAAATAAAGTCTGTTGCGTCTCTGGACTGTACTTCTTCTAAAAGAATAGGTCCCTTTGACCCATATTTCATGCTTTATAGACAATATGTACATTTTTTTTATTATAACCCATTTCTCATTTAATGTTTGTGGTAGAGTCATGAAACTTGGTGACTGTACTACAGCAATCCTACTAAAGTAGGTCACTGTGACCTGTACTTCACACTTCATAGACTTTGATAAATGTGATCCCAATCTTTCTAGAGACCTATATGTCAAAAGTCAGTGTCACTCTTGTCTGATTTTCTGCATCATAATTCATTATTACAGTGGCTACAGGAGACTAATTAGTGCCTCGTAGTAGTAACTTGTGCAATTTGTGATTATATTTAGTTTGTATACGCCCGCTATAAGGCGAAGCGTATTATGGTTTGTGGTACGTTCGTTTGTCCGTCAGTTAACAATTTAGTTTCTGCAAATAATTAAAGTTCTCCACTTCATACAGTTACAAAACTTTGTGGATGACTTGCACCCTATCAATTTTGGGGTCAAAAGGTCAAAGGTCAAGGTTGCTGTTACTGAAAGAAGGTAAATCATTTCTTCAAATTATCTCAATTTTTACACTAACTACAGTTACCAAACTTTGTGGGTGGCTTGCACTTGGGGTAAAAAAGAATCCTACCAGATTGTGGGGTCAAAGGTCAAGGTCACAGTGACTGAAAAAAATGGTTTCTGCACAGTAACATTAGTTGTACATCACACACGTGGACCATACTTTGTCGATGGCTTGGACTTGTGGTAAAGCGGAAGCCTATTGATTTTGGAGGCAAAAGACCAATGATCAAGGTCACTATGACTAAAATCAGAATAATGATGTCTACACAATAACGTTAGTTCTACATCATATACATGGACCGAACTTGTTGGATGACTTGCACTTAGAGTAAAGAAGATTTCTCTCGATTTTGGTGTCAAAAGGTAAAAAGGTCAAGATCACTGTGACTAAAAGAAGGACAATTGTTTCTGCACAATATTTTCAGTTATTGACCGTAAATCTTCACCAACGTTTGTGGATGACTTGCACCTTGGGTAAGAAAGAAGCCTGTTGATTTTGGGGTCAAAAGGTTGAAGGTCAATATCACTGTGACTGAAAGAATACAACTGATTTATTACATAATAAAATTAGTTCAAGACCATGTACCTTGACCAAGACGAGTAAGAATTAAGATTAACGTTAAGAAGACTGCAAACATGTATGGAAACTAATTTATCTTAATTTATTTAATTGCATATGGACGTTAGTCTTATGAATCACAAGATAACTAATGTGTCAGTCGCAATAAAATGTCAATATTAACAGCAACAACAATGATTTATATGTCATTTTTCCCCACGTTCATATGTTTGAACTTTTAAAATCTGGAATCAATTAATGGCACCCATGCAAGTACGAATTTATCCCACAAAAATAAATGTATTTTTCTTCATTGTAATAAACAACACAGACACAAATATATATATATATATATTGTTATGTATGATGTTTATATAATATTATAAATATTTTAGGAAATTATAAATGTTTCTTCACTTTAATATTTGCTTAAATCTTAATGTTTATCAGCTAAACATGTTTAACTAGTGTCCTTGAATTAGGTTGTTTTGATCAATATGTTTTCTCAATTTGAAGGTCAAGGTTGAATTTTTGTTTACAAGTAAAATTCCATTAAGATGACACATATTCTAGAACATTCTGTCATGTGACCAATCTTTATATATACCATGTTTGGTGGACATTTTTTCAGTTTTGACATTACCATCAGTCTTGTAAAGAGCTATTACAGTTGTGAAAATTCATTCCAAATTCTAAGAGAGGAATTATTTTAAATATTCATTGGATTATAACAGTGCTCACAAACTTTTGGATTTTGGATTTTTGATTGATGATTTTGGAATTTATGTGAATTTATTCAGAGATTTTGGAATACTTCATTTTGACATCAGCACATCAAGATTTCTAGTACATCAGGACTTTGGAGACCATTAGCACATCATAACATTCAAGGACACAGCCGTGAATTCGGAACATTCTATATTTAGGACTTGTGATTAGAACAATCATTCTTATTGGATTATTAGGATTTCAAAACACATTACTGTAAGTGACTTTTTGATTTTTCATTTTAATTATCTAGTAATAAATTGCTTGTTGATTTTTACTTGTTTTGTTGGTTTCACTTTCTTTCTGTTACATTTTTCTTAGACCATAGAGTCGTAACAGAAATTGGGGGCTCGTCGTTCCGGGATCTGAATTTCTTTAAAGCATATTAGAGATATTAAATTTATCTTTGAAATTCATATTGATTTTGTCTCGGAGAATTTTTTTTGTCTTTGGCAAAGATTTTTAATAAAGAATTTTTTTTTGTGTGAAACCAACAAGCATTTATAATGGCATCTAATGTTCAGAATTTCATTTCAAAACCTACCCAGGAGGGGTTAGAGAAAATGAGAAAGGATGAGTTGCTCGAGCTTGCCAGAAAATACAGTCTATCTGAGGCAAAAGTATCATTGACAAAACAGGAAATAAAGATTATTTTAATTCAGTATTAAGTAGGAAAGGGAATTTTTGAAAATAGTGCTTTAAGTTTGAAGAGAAAGCCTGTATCTGGTTCTGACAGGAAATTAAGGGAATTAGAGTTAAAGAACCAGATGGATTTAGAGTTAGCAAAGCTTCAGATTCAGAGAGAGAGAGAGAAAAAGAAGATAGGCAGATACAGATGGAGAGAGAGAAAGAAGAGAGGCAGATACAAATGCAGAAAGAAGAGAGGCAAATGCAGAGGGAGAGAGAGAAAGAGGAGAGACAGATGCAGATGCAAAGAGAAGAAAGGGAAATGCAATTTAAATTAAGAGAATTAGAACTGGCAAACAGAGCACACTCCACTCCTTTAAACACAAGTCCAGGTTTTGATGTTACTAGATATATTAGGTTAGTACCCCCTTTTCAGGAAAAAGAAGTAGATAAATACTTTCTTCATTTCGAGAAAATAGCTGAAAACTTGAAATGGCCCAGAGAGCATTGGACTTTGTTATTACAAAGTGTACTTATTGGCAAAGCTCGTGAAGTCTACACTTCACTGTCAGTACAACAAAGCACTGATTATGATGTGGTTAAGGAGTACATCTTGAAAGCGTATGAGTTGGTACCAGAGGCATATCGACAAAGGTTTAGGAATTGTAGAAAAGAAACTGGACAAACTCATGTCGAATTTGCAAGGGATAAAGAACAACTATTTGATAGGTGGTGCTCAGCCAAGAAAGTTGATCAAGGTTATGATAACCTCCGACAGCTCGTATTAATTGAAGAGTTCAAGAGGTGCATCCATAGTGATGTTAAAACCTATCTTGACGAGCAGAATGTGGAAACTTTGGAAAATGCTGCTCGTATGGCTGATGATTATTCCTTGACTCACAAAATTTCATTTGGTAATAAATCGTCCTCTCAGCAGTTTTCTGGTAAAAAACCACTTCAATCTCATTCGAGTACTTCCAAATTTCACAACAGCACAACTGTTAGGAATCAAACATCTGATAAGACTGATCAGAAATCCTTATCTCTTCCTACGTGCACTTATTGTAAAAAGAAAGGGCACGTTATTTCTGATTGCTTCAAGTTGAAAAATAAGTAACAGAGTAAAGACAGAGCTTTTCCAAATGCTCTTATTTCTACGAGGTCAAGGTCACGGTCTTGTATTGAAAGCAATACATTTGTTGGGTCAAACAAACCCCAGTCTGATTCTATTTTAGAGGCTTATGAACCATTCATGTCAGAAGGTTTTATATCACTTATTGGTGATTCTGCCAAACCTATCCCAATTACAATATTAAGGGACACTGGAGCTTCTCAGAGTCTTTTATTATCAGGTACTTTGCCTTTGTCTGAGGAGTCTTCTTCAAGTGAAAGTGTTCTTGTTCAGGGAGTTGAGTGCGGCTTTGTAAATGTTCCTCTTCATTGTGTAAATTTGGCATCAGACTTAGTTTCTGGACCTGTGACTGTTGGGGCAGTGACTTCTTTACCCATAGAGGGTGTTCATTTATTACTAGGCAATGACCTAGCTGGAGATAAGGTTGTGGTTAATCCACTTGTAACTGACAAGCCTTGTTTGGATCAGAAAGTTGATCCTGTCGAAACTGAAATCCCTGATTTGTACCCTGCTTGTGCAGTTACTAGAGCTATGGCAAAAAGAGCTCTTGAGAGTGATGTTGATCAGGATATTATTCCTTTAGATGACACATGTACTGGTAAGTCTTTTGATGAGGTCACTTTTTCCTCAGGTATTGATCAATCAAATGGTATTGATCACAGTGATCCTCTTTTGGCAACTCATTCTCTTTGTTCTAATCAGGGTGACAAACGACAATCTCTTGTCGTTGAACAGGAGCAAGATCCCGAGATATCTTGTTTGTTTCAGAGGGCTATTAGTGAAACTGAAGCCACACAAGTTCCAGTGTGTTACTTTGTGAAAAATGGGGTCCTTATGAGGAAATGGAGACCACCTGATGTACCCGCTGGTGACGAGTGGTCAGTGAGCTATCAAATTGTTGTTCCTAAGTCATATCGACAGGAAATTCTTAATTTAGCCCATGAAACTCCTTTGGCTGGTCATTTAGGAGTCCGTAAGACTTATCACAAGATCTTGAATCATTTTTATTGGCTGAAACTCAAAAGTGATGTTTCTAAATACTGCAGATCTTGTCACACTTGTCAAATGGTAGGAAAACCCAATCAGAAGATACCTAAGGATCATCTGCAACCTATTCCTGCATTTGATGAACCATTTAGTAGAATAATGGTAGACAGTGTTGGTCCTTTACCTAAAACCAAGTCAGGCAACCAATACTTGTTGACCATCATGTGTGCATCTACAAGATTTCCAGAGGCAATTCCTCTGAGAAATATAAAAACTAAAACTATTGTGAAAGCTTTGGTGAAGTTTTTTACACTTGTTGGCCTTCCCAAATCTGTCCAGTCGGATCAAGGGTCAAATTTTATGTCTGGAATTTTCCAACAAGTTATGCATGAATTAGGCATCCAACAGTTTAAATCTTCTGCCTATCACCCTGAAAGTCAAGGTGCTTTGGAAAGATTTCATCAAACTTTGAAGAATATGATTCGATCATATTGCTTTGATACAGAAAAGGATTGGGATGAGGGTGTTCATTTGTTGTTGTTTGCTGTTAGGGAATCAGTTCAAGAGTCGTTGGGTTTTAGTCCCTTTGAACTAGTTTTTGGTCATACTGTCCGTGGACCATTGAAATTATTGAAAGAGAAACTTCTTTCAAATGAAGATTCAAAGATTAATCTTCTTGATCATGTTTCTGATTTCAAATACAAGTTGTCAAAGGCCTGTGAAGTAGCAAGAACTAATCTTCACATTACCCAGTCAAAAATGAAATTAAGGTATGACAGAAATTCACAGGAAAGGAGTTTTAAACCTGGTGACAAAGTTCTGGCTCTCTTTCCCATACCTCAGAATCCTCTTCAGGCTAAATTGTATGGTCCTTATACCGTTGAAAAGAAAGTAAATGACTTAAATTATATCATTAACACTCCTGGGAGACGGAAACAGAAACAACTTTGTCATATAAATATGTTAAAGGAATATTTTGACAGAGATAGCCCAGCTAATTCTGTTAATTTAGTTGTACCTGTCCCACACAGTGAAGATATCAACGATGGAATACAATCAGACTATAGTAACTCTGGTATAACCAATCTTCGGAATACAGAAATATTGAACAACCTAGACCAGAAACTTTCACATCTACAACAACAGGAAAGAAATGAACTAAAACAGCTATTACATGAATATGAGCACTTGTTTCCTGATGTTCCAACACGAACAAGTAAAATTTATCATGACGTTGACATTGTAGATTCTGCGCCTGTGAAACAGCATCCTTATAGGATGAATCCTCTCAAACAGAACTATCTGAAGAAAGAAATTCAGTATTTACTGGAGAATGATTTCATAGAACCAAGTAAAAGTAACTGGAGTTCACCATGTATTCTTGTTCCCAAGCCAGATAATACATTCCGTATGTGTACTGACTATAGAAAAGTCAACAGTGTCACCAAAACTGATTCATTTCCAATCCCAAGAATGGACGATTGCATTGATAAAATTGGAAATGCTAAATATGTCACCAAGTTTGACCTTTTAAAAGGATTCTGGCAAATTCCATTGACGGAAAGGGCAAAAGAAATTTCAGCATTTGTAACTCCAGATGGACTTTATCAATATAAAGTCATGCCGTTTGGAATGAAAAATTCGCCTGCAACGTTTCAACGTCTGATGAACATGATAACATTTGGTCTTGATAATTGTGACGCTTATATCGATGACGTCATTATCTACAACAACACCTGGGAAGATCATTTGGAAACCATTCGAAAATTCTTTGATCGACTCAGCGATGCGAATCTGACAATTAATTTGAGCAAAAGTGAGTTTTGCCATGCTTGTGTCACATTTTTAGGACATATTGTGGGACAAGGTCAAGTTAAACCTATAGAAGCTAAGGTCAAAGCTATCTCTGAATTTCAAGTACCAATTTGTAAAAAGCAACTGATGCGATTTCTAGGTATGGCTGGATATTATCGGAAATTTTGTTCCAATTTTTCCAAAATTGCTGAACCTTTGACAAGTTTATTGAGTAAGAAAGCCAAATTTTATTGGTCTGACAAGTGTCAGGAATCTATTGACAAGTTAAAGGCCATGCTTAAGAATGCACCAGTTCTTTCTGCACCAAATTTTAGCCAATCATTTAAATTATCTGTTGATGCAAGTGATGTAGGGGTTGGTGGAGTATTGATTCAGGAAGACAAAAGTGGTGTGGATCGCCCTGTGTGTTATTTTTCTAAAAAACTAAACAAGCACCAGAAAAATTATTCCACAATTGGGAAGGAATGTTTGGCTTTGATATTGGCTTTACAGCATTTTGAAGTGTATGTTACCTCAGCTCTTTCTCCAATTATTGTGTACAGTGATCACAATCCCCTTACTTTCATCAACAAAATGAAAGATAAAAATCGGAGATTGTTGAGATGGAGTTTGATATTGCAGGAATATAACATTGACATCAAACACATCAGGGGAAAAGACAATGTAATTGCAGATGCACTCTCACGTGCCTAGAAATGTAATATTGCTTGATGTAATTAAGTCCAGTATCATAAAACATGTTCTTATGTAATTTTGGTTATTATAGTATTAGATGTATATTCAAAAGAAAGCTTTATTATATAAATCTTTCTTTTTCTTTATGACGGGAGGTGTTATGTATGATGTTTATATAATATTATAAATATTTTAGGAAATTATAAATGTTTCTTCACTTTAATATTTGCTTAAATCTTAATGTTTATCAGGAAAAACATGTTTAACTAGTGTCCTTGAATTAGGTTGTTTTGATCAATATGTTTTCTCAATTTGAAGGTCAAGGTTGAATTTTTGTTTACAAGTAAAATTCCATTAAGATGACACATATTCTAGAACATTCTGTCATGTGACCAATCTTTATATATACCATGTCTGGTGGACATTTATTCAGTTTTGACATTACCATCAGTCTTGTAAAGAGCTATTACAGTTGTAAAAATGCATTCCAAATTCTAAGAGAGGAATTATTTTAAATATTCATTGGATTATAACAGTGCTCACAAACTTTTGGATTTTGGATTTTTGATTGATGATTTTGGAATTTATGTGAACTTATTCAGAGATTTTGGAATACTTCATTTTGACATCAGCACATCAAGATTTCTAGTACATCAGGACTTTGGAGACCATTAGCACATCATAACATTCAAGGACACAGCCGTGAATTCGGAACATTCTATATTTAGGACTTGTGATTAGAACAATCATTCTTATTGGATTATTAGGATTTCAAAACACATTACTGTAAGTGACTTTTTGATTTTTCATTTTAATTATCTAGTAATAAATTGCTTGTTGATTTTTACTTGATTTGTTGGTTTCACTTTCTTTCTGTTACATTTTTCTTAGACCATAGAGTCGTAACAATATATATATATATATATATATATATATATATATATATATATATATATATATATATATATATATATATATATATGTGTGTGTGTGTGTGTGTCTGTGTGTGTGTCTGTGTAAAAGAACAACAACAATGTTTTAAATTATTTGAGCTCTGATCGTACTTTTGCCATATTTTTTAATACTCTCTCTCTCTCTCTCTCTCTCTCTCTCTCTCTCTCTCTCTCTCTCTCTCTCTCTCTCTCATCTGAACAAAATAAATTATGCAAGTACCCACCACTACCACCACCACCATATATATATGACTTTTACTTTTATTCTATTATTGAAAAGTTAAATGCAACACCTAATGATTGTAGTAATCTTGTATGTTTGGAATTTTTGTTTGTGAAATGGTTAAGACCCTCAGTCGTGTGCTTGTTACTGATAATTTTCCAACTGTCCACATATTATATAACACACATGTACACATGAGATATTTAATTTATTACCTCAGATATTGCTCCATGGCAACCGCAGTGTAAGAAAAGTTTTGAGGTTGTTTTTAATGTCTATTTCTTTTGTTGTTCATATCGTGTTTTTCTTCAATTGACTTATTTTGACCCCACATGCTTCAAATGAAATGAAAATTCAGTTTCCGTAATAAAAATAAAATTGTAACAAATAGTTGGCTTCTTGTGAGAATATTCTCCTGTGGTCATTGTCTTTACAGTCACTAATCTTGTTCAACCAGACTAATCTCTGTCAAACGGTGTCGCTGAATGCTGCGTCACTCTTCTGGTAGTCTTGAGACTGCATTTTCCAGCACATGATATACATGGCGGCCGGTATATTTGGTGGTGGAAGAACCAAGGGAGATCCCGGGTAGAGCCACCGTCCCCGGGCTCATGCTTGAAATAAAGACAGCAGAAGTACATAGTTGCCATTTTTAACTGCTCTCGTGCAAACAGATTTATTATGTCATACCATTTTTTTTAAGGTCATAACTTCGTAACATGTTATCCCAGCTCGGAACATCCTTGACCTTGTCTGCTCATGCTAGAACAAAATCTTCAATGTAAAAAGTGTCAATTTTGAACTGCTTTCATGAATGTTGTTGCTATTACGACATATTAGCCTCCTTGACGTCACAATGATGCAATGACGAGTCATTGCGAATTCCAAAGTAAAGCAATAGTTGTATCCGATCGGAACTGAATGGTGTCTTTATTTCTTTAATTCAAAAGTTATAAATATAACATTAAAAATTAAACGTCACATATCGTTGATTTTTCAAATGTTGTCGATTGTTATTTTCAACGCTAATATATTTCACTGTGTGACTCTTTTTTTTTCTTTTTTTTTTCTCATATCTAGCCGGATCCTTGTCCGCTAAACACTTACCAATCAATGAAGTATCACTGCAATTACCCAGCATTCTCTTTTAGAGAGTAGAAGGTATCTAACTCGCATCGAAAAGAGACGAGAATGTTCCGATTTACACGATGACGTGTCTTCACTAATAGCAACGTAAGTAACAGTTTGACGCTATGGAAACAGAATGATTTGTTCAATGTTTTCGTTAAAAAGTCCCAGGAATAAAATTCAAAAAAGAAAAAGTCCAGCTATTTCACTTATGGTTGAAACGTCATAGAGTGTTATTTTCAACACCTATCTTTTAATGAGGATCTAGTCTTTGCACATCTAGCCAGATGTTCGTCGGCCTAAAACTACCAAATCCAAATTGTTAAGTATCACTAAGTCTCTTTTCAAGAGTCGAAGTTATTAAACTTTCATCAAAAAGAGACAAAGAAGTTCCGAATGAGGATTACCGCGATATGCACGTCCTCGGTCTCCATCATATGCTGGAAAAAGACATCAGATGCAAATCGTTGCCATTTTCAACCGCCCTTATACCTTATTGACATCACAACAACTCCGTCACATGTTATTCCCATTCTGAACATCCTCGTCTCTTTACGATGCGAGTCGAATAACTTCGATTCTCACAAAGAGACTCGGAGGTAATCGTAGTGACACTTCCCAAATTGTTAACTTTTCGTATGACCAACATTTGTCTAGATGTCAGAATGATACCGTGTTGAAAATAACACAACTATACTTCAACAATATCTGCACTGTTAATTTTTAATGTTATTCCTGCAACTTTATAATTGAAAATTTAAGAAATCGTTCGGTTTCAATAGCCTTACACTATTGTTTACGTTGCTGTTAGTGATGAAACGTCATCTGGTCATTGTGACGTCAATTAAGTTATGACGTGAAGGGAGTTCAAAATGGTCATTATTTGCATACGAGGTTTTTCTTAGCATGCGATGAAAAAGGCCCACGACGTTCCGATTGATGTCATTCCCACTAGAAACGTTCTCGGTCCAGTTTGAGACCATGGAAACCGAAGAATTTCTTTAGTTTTTCTTATTTTTTATTTTTTTCTTCCAACGTTTCAAAAATTACTTTAAAAATTAAAAATGCTGATATTAATTGGTGAATGGTTTGATTCGGTTGGGTGCTTTACGGCCCAGCAACACAAATACGATATTTAGTATAAAACATTTAGAGTAATTTACCTGCCCAAGGACACACCACAGTAGCCGATGCGGGTTGATCTGATGGTAGGATTCGAACCCGCACCCGTTTGGTCGCAAGTCCAGAACGCTGAGCCACAGCGGCTCTTGCCTCAATTAGTTGCCTCTTATGACATGAAGGAGAACACATCGGACTTACTCTACATCCCCGAGCCCGCTTGATGGTGAAAATTCCCCGAGCCCGCTTGATGGTGAAAAGTCGTGATATGTTGTTTTTTAACACATATCTTTCAAAAAAAAAATGTATTGGGTAGTATCACTGCAATTACTTTCGAGTCTCTTCCAGAGCGTCGAAGTGATTTTACTCTTATCGAAGATACGAGAATATTCCGAATGGTATCATCCTTAATAGCAACGTCAGTAGTTGTTTGAAGCTATTCAAATTGAATTACTTCTTCTATTTAAAAAAAAATTTTTAAAAATAAATCAGTGTTGTTGAAAAAAACAGTTAGATTAAAAGTGTAGGTATTTAATTATTGATTGAGATGTTTTTCAAAAGTTTTTTATAAGTGTGTCTTTCATTATGAGACTATTCTTCGTACATCTAGGCAAATATTTGTCTGAAGATGAAAAAAAAAAAAAAAAACATTACGACCGAGTCTCATACGTTTCACGGTGGGTTACCTTCCCATTGCACCTGGAATAACGCCAGACACAATTCTCACACAACATAATTTCGATATTGCATTCTCTCTCTGTCTGTTTCTCTATCTGTATGTCTGTCTGTCTGTCTCTATTTCTTTCTGTGTGTGTGCATATATATATATATATATATATATATATATATATATATATATATATATATATATATATAATACAACAGAAACGGACGTTGAAATAATAGAATAGCATATTACTCTTCTTTTCTTTTTCTAAATGATATATTCCAGACAGACAGACAGACTGTCAGACACGAGGGTGATCGGCGTCTGATATGTACTGACAAATGGCTATTTCAACTGCCTAACCAATACACATGTCCATGAATACTGACAAATGGCTATGTTCAACTGCCTTCACAATACACATGTCCATGCATACGAAATCCTTTTATTTTAATTGAATTATTAGTGTGAATAATAACATAGCAATAGGTAGAAATAGGTGCTCGAGCTATTTGCGTTTACAAGGATTACAAAAGACTAAATATTGCTGTGTCATGGTCTATTGAACTTCTTCTATATCTTTTACAGTATTGATTTGTATATTTTTGTAATGCAATACATGTCCTTATAACCTTTTGAGTGATGAGGAGTATTGGTTGAAATATTGATATATATGGAATTATCTTAATTGTTTCAATTAAATCGATTACTTTTTCAAAGTTAGTCATACATGCATGCATACATGCAAACTTGCATACATACACGTACACACACATGCACACATACATACATACATACATACATACATACATACATACATACATACATACATACATACATACATACATACATACATACATACATACATACATACATACATACATACATACATACATATATACATACATACATACATATATATACATATATCCATCTATACAGACAGACATGCAAATAGGCAGACATGCATATTCGTGATATAATACCGTAATATAGAAATATGTTTTTCTTAGTAATATTGTGACCATATGTATCTCAGTGGCTGCGTCTGTAATAATGACTAGTATTCAAATTAGCCCCCCCCCCCCATATTGTCCTACTCAGAATTGTTCCCATCATATGAACGGACATTCATATCCAATAACATCTTCTGAAATACAACCTCTTTTTGTGCTGTTTTGAAATTTCAAATCCCAAACCATATCTCTCTTTCGAAGTGTTTCAGGTTACAAAGGCGGTTACCTGGAACAAAAAGGGATTGATTATTGACTCTATTAAATAACCACCACTAATGACATATACAGTCAGGTACGTGTATTATTTGAGTGAAAAAAGACTTTTATAATCGTTAAGGATAGGTACCCATCCACTTTGAAAGATTTCTAGATTGTAATATAGGGATATATTTTGGTCTTTTTAATAATGAAAAGACTTTAGAAACCATGAAAAATGGCCAGGTAGGACTTGAATCGATTTCATATTGTATAGTACGGCTTAAATTGGGTGGTGGAAATCTATTTTACATGGAGTTCAATGTACTTCCTTTATATAAGATGAATTACATTCAATGTTTTCTGAGGAAACAAAACCTGTTTCATCTATTCATAAGCTGAAATATGGAAGCAATGACTCAATGCATATACTGTTTCTTTGTCCAACTTACAAAAAGAACAAACATTTTCATCCCTTAAATTCATTTTATGCAAGAAAAGATTTAATGCTAAATATACATGCAGTATCTTGGATAGAAAATCCTTCAAATTATTATCAACACTTGATTATATATAAATTAAAGTAAATATCTGCCCATTTATTTAATTTCATTAAATGCAATAGTATTCACTATATCAACTGTTCACATTGGAATTCACATGCAGTTTCTGTTAAATAAGAATTTCATGCACAATATTTCTTTTAGTATTTTAATAAATTGAAATTTTGATTACCTTTACATAATGATACAACTTTCATAATTTTCATTTTTTTTTTTTGTTGTATTTTCTATCCAAATATATTTATTCTTTGAAATACATTGCTGGGCTAAAACATAATTCTTAATATAATTTTGCCTTCTTCACTGATAAGCTCAAACGTTTGTCCTTTTCCCACTTAAGGAAAATATTAAACTATCATCGTGTAGAAAGTGTTCAGTTAAAAACAATACTGTTTTAAAATATTCTGCCTATTTTTACACTTGACGTTTAATTGGCACTATATAGCCAGGATTATGCTGACATTCTCTCTCTCTCTCTCTCTCTCTCTCTCTCTCTCTCTCTCTCTCTCTCTCTCTCTCTCTTGCTATCAAATTGTTAACTTGTACAGAAATGTGACTTAACGTTTATGTCTTTCATGTTTCTTACTGGTATCATTGATCTTTATTTTAACCATATTTGTCTTTATTTTAACCATATTTGTCTTTATTTTAACCATATTTGTCTTTAATTTAACCATATTTGTCTTTATTTTAACCATAATTATCTTCATTTTAACCATATTTATCTTTATTTTAACCATAATTATCTTCATTTTAACCATATTTTTCTTTATTTTACCCATAATTATCTTCATTTTAACCATAATTATCTTTATTTTAACCATAATTATCTTCATTCTAACCATAATTATCTTCATTTTAACCATAATTATCTTCATTCTAACCATAATTATCTTTATTTTAACCATATTTGTCTTTATTTTACTAACTTATGTTCATTTTAGGCATATTTATCTTTATTTTAACCATAATTATCTTCATTCTAACCATAATTATCTTCATTTTAACCTTATTTATTTTTATTTTATCTATATTTATCTTTATTTTAACCATATTTGTCTTTATATTAATCTTATTTTCCATATATATTACTAATGTGCACCACTCTGAATATCGTCCACCGTACAAAAATATAATGGTAGAAAATATTGTTCTTGAAATTAATAATCTCAGAGTAATGCCTATAGGATGTAGAATAGGCCCTATATGCCTATAGGATGTAGAATAGGCCCTATATGCCTATAGGATGTAGAATGGGCCATATATGCCTATAGGATGTAGAATAGGTATATGCCTATAGGATGTAGAATAGGCCCTATATATGCCTATAGGATGTAGAATAGGCCCTATACGCCTATAAGATGTAGAATAGGTATATGCCTATAGGATGTAGAATAGGCCCTACATGCCTATAGGATGTAGAATAGGCCCTATACGCCTATAGGATGTAGAATAGGCCCTATATGCCTACAGGATGTAGAATAGGCCCTATACGCCTATAGGATGTAGAATAGATATATGCCTATAGATGTAGAATAGGTATATGTCTATAGGATGTAGAATAGGCCCTATATGCCTATAGGATGTAGAATAGGCCATATATGCCTATAGGATGTAGAATAGGCCCTATACGCCTATAGGATGTAGAATAGGCCCTATACACCTATAGGATGTAGAAAAGGCCCTATATGCCTATAGGATGTAGAATAGGTATATGCCTATAGGATGTAGAATAGGCCCTATATATACCTATAGGATGTAGAATAGACCCTATACGCCTATAGGATGTAGAATAGGCCCAATATGCCTATAGGATGTAGAATAGGCCCTATACACCTATAGGATGTAGAATAGGTCCTATAAACCTATAGGATGTAGAATAGGTATATGCCTATAGGATGTAGAATAGGCCCTATATACTTATAGGATGTAGAATAGGCCCTATATATGCCTATAGGATGTAGAATAGGCCCTATACGCATATAGGATGTAGAATAGGCATATGCCTATAGGATGTAGAATAGGCCCTATATGCCTATAGGATTAGAATAGGCCCTATACGCCAATAGGATGTAGAATATGCCCTATATGCCTATAGGATGTAGAATAGGCCCTACACGCCTATAGGATGTAGAATAGGCCCTACTAGATGCCTATGGATGTAGAATAGGCCCTATACGCCTATAGGATGTAGAATAGGCCCTACATGCCTATAGGATGTAGAATAGGTATATGCCTATAGGATGTAGAATAGGCCCTACACGCCTATAGGATGTAGAATAGGCCCTACACGTCTATTGGATGTAGAATAGGCTCTATATGCCTATAGGATGTAGAATAGGCCCTACACGCCTATAGGATGTAGAATAGGCCCTACACGCCTATAGGATGTAGAATAGGCCCTACACGCCTATAGGATGTAGAATAGGCCCTACTAGACGCCTATAGGATGCAGAATAGGCCCTATATGCCTATAGAATGTAGAATAGGCCCTACACGCCTATAGGATGAAGAATAGGCCCTACACACCTATAGGATGTGGAATAGGCCCTATATGCCTATAGGATGTAGAATAGGTATATGCCTATAGGATGTAGAATAGGCCCTATATGCCTATAGGATGTAGAATAGGCCCTATACGCCTATAGGATGTAGAATAGGCCCTATACGCCTATAGGATGTAGAATAGGCCCTATATGCGCATAGGATGTAGAATAGGCCCTCTATGCCTATAGGATGTGGAATAGGCCCTATACGCCTATAGGATGTAGAATAGGTATATGCCTATAGGATGTAGAATAGGCCCTATATATGCCTATATGATGTAGAATAGGCCCTATACGCCTATAGGATGTAGAATAGGTATATGCCTATAGGATGTAGAATAGGCCCTATATGAATATTGGATGTAGAATAGGCCCTACATGCCTATATGATGTAGAATAGGCCCTATATGCCTATTGGATGTAGAATAAGCCCTATATGCCTATATGATGTAGAATAGGCCCTATATGCCTATAGGATGTAGAATAGGCCCTATATGCCTATAGGATGTAGAATAGGCCCTATATGCCTATAGGATGTAGAATAGGCCCTATATAGCTATGGGATGTAGAATAGGCCGTAGACGCCTTCCCGAATGTTGTAAGAGGCGACTAATGGAGGCAGAAGCCGCAGTGACTCCGTGACTCAGTGACTCAGTGGTTAGAGTGCCGGACTAGAGACCGAAAAGTTGAAGGGTCATCATCCTACCATTCATCGTCGCAAGCCACGGGCGACAATCTGCTACGCACCTGTATCCCCTGTGGCTGTCTGTCCGTAGATTTCCTCGTTTCTCGCGAGTATACATAAACCTTCTGAACCAATCAACGAGAGCGCGAGTAAAATTTTCTCGCCATTGTGACCCGACATGGCCTTCACGCTGCTAAAATGAGGCAATCAAAGTTTCTCTTTCAAACATGATCGATAAAACGGACACTTTCATTTATGTGTTGGAGATTGTTACATTGTTTTGTTGATGGCGTTTTTTTTTGTTTATGTGAACTCATGAAAAACGAGGAAATCTCCACACAGGCAGCCACGGGTGATAAAGAAGCGTAGCGGATTGTCTCTCGTGGCTTGCGACTATGCCTACCAATGGATCAGCCCAAGTCGGCTACTGTGGTGCTAAGGCTGCAAAGTTTACCAATGTCTAAATGTGTACACGGTTTACAATAATCGAAACGATGCCGTTTAATCGAAACGATTAGAAACTCAAATCTAATCTTACTGAACAGTTGACAGCTACTAGTATTATAATGTGCATACCGTACCTCTCTCAACTTGTGATTGTTTCTTTTGCTCTACAGTCTTCACCTCGTATTATGACAGGTTCAGTTTGTAAGACATGTCTTTGTTGAATATATCTGACAATTTCAGTAAAACATCCCTAGGATTATAGTGATTTTGTTTCCTACTGTTACATATATCTACATGATGAAACAAATCGATAATGGATCCAGATGTATTGTCTAGACATGCGCACGGGATGCTTTTTTAGGAGCTAGAATGACCAAGAAACTATACAGTGGCTTACAAACTTTAAACTGTGTTTCTTTCTTTCTTTCTTTTTTTAAATGTTACTAATCAAAGGTTATGCTAACAAACATCAAGTTTAAACGTAAATTAAGTAGTTTAAATAAAAATTTGTATTTATTTGGAAATGGTTGTTCCTGTGTCAATGATAGCCGCATGCGTGTTCGTTTACACGTTTTTGTAAACGTTTACAGGCAGTAAACGAATCTAAGCCGTTTACACGTGCAAACGTTGCAGCCGTATGTGGTGCATTCTTGGACAAGGTACTTTGCTTCGGCACTAAATAACCTACCTGTGTTGCTGGGCTGTCACACACCAAATCAAACCAACTCAACGTCAGCCAGTTATCAGAGTTAAATTTCTCTGGAAAGACATTCTTTATTTGATAGAAGTGCCGGGCGTAATTTTATCCTAGTTACTAAACAATAGTATGAATGGTGCGGTAGAGGTTATCCCGGAGAATACCGTAAGTTACTGCATATGTTTCTCTTCACATACATTGGTTGCCCTGTCCTCAAGAAATCATTTTCCCTCAAGTATGTAATAGCAGTACCTTGTTTCATTTTAGATTTGTTGCTTAATCATTTATCGTTTGCAGACTAGAATTTAGTCAGCTCTAGCGCTATATGGTCATGTTAAATGCTTCTTTCACTCAGGGTTACTCATACTGTGATCTGTAAGGCAACCTAGTCATAATGGGATAGTGATTACTTAGTTGTCTCTCCGAAGTGCACCGTATATCGATTTCAAATGAGAGTTGTACAGTTTTCGTCTTCGTTACTCGGCTGACTAACAACTGAGAGTTGTCAGGTTTTCGTTACCATGTGCTGAACTAACTTGGCAGTTAGTTTAAAATCAAGGACTGATTTATAATACTAACGCTATTTTCATCGAGTACAGAATATGGAAAATATTTATAGAAGACAAGTGACCACTCAAGGTAAGTTTTTCTGATATCTATGAGAGGAAATAATGAATACAATACCATAGAACATACATGCGGACTGACTTTTTTTAAATGGCAAATTTATACACTAGAGGTGACATAGCTCAATATGGCAACGTTGATGTCCTATTGGACAGTTGTGATTTACTTTTTCATTCCAAATTTGTACCGATTCAGTCATTTAAAAAAATGGAAAATTCTCATGTTCTGAGCTCGTGTGTGGAGTTTTAGAGTTGTACATATATTATAATGCAAAACCAGTGGCATAACTAGGCGACCTTTTAACAGAAAATAAAACAACGAGACCATGTGTCTACTTCAATACCTTGTAGAGGTTACGTCAGCGTGAACCACAGCTATATTCTCGTGTTACGTCAAATCTGGATTGGAAGGAAAATATTTTTCATGGAAGCTAAATTGCTATGGTAATAGTAATGTAAAATTTAGAAAATTAAGTTGCATGCTTGCATGTATCTGACTCATTAAACGCATGTAAACATATCCACGCATTTATTTAGGTGACATAGGCAGATAGTTGATGTGTGTACGAATAAAAATAAATACATCAATTCTGTTCGATTGGACATTGGTTACTATGTTGTTAAGGCATATGTCGATTGTATGTGAATGTGATATGACCTAATGTTGAAAAAGTTACAAGTTTATTTACGCCTGTAGGACCGTATTCAATTAAAAAAAAGACAGAAGCAAGTGTTTTAACGTTACTAGGTTGATCATTAAATCCCATCCACAACTTTACGGTATGAGAAGAAATATAATGCAACTCGAGTTCTGTCTATAAAGTGCACATGTACATGTAATATAGTATATTCATGCGATACATTGATCAAATTACCTTTTGTGTTAAATGGGTTAACTGATTGTACGCATACCTGGCTTTGAATTGCAGGTGTGCTCTTCTAAACATTCAATACATATTGTAATTTTAGAAAGGAGAATGTGGCACAGAAAACAGGACAAGGTTTATGGGAATGGACGATTTTAAATGTGATGTTTTTAATCGATTATTTTTAATGGACCATTTCAAAAATGGCTATGAATGGTCGGACAACGTACCTCCAAATGAAGTCCCATTAAATGAAGTCCCATTATTGATTTGGTAAAACCTTTAGTGATGAAGAAAAATGTTTGCTAACGTCTTTGAAACTCTTTCGAATAAATGCAAACATGCACTCCTAACTTCTACAAGATGAAAATTTCAATGTAAAGTTTTTAAAATTCTGTAAAAATTATAGAAAGTAAAAAAAAATATAAAGGTTCAAACAGTAAATCCTTAAAATATTTCTCAGAATTTGATATATAAACCGCATTCTCTTAAAAATGCCAGAACTATATATGCTGGCACATTATCAAAAAGTTTTTTCTTCGAGATGATATAAAATAAACTTCTGTCTCACAGGATGGAAATCGATACACTCAACAACAATGTGTTTTACTGTCAGAAGTCACAGGCGAGATATGTAGCCTGGTCGAGGTTCACCCTTGTGGAGATCATATAATATATATATGTAAACCTACCCATATATATTCATACATCCCTTTCACACTTTGCCATTTGCATGTTACAACTTTTTATTTGTTGAGAAAATTAATTATGATTTACAAAAATCTAAGTACTCATTCTTTGAATCAACTAAAAAATGCGGCCTGCACCTGTAGCCTGGTTTCAGTTGAGAGAGAGAGAGAGAGAGAGAGAGAGAGAGAGAGAGAGAGAGAGAGAGAGAGAGAGAGAGAGAGAGAGTTGTCCATGTTTCCGAGTTTGTAGGGTGCATGAACATGGGATAAGTATACTGAGATTAAGAGACGGAAAACAGATTTACAAATATTTGGATAGATGTAAGTAATCGACATATAGTAAAACTTAATAACATACTGAACCACATGACATAGCTTTTAATATAATATAATGAAAAACTGTGTAATTAATAGTTCAAAAGCCAATTACACAAAACCATAACAACGAGGATAATCCAGTTTAATCGTATGGTGTCTTATCTGGGTTATTGTGATTTTAGGTCACGGATTAATGCCACATTGCCAACAAATCTCTGTATGGTGCAAATCCACTGTAAACTAGTGTCCCTGGCTTAACTGAAATCTCTTATCTGGAAATTTGTCTTCCTGCTGTATTTGCCAGTCTATACCATTCGCCAAATATTAAATTCCTACTTCAGCGAGCGTTATTTTACAGTGTATACTTATGATTTAATAAGATTTTTTTTGCAATGTTGAAATTATTCTCAAACATCAATTCAGGCTTTCTTTTAGCACATTATTTCACGATGTTGACCATCTTCTGATATAAGGTGAAATTAAGAACCGTTTGTTTACGAAATAATTCAGTTAATGTAATTCTTATGTTTTCTCAAATAAAGTATTTGAAGAACAAAATGAAGTATAAAAAGTATTTTTTTTTTAAATGTCACTTTTTGCAATATTTTAGTAATTAAAGCTTGTAAAGTGTACACAACCAGTATTCGAAACAATACTGTTGTTCTTATAGCGGTAAATCTTTTCTCTGTAAGTTGTAAGTATATCCTGAGAAACGGGATAAAGTATTGAAAGTAACTGACTAAGAAAGGATGAAATATAGGTCACAGTGGCCTAACTATTCTAAATGAAAGTGCATAGTTTGTGATAAAGAAATCCTTTATTATGCTTTAAACATGTAACTTACATATTCAATATTCCTAAAGGAAGTGCAGGTTCATGAAATGTTAGCATGAACCAATGAAGCAAAGCGTGCACCTTAAATTTAATCTAGTAACTTTCTTAAAACGTCACGAAGAGGATAATTTTAAAGTCCAAAATGTAATTGGAGAATGTCCAGACATCCAAGCATGTACGACTAAAATGCATCACTCCTTTATCTGAAGTATAGTTATAGTTAACCATAACGTGCTGCTTATTTTGACGTCTACGCTGGTCAACGTTGTCGGGTGCTATTGCACTGCCACTCCAGTTACTCGTACAGGCCAGCTAATAAAATCGTTTGTAACAATAACTCGTACTTTTTTTATGAATTTTAGGGCCTATCTACAGTATTAATTACCTTTCCATTTCCGTACAATCCAATATCGCGTGTGAACCTAATTTTCGAACTGACATTTATTACCAGTGCACTGCTGTGTCAACATAATAAAATCAATGAGGGATAAGTGGCAAATATAGAAAGGAAAGTCTTTCTAATTGTATCGACTTGAAGGGAACAATTACGTGACACTAGTCATTTGGTGAGTGGTCAATATTAATACAAGGTCTCTCTCTCTCTCTCTCTCTCTCTCTCTCTCTCTCTCTCTCTCTCTCTCTCTCTCTCTCTCCAATACAGCGGGTTGCCAAATAATCAAAATGAACATTAAGGAACCAAACGAACCATTACGAACCGGAACGTGCCAAAAGTGAAAATATAGTAAAACTCTATATTGCGTATATACATATCTCGGTATAACGAGTATACGTGAGGTAATCGTAGTGAAAAGCAAGTGAAAGCGATGTTTAAAAAAGACGTGGAAACTATACACACCAGAGTTTAACTCCAATAATATAAATCTAGATCTATTATACCTGGTTCTAAAACTAATATAGGTATAAGTCATTTGGGGAGTGAGTAATTTTATTTATCTTTTTATTTCTTAAAGATTACTCTATCTCCTTTTTTCTTAAATAAATACATAAAATAAAGCCAAATTTTCTCTCAGACCATGGGTGATCTTGAACTGAATTTCATTCACAACTTGTGTACTACAAAACATACGTTTTAAATGATAACAGCTTGGATTTATTCCCTACATTATATTTGTTAACAACAATTTACATGCATCAGTACAAGATTTCCTTATATTCGTTTCGATTAGTTTTGATCTCGTTACGGTTCCGATCCGGTTTGTTTCGGTTCGTTAAGGTAATTCGGTGTACCGAATACAGCGATACATGTAATGATCTTAAGCACCAGTCATGCATGAAATATAAAGAAAAAAATTATCACTGATATGAACTGTGGTCTAAAATTGTGACTCGTAATTGACTTTGCTGATAATTTCATTGCACGTTATATTTTCGGGTCATGTTATGATTTTTACCCGAATTTATTACATAATCAGGTTTAAAACACGGTCACTACTTTTGCATCGTAGTATCTATCCTGCAAAGTACTTTTGACGTCGGATATTTAAAAAAAATAATTGATCTTTTTGTGTACCTATAGCTACCTGTCAACCGATTTTACCTCTCCACTTACCTAGCAAAGTAACAATACCTCAACCTACCAAAGTAACCATTCATCTCAATACGTTCATATATACATACGATTTGAAGTCTGCGAGTGAGTGCGTGCGTGTGTTTCCAGTTCACTCTGCAATATAACCTCTGTTGATGTAAGATATTTTTCTCCAAAAGTTTGTTGGTATTAAATGAAGTTTATTGCATAAATTCAATAGACCATGGCAAATATTTAATAAACATTATAATATACAGAGAATCGGATGACGCCATACAAATATAGAAAGTGGGTAAAATGCGAATATATCATTACAGATCTACATTTGCGTTATTCAAGTTCCGCTCTACAGTTATTAAGTACTTCTGAAACAGGGGCAGATCTAACATGCTTCTTAGAGAGTGACAGGTATAAGGTGAAGTTGTACGCATTTGCAACAAGCACAATGGAGAGAATGTTGACATACCTCTATGTTACTTTCATGTACCTTGAGTGAAATTTCTTTATATGTGGTATTAGGGACACAACGCACTGTCTAAAGCAGACAGCTGATCGAAATGGTTGCTCCCATGTGCTCGAGAAATGAACGTCAACTAGTCTAAAGTACACTAATTTTAACAGGTACATGTATTAAAATAGGCAGAATGAATTTTTCCAGAGTGGACAATACAAAATTCTGAAAGAGCAATAAATGAATAATAAAACACACACACACACACACACACACACACACACACACACACACACACATATATATATATATATATATATATATATATATATATATATATATATATATATATATATATATGGTGACTAAAAAAAGTTATCGGCTAGTTGTTTTTCTTTCTTCTCTTTCTCCAATTTTCTTCTTAAGTTCAGAAAGTAAGTGAAAATGACCAAGCAGAGCTAGCAGTATTTTGAGAGATGCACATTTGAAGTGAAGCCAAGCTGTACATTCTATAACCCAAATAACACCCATCAATCATACAACAAAATGAAGAGAATTAAAAGTTATTTTAAAAATACATAAGATATACAGGGTCTGTTTTTAAATAGCCAAGATAACCAGCAAGTAAAACCGTGGAAATTCTTTTTCTTTAAAAATAAAATGCAAAATACGAAACTGTAGAGCTGGACCTTAATAGGGAGAATAATAAAACAATGGTGAATCGCAATGCGGGGAGTTGGGGAGTTGTCTATCTACCGTCGCAGTTGGAAGACACATTAAAAATAATGGATTTTTATTTTCTGATTCCTAGATCAGCGACCAGGTACTGGTTGTGGTGGTAGGGTCATTCATTGATTTTGGGGATATGACCAGTGGGTCACTGTCCAGGTAGTGGTTGTCGTGTTAGACTTAGTGATGCATTTTGGGTATCTGACCCTGGGTCACAGCGATGGTTTTAGGGGTTCTGACCTCTGGGTCACTGATCAGGTAGTGGTTGTGTTGGTAGACACAGTCATTGGGGTAGGTAATATATAAAATTAGGTGTGGTGAGCTCTTGATGTTACTCTAAATTACTTCTACTATACCACAGTTCTACAATTCCATTTGTCATTGGTTGGGATTCAAACACGTGACATTCAACGTATGTTATATTTCCCGAAAAAAGTCCGTTTCACTATACTTCGTTATTATGTTCTCAAGGTCACCTAATATTACCTTGTGTTTCACGGATGTTTGAGCTAGTCTTATTTTTTTTTTTAAAACATAAGACTAACTGCACTCGTCATATCCCCCCACCCCTCACCCCACCACACACACAACGCCCCATTACCCTGTATACCTGAAATAATCGGACTACTTACACTCTTGTTTTTTTTTTAGTTAAAAAGCAAAAACTGTGCTTGCAATTCTTAAAAAAGGTGTTTTGCACCTCAGAATAAAATGTCTACCCTTTCTCTATACTCGTGTAATAACACTTTTTCAATTAATTGAAGCAGCCTATGTTGACAATTCATCTCATAACCTCAAAACAATGACAACAATTGCATATTATTACTTTGATAAAACTATCTGAAAAATAAATTGTTGCAAATACATTCAATCATGTATCTTTTTTGTTTAGAACAACAATGTTGTAACAGGATACTTAATAAAATATATCTTTTTTTTCATATTTTCCAGTGTGGATGTAGCTTGTAGAAATATGGCTTCCTCCTTTCTTGGACCCGAGTCTCCTCGGCCTTTTTCGGTAATATCCGAGGGTTACCAACATAAGTTTATTCTACCAAAGCTTCCGGACATTGAGAAGTATTGCTTTGGGGAAGAATATGAAGACAAATTATTTGAATTCATTCACAAATACCTGGATTTGGAAACAATGGACAGGTTTTGCTATGTAGGTGACGCAAAAGGAAGTATTGCTGACAAACTGAAAGAGCGTTTCTGCCTAATGGAGCCGGTACTTACCATTATTCCTGGACACTATAGTTATGTGGAAACAGATACACAAAAGGTGCTCTCGATTCGTATTGCGCATGTCGGAGCAGAAGAGTACTTCCGTTCCCAGGCTTCACTGAAGCCAGAAAAACGACAGATTTTCGACAAGATCATTCTTAAAGACGCTATTCGATATTTTCAAAACCCGAGAGAGCTGTACGAAAATATGATGAAATGCATGAGCGAAGATAGTCGCCTGCTTATTATACATAGACCAAGTAACGTCAACACGCTTCCCATTTTTAGGAATGCAAAACAGCGATTGGAGAATAACGAAACTCCATATATGGACATAATCAAAGATCTTCAGTCATGTAATCTTGATGTCCAATGGGAAATCGAGGCCTTGCCAGTGCTCATGCCAAAACGGAAATGGTTTTCAATGCTGAGGGGGAAATTCCCGCCACAAATAGAGATAATGAGTGACTCTGAGATAGTCTCAGGGGTACGGGAACTCACTGAGGGAATTCTTAAGTACGAAGGGGAGATGGTCGAATTTACTGACCGTCTTTTATTCATCACCGTCACACCGACCCGAACAAAGCCAGGAATGGCGAAAGTCAAGCGTTATAGTGCACCGCACTATGAGTCTTACCAATCTGCAAATTTAAAGTATTCAATGGCGGTTACCCCAGAAATACAACAGTATGTCGTAACACCGCAGCGTGAAGCAAAGAAAGAAAGTGGAGGATTTCCTTGGGGATAAACAACGTCATAATCGTCTAATAATAACTTTTAAAGAAGATTGCACAAAAGAAAACAATACATATTGTTTTCTTTGTATAAGAGTTATCCTTCAAAATGCTTCCAAATCAACCATTAGATTGACGGATTCCTGTAGTATTACTCTTGTCACAAGTACATTGTCTACTTTCTTAAGTAACTGTGGATTTTTAATCTTTGTGTTACAGAAAATGCATTGAATCCTCTCAAGACCGAAATCTTTCAGGACCAGATTAAATTTTCGGTTTTTACTGGGGTTCTTTATGTTTACCTTGAAATTAGATGTGTTAATAAATCCTTTTATAGATAAGTAAATGTTGATATGTTGTGACAATGTATCAAAAGTTAATCAGTTTTATTAAATAAATAAAAATGGATATCTATGATAATTAAAATTTAATTTCATCTGTATCAGTTTCTATGTTGGGTTTTATTTAACTCGACATGACTTTAGGTTGTTGAAAGACCAATGTCTGGCCAAATACTCTAAGTTTCGGCTTTTTTGGGTTCATTTGTAACGTAAAATTGACATTTGGAACGAAAATGTATTTTCGGTGTTTAGAGTAGAAAGGGTGTGGTTTAGTGAGTTAAAGTTTATTGAAATCAAAGGGGGATAAATTATGGACCAGAAACGTAATTCAGTTTTAAGGGGATATCAGTTTCCTGAGATTTCGTTCTGGAGAAGTTTTACTGTATGGGGTCTGATAAAAACTAATCAAAATGAAGTTTCTCAGATATTGTGTGCTAGAAATAAATGCGTCTACTTGATTTGTGGGAAATAAATGTTGCAATAGTTAGAGATAGCACTCATCTTGGATAATGGACCTTTCCGAACTTTGCTTAAGCCCATCCCACGCTCATTGCCTTAAGAAAATCCTTCCTGATGCATCAGAAAATGTAACATTTTGCGGACGTATTACATTAAACAAAAAGAAAGACAAGTTAAAATTTGAGTAAAATCAGAGCAGAAGTTTCTGAGATATTTTGGCTCAAAGTTACTATATATTTCTTATACTTTATCCCAGGTTGTGGAACATTTTTCAGATGTTAACCCACCACCATACGTAAGACAATACCAACTACTATCACCATGGCCATGCTGACATAACTTCTATATTCCATCGGTAATTAGATAAGTAAATGTTTAGCAATTTTGCCTCCCATACAAATAGAATTGCAAATAAAACTTCGTAGCAGAACTGTATCTTAAGATCAAATGCCCACAGGGAAATCTTGTAGCAGTAAGAAAGTGCCACTTCTCTTAAGCTGAATCGGTGTCTAACAACCAGATATAGATATATGCAATTGTTCAGTGTGTGCCTAAGTTTCAGGGTTTGCATTGTACAATTTTGAGTGTACGTGTTTCTATGGCGAGGATCTTTTCATTGTGACACATACTTACGTTCATTCAATTTTGTAACAAGAAAATAAGACACAAAGCTTTTCATTTCTTTGCAAACAAACTTTGTCTGGAAGCGATTTTATGAATTAATTCTATTGCTGCTTAAGAAGTACTGCCACGCAAAGTGTACATATTATGTTTTTATTAACACATGAGAGCCGAGTGAGAAAATTAATAAAGTCCTCCGTCAACAAGCGAAGAAATGAGTGATAAAGATACATGATCTGTTTCCTTGTAATTGGTCTCTATGTATCACCATCATTCTCGAAAAAAAAAAAAAAAAAAGATGCTTGTAAAAACTGCCCATTGATGCGTCTTTTCAGACGGCGTCCAAATGTTAAGTTTGGCTAGTTAGCATGTTATGTTACTTGATTCTGCCATTTTTAATTTATCGGCAACATCGATTCAGATATTTTTTGTAATCCATATCGTGTTTTGTTTATGTCACAGGTTGCTTCGGGTTATAAAGATTACACCTCTTCGGAATCCATCAAGATCTTCTTTCATAAAATAATATATTATTTTTATTTGAATCTGAGTGAGCTTTTTCTCTTCTTGTTGTTGGTTATTGAAATTAAATTTAAGCAAAGTAATTATTGAAATAAAAGAAGAAATATATACCCCTTTGTCTTTCAAGATTTGTAATTTGATAACTAGTTTCATTGCATTGCTTTGCTTGTTTTTTTTTAATACGGGAGGGAGGTATATAAAAAGTGAGACTTTATATTCCCCATTTTTAGTTCCATAAGGAAGCTTTACAATTGACTGTTATATTTCAAACATTCAAATACCTATAAGGGCGGGAAAGTGAATGCGTAGGGTACAGAACTCGCTTCGCATGTGTCGATTCCTAGGTTCAATTACCAGTGTCGACTTTTTCTTTAGTTTATTCTCAGTCTTTAAGACACAAGCCATCATTCCTGTCATTAAAGAGGAAATAATCTTCATAGTGTAAAACTATACCAAAATAACTTTGACTCCAGCTATTCACATACGTAATTATGTATTAACCACTCTAATTTGACGAATCCACATATATTTCTCTACAATGACACATTATTTGTCCTTTTTAAAGTCAGATACTTGTCCACTCGATAAATACATATGCTGTGAAAAAGTGTACAAGAAACCTTTTAAAATGTATGTGCGGGCTCTTTAAGGGACATTAAGAAAAATGCAAATGAAAACTGTACAAGAGAAATAGTTGGAAATGTTACGTCGATATCACGTTGATGTTATAACGTATCAAGTTTATATACAACTCAATACAGCAGCTAAAATACATAGATACGTACAGAATCAAACGTTCCTTTCTTAAACAAGTACGTGTTTTTTTATAGAAGCTTGATTTTGTTCGAAAAAGCGCTTTTTGATTAAGAGTGAGAAAACTTTGTTTACAAAAGCGAAATGTGGACCACGTGATTTCATTATTCCACATGGTGTGCTTCATACTTAAGCGAAATGTGGACCACGTGATTTCATTATTCCACATGGTGTGCTTCATACTTAAGCGAAATGTGGACCACGTGATTTCATTATTCCACATGGTGTGCTTCATACTTAAGCGAAAAGTGGATCACGTGATTTCATTATTCCACATGCTGTACTTCATACTTAAGCGAAATGTGGATCACGTGATTTCATTATTCCACATGCTGTACTTCATACTTAAGCGAAATGTGGACCACGTGATTTCATTATTCCACATGCTGTACTTCATACTTAAGCGAAATGTGGACCACGTGATTTCATTATTCCACATGGTGTGCTTCATACTTAAGCGAAATGTGGACCACGTGATTTCATTATTCCACATTGTGTGCTTCATACTTAAGCGAAATGTGGATCACGTGATTTCATTATTCCACATTGTGTGCTTCATACTTAAGCGAAATGTGGACCACGTGATTTCATTATTCCACATGGTGTGCTTCATACTTAAGCGAGATGTGGACCACGTGATTTCATTATTCCACATGGTGTGCTTCATACTTAAGCGAGATGTGGACCACGTGATTTCATTATTCCACATGGTGTACTTCATACTGAAGCGAGATGTGGACCACGTGATTTCATTATTCCACATGGTGTACTTCATACTGAAGCGAGATGTGGACCACGCGATTTCATTATTCCACATGGTGTACTTCATACTTAAGCGAGATGTGGACCACGTGATTTCATTATTCCACATGGTGTACTTCATACTTAAGCGAGATGTGGACCACGTGATTTCATTATTCCACATGGTGTACTTCATACTTAAGCGAGATGTGGACCACGTGATTTCATTATTCCACATGGTGTACTTCATACTTAAGCGAGATGTGGACCACGTGATTTCATTATTCCACATGGTGTACTTCATACTTAAGCGAAATGTGGACCACGTGATTTCATTATTCCACATGCTGTACTTCATACTTAAGCGAAATGTGGACCAGGTGATTTCATTATTTCACATGGTGTACTTCATACTTTCAAAACAGGCAGACATTAAGACCAATTTTATTGATGTTCTATTAAGTCATCAATCCGCATTGAAATTGACATGACAGCACATCAACAAAATATATTTTAATTTTCTTTATGCTTTATATTATATCATATTGTATGAAATGATATTTGATATATGATATGATATATTATATTAAAGTAATTTTCCTTTCACTAGAAAATTATCAGTTCATTATCAGACGGAAAAATGGTATGTGTCACACTGAACGCTTATCAACCGTTCTTACGCAAACTGCTTTCATAGGGAGCAGTTCGCGTCCTTACGATGCAGTTTGGTATCTCAGGTGATTCTTTCGGTTCGAACTGATCTGATCCTTTATCGACAATTCAATTTATTTCATGCATAAAAAGATTTAAAGTTCAAATAGGGATGTTACTATTGAAACTTATTGTAATCTTCAATAGGTGAGAGTCGAAAAAAGCGTTGTTCCTATCAAATTCGGTTGTTTAATTTGCAACTTATTTTGTCAAAAGTATTGACCTCAGTAAAGCACTGAGCACCATCGCCACTAAAAAAGCTCCGCTACTATCTGGCAATGCACTCGACAGTTTTGTATATTATCCTGCGTCACCCAACTCGGCGGAGATATATGTATGCAATGAGTGCAAGAAATTAGTTCCACCCACTTGAGCCCTTTACATTGTTTGTTACTAATGTAATAGCGATATATGTCTTGATTGTAATTTGATCTTAGCAGAATTTTTCGTAAAAATAAACTAGAATTGACCAAGTTCATTGGAGCACTTTACTCTGCCCCCATTAGCAACTTCGAGGTCAATCATATGGATCATACTTTGAATGTATGCCAATAGCTGCCATAGCTGCCGTTTACATTGACCGAGAAGTTGCTAACTTTCTTTTTTTTTAATTCGCAACTTCCCGGTCAGTCAAATCTGTTTTGCGAAGAAATTTCTGGTGAACAAAAATTATGATTTTTCTGTAAATTAATGCGCCTACATACATCTGAGGCACATATTTGTTTCTCAGAAAGAGCCTAGGTGGTCCGAATGACGGCCACATCGTTCCTAGTGGAATTGTTGTTCGTGGAAGCGTGTTTGGCTCTGATCAACGTATTTTACCTGATAAATTGAAGAATCTTACAAGTAGTTCTCAATCCTATAATGCCTAAATGTAATTGATCGATTTGAAGTTTTTCAATCAAGTTTGTGCATATATAATCCACCCACCCCCAACTTGTGTGCGGAAGTGTTGCGTTAGTATACTATGGACTCGCTGAAGTATTGATTATACTGTAAGCAAAAGATTTTAAAACATGGAGTGATTTTGGAAAATTAAAGAAATTGAAATGACGAATGCCACTGCAAATAGCCCTTTTACAGGCTAGGTAAATATTACGATGATTCTGTGCTGAGCATCAGCACAGTATCAGTTTTTATAGAATGTACAGCATGTTCTAACCTATCTCGTTCGTCACTAAGAGAAAAGAATTACATAAACACGTTTTCTTAAATAATAATTCTTTCAGGATAAACTGCAGTAAACTAGAAGGGTAAATACTAATTACGAGATAGTCCAGCGAAGACTCTTGGTGCCGACTGAAACTTGTGTTTTTTAAGAGCATGAAAAAAGCAAACATTTTGGGGTAAAATATAATTTCTTGTTGCAAAGAGATATAGTCTTGTAATTGTTACGACTCTATGGCCTAAAGATAATGTAACAAGTGAAACCAACAATGTAAGTAAAACCAACAAGCAATTTATTTCTAGACAATTAAAGTGAAAATTCAAAAGGCACATACAATGAGTGAATTAAAGTCCAAATAATCCAATAATCCTAAGTGTCTTAATCACAAGTCCTAAATATAGAATGTTCCGAATGAATTCCAGTGGCCTTGATTGTCATGATTTGCTAATAGTCTTGAATATCCTGATGTGTCGGTAGTCTTGAATGTCCTGATATGCCTGAATGATGTAATCCAGAATATCGTTGAATGAATTCACAAAAATCCCAAAGTCACGTATTATCCAAAATCAGAATGAGCGCTTTTAGTAATTCCAATGACTATTTCAAATAAATATTTCCTCTCTCTGAATTTGCTCTGATTTTCATAACTGTAACATTTGGTTACTAAAATAAATTCCTTAATAGAATGATCTTAATGACATGAAGTATAGTATAGGGATGGAATCTTGTTTTCCAAATGCGTTATAAATATAAAGACAAGTCACCTGACAGAATATTCTAGAATATGAGTAACTCTAATGGAAAATTACTGTGCGTACGTGACTTATCTTACATCAAGCCACGGAAAGTTCCAATCTAAGTACTAAATGCTATGTAAACAAGACTAACCTTGAACTCAAATTCTAAGTAAACACCTTGTTTACCATAATCTGACTAAAGTACAACTTACCTCATGGACACATATTATAAACTCAGTATACATATTATAAATTCAGTATACATAACATATTATAGCCTAATAATAGAGTACTAAATCTTCCAAAACTTTAAGGCTGAAAATTCATTCCAACTAAAGATATGAACGTAAATATTTAACCTGCAAGGAAGAAGAGATTGTTGAAATGGCTCACTCCTAGAAAGTAATGCACACCATTTATACATTTTTGGAGACCATATTGTCGCATTACCTTCCTGACATGGTGCCATTCGCATTTTAGTCGCAATTTTATTGGCAAGGTTCAATTGTAAACGAAACTGAGTTCTTACTTAGTATACTGACTAGAAAACTCCACTATATATTATAAGCATTCTTGCCAGGAAACCCACCCATCTAACAAACCTACCAACCAACAATTAAATGAATAAGCAAACAAAATATATAGCACTCGTGATGTTCACAGCACAAGAACTGCGTTATTATGGCGAGACAATCATATAAAAATCGAGATTTGCTTATAATAAGTAGATGTGACAGGCACTAATTAAATTTGATATTCTGGTGACTTTTGGAATTCCCAGTTCACTTATTTTTAGTAACCTATCAGATAATGCGTTGCATTTCATATTAGGGAAAGTTATCGTTATAAACGTTATGTTCCAGAATGACCTTCTCTTAACTTTAATGAATGTGAAAGCCGTAATTTGATTGGTGAATCAAAAGGTCACATCACCTCGTATCGGTGTTTGTCAGACCTACATTATGTTGGAGATCGATTTTAATCAGATTGTATAGTGTTTTGCATTTTAAAAGGGAAATAAATCATACACGGTAATATATTGTCTTCAATGAATTCACTCCCCTAGAATGACCTGTGGCGGATAATCGAGAATATAGTCCAAGTTTCTTTTGACCTTTCCCAGCCAATATTGGACATTATTTGGATAGTTATGTTGGGAGGCCATAGCGCATCCGCTATTCAAAACATGGACGAAACCAACCCGTAGCGGTCCAGTCTTGTCGTTTTACCAAGGGGCTAGCAAAATGTTGCTATATTGTAGAGACTCCGACCTGCCTGAATAGATAAGTAATACATAGGGTGTTAGTATCATGTGATTGTTTGGCCTCTGACATAAAAAAAATGTAGGCCGCGAGATTTGAATCACGTGACAAAGCATTGTGAGAAATTGCCTCGTACGATGTCCATTTCGTAAGCATTGTAAATTTAGCTCTCGTGTTCGCTTATTAAAGAGACGAAATATTTTATAACTATTATGAATGGGAAGCTATATTATATTATATTATATATATATATATATATATATATATATATATATATATATATATATATATATATATATATATATATATATATATATATATATATATTATAGCCCTTGGGTAAAGCTACTACGCTATGCTGTTGCCACGTTGTTTTGGCGAATTTAATGTTTTCGATAGCGGATCCACTCTGACTGTCCATCCAATATAACTGTCTACATGTCTAACAAGGTCAGACAAAAGGTCAAATGAAACCAAGACTGTCAGAAATGCGACTATTCATCTTGGTGTTGAGCACTGCCAGGACACTACTATTCATCTCTTGGTGTTGAGCACTGCCAGGACGCTACTATTCATCTCTTGGTGTTGAGCACTGCCAGGACGCTACTATTCATCTCTTGGTGTTGAGCACTGTCAGGACACTACGATTCATCTCGTGGTTTTGAGCATTTATCAATCTATTAATTTTCTTTTTATGATATGACGTAGTTTTTAAAATGTGATTGCTTGCCCATCAACACCGTTTTGAAATGTAAGATTCTTAAAGAGGTAGTGCTCATAGAAATATACACACACATCTCACCTAATGAAATATATATTGAAGTACAAAGGATAAAGGAAATCAATCAATGCCATATTTTGTTTCATCTTTTGCCATGTTTTTCATATTTAATCTTTCAAGTATACAGTAACATGTTTCAGCTATAAATGCTTATAAGTTGCTGTTTGATATTATTACAACATTGTATGTAAAGCTTACTTTTAATATCCCATTAGCATATTCCAGTGTTTGCAATATTATGCCTTCATTAATCACATCAGCCACATTATAAAAAATAAATATTATTGTTAATGAGAAGGGAGCTTGAAATAAGCGTATGCTTGTTGCTGAATCTCTTGTTCAATTGTATGTACTTTCCACGATGAATTATGCAAATAAACACTGTTTAAATAAAAAGGAAATAAAAAAATGAGTATAAACAATTTTACTACAGATAATTTACTTTATTTTCCTTTATTTAATTATGCATGAGGATTTGTACACACGCCAAGGTTTCCTGGCAGAGAAGGTCTGTTGTTGGTGTAAACTTCGCTCAAGATTGCATACAGTGCCGGATCTCTTTCTTTAATGTGTTGCCTTTCCTCCACCTCTGTCCGGCAAAGTGCCTGACCGCATCTAAAATGTTTAAAATAAGTTTTAACTTCAAACTGCATTTAATTTTGGTCGATTGCAAAAATTGTAAAAAGTACATGTAAACCTACCTAAAAATTTAAAAAAAAAAAATGCAACAATCTTTTACAATCTAAAGTTTTAATCTAAACTTCGTACTTTCAAAAATGCTACTATCATAATAAGCTTATTGTCCTTGGAACGTCTTTCTGACAGATTTTCAAGATTCTGAGGCACTGGTGATTATCACTCTTAAAGGTAAATGAGTTATGCCAACAAGGAAAAATTTACAACAAATTAATTTTGGCAGAAGAAATATATATTTCAAAATAATGCGTTTCTTTTTTTTCGGGGGGGGGGGGGAGGATGGTCGGGGTGGGGGGAGTGGGGACATAGCTATTATTCTTATGCAACGTGCTCTTGACTGCTCAGATATTTGTGTGATGTTGTCCTGTAGATAGAGAACATGGCGAACCCGCTGAAAGCTATCAACTTTGTTATTCGACTATGTATAGTCCTTCTGATTCCTATGAAAACCGAGTTTTTTTCCTTCACGTTTTATCAAAACCGATTTTTTTAAGAAAACAATAAAAACTCTCATGATTATTGATATTGGCACGCTGAGTACCTAACTGACCGACCCAGACATTTTGGATTTAAAAAAAAAAAAATCATTTATTTACAACATTTCTTCTTTGTGGTCAATATTTAGCTTAAAATAATTTGTACCCGTTGTCGATGTAGTTTAAGTCAACTTCTCTCAAAAATCAGTTCTGATTTCAAATTAACATCCACGTCGATAATGTAGGATATATTAATACGTGCTGCACGTGCATTGCTGTATTTACTGAAGGGCCATCTCAAAAGTGGAAGCGTATACTTAAATCATACAATTATAAAACAGGTTTATATTATAATCTCATGTAGAGAAATGCACTTTTTCAATTGGTTATACATTAATCAATGTATGTGAATACAAAGAGAATTGATCATGCAAGACAAGAAAACTTATTTGGCAAATTAAAATGTTCTGCCAAGACTCTATGTGCTGGTTGAGTGAGTCTATCTTCATGATAGTATTTGTAAGTTTGCAAGAGTACCACAGCAAATGTGCACATGACGATTACATTATAACTTCATGCGACTGTTTAAAATTTTCCTATAAGGTTACCCCCCCCCCCCACCCAAAAAAAAAAATAAAAAAAAAAATAAAAAAATTTGAAGGCTTAAGTTTAAATATGTAGAAGTGTATCTACCTAGCTATCTCTCCATTTGTCTGTGCGATATTAGAAAAAAAATTGTTTTCTCGGTTAGTGTGTTACAGAGGTACTGATAGAAGAAGAGGAGGAGTGGATACTGACAGTGATGATGATGATGATGATGATGATGATGATGATGATGATGATGATGATGATGATGATGATGATGATGATGATGATGATGACGACGACGATGACGATGGCGAAGATGATGATGATGATGACGTCGACGGTGATGACGACCACGATGATAATTAGAACTTAGAACGTCGATGCAGTTGATAATGCTTACGTATTCATGCCGCCAGTGGAGTAGGAGAGTTTCTCCGCTGCAAAGAAGGATTGGCTAGCTTCGGCAAAATATTCCTGTTCATTTGCCATTGAATATGCACGGTCCTGCCACGTCTTGTGGGCCTTAGCATTAGCATAGGCTGAAGTTATCTTGAGAATATGAAAGAAAAAGAAACAAATATAATTATACAAAAGTAAGATTAACAACTCGGGGGTATAATTATAAATATTACTAATTTAAATCGATCTTGGAATTGCTTAAAGTTAACTCTCGCTTATAATTACATACTTTATTGTCAAATATGGAATTTTCACTTTAATTATAGCACATTTCGGAAAGATAAAAGCAATTATGTACATAATATGAAATAGTCGAGTCATTATAGCGAATGCGGTGTAAATAATACAAACATGAGGTTAATAGATACGGTAAAAATAGAATCTTGTCCTAACTTCTTTTGAAGTTATAGAGATAGCATGATTTATTTGGGGTTTATTATTATAAAATAAACCCGAATTAAACTTTGTGTCGTTATTATATATATATATATATATATATATATATATATATATATATATATATATATATATATATATATATATATATATATATAAATAACATCCAGAAGTTGTTTATTTTTGCACACACACACACACACACAGACACACAAAACCAAACATAAAAGAAATAAATAAAATAAACGAAGTTCAGGATCTGAAGCTTTTAATATCTCACCAAACTTGTATGATTGTACAGCATGTATAAACCTAATCTTTTTTTATAGCAATATATGGACTGAATACATATTCCTATTCTTGATTATATTGTATATTTGAATGATGTACAAGTTGGGCAATCAATATATCTGTTGATATCCCCACACCCCCACTCCTCCATCCCACATACAAATGTAATAGGTTTCCTAACTACATAAAGCTTTGCAATATGCCACCGTATACACTTTATAATGCCAACTTTCAGCTAAATTGGTACCCGGCCGTCTTGCAGCGATCGCTCACTTGCTAAACAAACAACAGGTAAGCTCTAGTGCAACGACAGCTTAAACTGTTAGTTACTAGTATATCAACCAATTAAACGTATCGAATCAATTTTTACATATTATGCAATATCGAGGATCTCACCCTATTCACGGATTCAGTGCTATTTCATTTCCGCCTAGTAACCTATCATCCGCCATCTTACTCGGTGAAAACATTCACTTCGCGACCGTTAGTTTAACTACATAGATTCGTTGTCCTTACTACCTCTTTTGCCATATACCGTAATGATAAACTGATAAATATATTTCTAAATAGATTTCGACTGCGATTTTTTTTTCCTTTTGTACATCTGATGATTATTATCGACACATTGACACATAGATTTCGTCTACGGTTTATACTGAAATGTTTGATAACTCAAAATGCTTGCCTATCGAAATAAAATCTTGCGATGAGCAAAAATGCACACAAGCTTTTTCCATCCAAATTATATCAATTTTAGACAAACATACAGTAGACAACGAGAATAAATACATAAAAAAATAAAAAGCTGTACAACATTACCCTTTCACTCAGCAGTCGTACTTAAAGTACTCATGTTATATATATATATATATATATATATATATATATATATATATATATATATATATATATATATATATATATATATATATATGAAGTGCACGATATATCTTTAGCTAAACATAGGTTTGAAATCTTGTAATGACAAATACACATAATATTTCTTAATGTCGAAAAATGAAAAATCAAAAACAAATTTTCTTGGCTATGAACTCCCCAAGTGAGTTTATTTTAAATACTGAATTTGTTTCAAAATGCCTTAGTAATACCGTGACCTCGAACTTAAAGCAATGATGACATACTTATTTATTTCAAAGTCCCATTTTACATCATTAGTTAAAAACCCAGATGTTAACATTTAGATCTGTCCTAATATCATCCTATTTTTTTTTAAAGAGAATGTTATTTTCAGTCTTCCGTATTATTTTTGCAAAAGAAACAACATTTTAGGGCACATCTAGATGCACATCGAATCTATTGTATCTAATTAGTTCAACATATAAGTGATGTGAGCTTATTCTTTATTTGGTATCATCTTAGTATTATTGATTTCTTGTTATTACTTTGTACGTATTCTTTTATTATCATTTATGTCATGTCAAATATCTATTTCCTTTTTCCAAAAAGATATTGATCTGTGAAGCTCACAAATGATTAGACATGTCCAATCATTTATCTTCATGAACTATGAATAAATTATCTAAAGATTTATAACGATACACTCGTTCCGTGGAATTTTTCTTACTCTCTAAAAACTAAAACTATTCACTTGTATTATTGTATGGATTATTACATGGGCTTGAAGTTTGCCTTAAACATCCGAGATGCTGCTGTATTTTACGGACTCTAGGCAGGTCTTTTTTTGTCACATGCAAAATTCTTGTGGTATTTTTAAGCTGTGGACATATTTAGTGTAAAAAGAAATGATTGTATTCCTATCAAAACAAAGGTTTCATTGGCATTCGGTGTCAGGATTCTCACAGAAGTGAAGTAATATTTTCTTCAATTATACGGACACATTGGAAAGAACTTTGGGATCATAATTACCTTTCCCCAAACCTAAACTTGAGTTAGGACTCGCCAACAAATGTATTGGTCCTAACCTTCAAAATAACGCTGCCTTAAAATAATTAATTTGGTAAGAATGCACTTTCCTTTCAATTTTATTTACTGGCAAATTGTTTTTGAGATATCCTCCTCTGCCCCTCCCCCCCCCCCCCCCCGTGTAAATACCGAATACCGTAACTATTTTAATTGTTCTAGCTATAAACATAAACTTTGACTAAAAATACAATGAACACTCACTGTATGAAATAGTAATAAATTATCATCAGAATACAACTTTTAGTTTTCTTAATGTGTAGATCTGCGTGATTGATTCATTTCGTCTGTACAGGAGTCTGCGGCTTAAAGTTATTTTCGTTACGGTTCGATTCCCTCAGCTGCACCTAGAATGTGGTTTGAAGAAAATGTTTTTGTCGGCAAAATATGAAAATAAGATATAGAGTAGTATCGTCCTTATTACAAACTACTTAACTTATCATCCTACTAATTCTACTAATTCGTTCTTCCTTCCTGAAATTTTTCAATTTCTATTTTTTGGTTCAGCTTTCAACTCCTCCGGTGTTAGCAAACCGAAGTTTGGTGCCATTTCTCAAACTTTTCCTAATATATCCAGTACTGTCATGAATGTAGCAGATGTTCTCTAGAAATGACTTACGACCGGGTTTGCCTGTGCTGCCATATGTTGTATCAAAGGAAGTAATTCCATTCGATCCCACATTCAATGCTTATAAATACATCTACTTAAGTATTTTCGTTTTGGCATGAGAGCTATATTTTGCAGCTGACTCGTGTATTTTTTCTTGACCTCCTCGATGTCTTCTGCTGTTCCAGTAACCTGATCACCAAACGATTCGAGGTAGCTGGAAATGCTTTCCACTTCGTTCCGTTCTTCAGCTTGTGGTATGACGAGGACGCGGACTGTGTCGGACACAAAGGGTAGCGTTTTTGTTGTTTGCTCCCACACCTCAGCTTCCAATCTGGGGAGACGATTTGTTTCAGAAGGGACAACCGCGTTTGCAGCTGTTCCAGCGGCTCATGCCATCCCGGCTGCACATTTGGGGATCAGGGCGCTAGCGGGAGTGCTCGTTGTTGTTCCAGTTCTTCCAACGGCACTTGTGGCGAGGTCGCTAGCTGGCTCAGCGGGGCGCCATATTTTGTATAGGTGGGAGGTGTATATGCGATACTTCTTATTGGCATCCGCTGCAGAAATGATGGACTGGATTTTTTGAACTTCCTGGGAGAGATTCCGTTTAGGTGGAATCATGGTTCCTTGTAGGTTCCTACCCATTATCCAATTCCTGGGATAGGCCTTGGTGGGGCCCGCCCTAGAGACTGTATCAGTACCAACGGAAGAACCAGATCGATACCGATGCAGGAGCTGTTACGGCAAATGGGGTGGGTGGTTGGGTTACTAGGCAAACTGGGGGGGGGGGGGGCGGGTACCACGGAGTACCAGGCTAAGTGCTGCGTGCTACGGTACTGCATAAGTACCACAAGTGGGCGTACAACAAGTTGGAAAAGCATACTTGCGATGTATATCGGACGGCATGGAGTTAGTATAGCCAGACCCCTGGACAGTATCAAGTTTTCGCCAGGGCGATTGGAATGGCAAAATAGCAAAATACAAGGAAAGGTCTCGCGAGCTTGGAAAAAATGAGCTGCCCCCTACGGGGAGCCCTGGAAGTTTCTCGCTTCACAGGATAGCGAAGCACGAATTCTGGGCCATATTTCTGCCGAAAATGCGAGATGCTGGGCCTAGCGTCTGGCGGATCTGTTTGCCGTGGGTGCCTAAGGGTACTTAATGCTTTGTAGCTCGTTCGGGCACCGGTTCGTACAGTGTTCGCCGCTGGTGCGGTGGGAGCACTAGGTAACAATGGACACAAGCCTGTCTATTTCTTTGCGGTATAGTGCGTTCTACACCCACCCGGCAGCGGACTCTGTATAGCATAGTTTTTATTCCTCCAGCGCGCTCGATCTTGGTCTGCAGGAAGTAGCCATAGACTGGCGTCTGCTCGTCGGTGGTAGGCTCGCCACGGTCTTCGCATGTCTGCAGGAATAAAGGTGTGCTGGTAGCCCCTGAAATGTTGTTTTTGCGAACCGGTAGCAGAAGTACTCTTTGGCTAGCATATCTATGGCATAGGGTTGGTCTTGGGGCAGTCGCGTATGGGTGGGGGTGAATGAGCAGCATTTTCCAGGTTTTAGTAGTCCTGCTCCAGCAGCTTCTATTTCGCCCCCTTTTAGTCGTCTTGCAGCTCCTGCAACTTCGCGCAGCGTTCGGGTCTAGGCGATTCGAGCAGGCAGTGCGAGTTCCATGCTATATTTTGCCCATTTTGGTCGCGAAACATTTTTGCAGACATCATCTCTACTAACTAGCCCTTACGAATCTCGATGCCAGAACGTTGTGCGACCAAACCCGTGGGTCTCCTTTTAAAACATGTCTTCGAACTCGCCAAGAATCGTCTTGAGATCCTTCGAAGTCCATACAGTTTTTGGCTCGACCGGCTCGCCGGCGCCGCTAGGGATTCCGCCGCCGGACCTATCCGCCCTGTTTGTAGCGAGATGCCAATAGCCCAACACCTAGAAAGAAGTATTTTCAGGTCCTGCTGATACATTCTCCGATATCTTTCCCTTACAGAGAGAGAGAAAAGCCGTTTTCGACCGTTATTCGAACTTTGGCGGAAGCAGGATTGTAGTAGACCTCTTGTGCTTAAAGAAAAACGTCAGGCGTTCCGGTTCATGTGCTATTTTCTCTCATGACTGCAGCCTGCTCTTCTGCCACCCTGCGTTGCTATTCTTCGGGGTCCCGCGTATCGGCTATTGCCACCAACCGTCTTTCGCGATTTCGCGTCGAAAGTGCGGATATTTGGCGGTCGGTAACTACTTCGCGGTGTGAATACTGGGGCTTTTCCACGCCTATAGCATGGAATTTTATTGTCCGCAAGGCCCAGACTGCGTGTTTTGTTTCGGAGAGGAGCGTGTCTGGGCGCTAGCGATATGGACATACGCCGGATGAATGCAGGCGGCTAAATGGTTTTCGCGTCTCCGTCTTTCGTATAGCAGCACAGCGACCCAATGTCGACGGCCTCCTCGTCTGCTCCAAGGATGTCGACCTGAAAGATGGGGCACACGCGAAACCCAAAGTCGGGCGCTGCCGACTGTATTGCCCTTTCCCAGTGCTCGCGGTTTTTGATGTGCGCCTTTGTTGGCCGCACCATACCACATGCTACTCTTAGCGTCATGGTGTGCGCACGCCACTCGACAAAGACCTCCCCCTGGTGCTTATCTGCCGAAACCATTCAGCGGCCGAGCTCATTGGCGCGATTTTCCCACTTATTGGCGGGGGGGGGGGGGGCTGCACAACAAAAAGCCTATCTTCCGCTGGAGGAACAAGGTCTACTAGGGCGTCTTAGAGTACTTCTTTGGCCCTGGCTACCGATAGTTCTACGCCGGATACAGAAAGGTCTTGCTAAGGTGTTGGTCCGGACAGTAGTCGTAGTCTGCCAGTTGCCGTCCCAAACGTTCTCCAACCTCGCCTACCTCGAAGTTCAAAACCACCTTGCTGTACAGCTTTGTCAGAACCGTGTACCCTGCGGTGGAGCAAACAAAAATGCAAACGTGTTTTCCAGCGCTGTTGGTGTAGTCGAGATCTTCTTCTCGCATTCTACAAGACGACACCAGATACTGCGCCAGGGTTGGCCAGAGAAATCTAGTATGTAGTCGATTGAGTCTACCCATGTCATGGATGCCGCACGAATGCCAGGAGGTTCGCCAGGAGCTCGTTTATCGGAATCTCGGAGACGTCGACTTTTGCCACGAACACTGCGACGATCTCCTCCTGCTTCGCCAAACTTTTGGCGCTATCGCTGACCAAGAAGTACATCTTGCACCAAGATTCTCAGGCCTCGCGGTCGGTGTCTTCCTGGATGTGGTGGATGATTGTAGCGATCGTGACTTTCGCCTTCTTGTCCACAGTGTGCGCATTGCTTGTCAGCGTGTGGCCGCGCAGACTGCCTATGCTGCCGTGAACTGCAATCGCAATCTTGGCGACAACTTGTTTTCCCAACCAGCGTCCCCGGTCGCACAGGAAACACGCCAGCCCGTGTGCACGATATCTTTGCGCTGCAAGTATCTGAAGACAAACATATCGTAAACAAATACCGGTAGCCCTTCGAGCGGACTAAGATGCGTGCGCCCTTGGTGGCCTGGAAATGTCGGAAACAAAGTTGTTCTCGAGAAGCAGGTGGCTGGCAATGGCCTTTCCGGCGGGGATTCCCATGCTTTGGAATGTAGCTTGCACTATCATTTTGGTTGACGCAAGTTGTGGTGTGATATGCTTGGAGCCCGATATACTCCCGTCCGCCTTTCTCTAATTAGGCGCGACTTGCTACTGGTAACCGCAGAAAGCAAAATGCAGCTTCTTGGGCGAAGCAACAAATTTCCGGCCCGACTTCCATCTCTTTTGCGCCTGGAACTACCTTGGAACTACTACCTTTGGCAGTACCTATTCCAGGGGTTACGTGTGGCGGCACCGGCTTCTCATTTTGTGTGCATGCCGCACCGGCTTCTATTTTCTGTGCGCGCCGGTCTGCCCTCGCTCTAGGTGTTTCTCCCAGTTTCTGCGGGCTTGATTAAGAAGGCCATCCCCCCCCCCCCCCCCAAAAAAAAAAAAAAAAAAAAAAAATTGGAAACCTTATCTCCACAAGCTACCGTGGTCTATATCCGAGTCTTCAAAGGTTCGAAATTTAAACATATTCATACAAAGCTATTACAGTCGAAGGCTGTTTTTTGCGCTCTGGGAGAGACCCAGAATAGTGCAATAGTGTAATCCGTCACTTATAATTAGAAGGATGAAAGTCTACATCTCATGCAGTTTACTGAACACACAAAATGGCGGACAATTAGCTCGATTCTATTTTATTTGCAGATTTACGATAGTTTGAGAAAAGTAATTCATATTATGAACAGGACGTCGTGTTTTTACCAGTCCAAATATAGTTGTTAAAATTTGACCTTAATACTAATCATATTCTTCAAAACACTCCCAGCAAAGTTGCTTTTAATGTAAGGCAATTGGACACACATTCTTCATAAAATGCTGCAAGTATGGAACAAAATGAATTTTCTATGGCATTCTATTTAGAACAGTGAAATATAAATGACATCAACATGTTATAAGCGGTACTTTTGATTACATCATTTTCTACATTAAAGACAAAATGCTGAAATCTAAGTTTTCCAAAAAATGTCAGACACACTAAGTTAAAACAGGGTTGTCAGGCACACTAAGTTAAGACAGGGTTGTCAGGCACACTAAACTGAAACAGGGTTGTCAAGCACACTAACTTAAAACAGGGTTGTCAGACGTACTAAGTTAAAACAGGGTTGTCAGACGTACTAAGTAAAAACACGGTTGTCAGACGTACTAAGTTAAAACAGGGTTATTGTACAAACAAAGTCTCTGTGCATTAAAACAAATATTCAGAATTTTAACAACAATGTCAGATGCTAAGCAAATGATATCCCTCATATAAAAATAATGATTTACATGTAAACCTAGAGTGTAGTAACGAGAATATCAACTTCAACATTTGATTTTGTATAATCCGCCTCAGAAAAGTTTCTAAAAAATCAGTGTGTGTAATCTACATTTCCCATATGATTCATTTGCATCAACGTCATTGTGATAGGAGAAGAAACAATAAACACCACAAACATGCGAAACTTGATATGTCACAGTCACGTTTACACCTCACCGGTTCCAGATCGTACCCGGTTTCGCAATCAGAGGTATACATCGCATCTTTTTTAAATAGACTTTTCCGGTCATAATAAAAGACAACTGGTAAATACTATTAATTATTTATATGGGGTGTATCAGATACGAACTAAATTTAAAAGGCTTTATATAAGTCTCAGTATTTGTGATCCGTGTACCTACTTTTGTCGTACTGGTACATCTTGTCAAACTGACAAATGTTGGTATACTTATAAATGAACATGTGACATCTCAGCCTACGTGTATGTAAATTGTTGACCCCAAAGGACTGAAATCGCCCGAAAGTGACCTTACAGAAACGTATCTACTAAAAGGAAATTATGCATCACAAAAAAATCGAACAATATATTTTACTCATGTAGAAGGCAATATCAAATATATTGACCTAGAGACAGGGCCAAACAGATGGTTCAGGCATTGGTCTGTGGGGAGTCAGTAGTCCTTGCCCCATAAGTAACTGTGGTTTTTATTGCAGTGGATATCTTAAAAAGACCGGTCCATATAATGAAATCAGGAAATTGGCCTAATATATCATATATGGCAGAATAATGTGCATAATGCAATCCTCTTTTAACCAATAAAGCGAAGTTTTACATGTATGACATGCAATAATATCCAATACTCACCCCGCCCCCTTTTTTATTATAATTATGGCCAGTAGTGAATCGAAAGAAAAAATGGAACATGATGTGAATCACACAATACAGGTTTGGCCATTGTAAGCTTTTTTTGTTTCCTTTTTTTAATTGTAAATCAGATTTTACAAGACACATTTGTAGTGACGTTTGTAAATATCCGATTTCAGACGAAGATTCATCTGCCTCAAATGTCTTAATGAGTTTCTTTCGCAAAATAACTTAGCTATGGTAAGCCGGAGGAAGGAAAACTTAGGTAGAGCTGTAGATTATAATAGTAGCGTAGAAGTTTTAAGAAGAAAGTCCAATGTATCATAAATCAAAAGAATTCACGCAGGTAAACAACGACATATTTTGGAAACCTGTCTCAAACGCTTGTTTTAGAATTAGTTTAAATAACAGACAATTACTGGAGATTGCGAGTTACAGATGTTCAACTTTCAACAAAGAGTTTAAGGTAAAGCAATACAACTTCACACGTAAATAATCTTAGGTCATGTAACAGGTGCTCAAAAATCTTTATGAATAAAGAATGTTTGCCAAAATAAATTAAGCTTGACAAATTCCTCGGTATTTTGTTTCATTGCAGTCAACTGTCACTTTTACTTCAAAATGAGTAATAAATGTGGAATAATATTCAATCGTTCTCACATACATTTCACATACATTCCCACATACATTTCACATACATCCCACATATATTCTGTTCTTTTAATATCTCGTCGGTTGACCTGCTGGACTTGAGTTTTTACCGAGTTTTCATTGTATCATCGTTTCCTTTTTCATTTTGGTTTACAGTGGACCAATCTCGTGAAAGAGAGTCATTTTTAAAAATTATGGACACATTTCCCATCGCTCGGAGCTGTGATTGTTAATGTAATCACATACACACAAAAATGCAATATTTTTATTCTGCGAATGTTAGTATAATCACATACACACACAAAGGCATTATTTTCAGTCTGTGATTGTTAATGTAATCACATACACACACAAAGGCATTATTCCCATTCTGTGATTGTTAATGTAATCACAAACACATACAGAGGCATTATTTCCATTCTGTGATTGTTAATATAATCACATACACACACAAAGGCATTATTTTCATTCTGTGATTGTTAATATAATCACATATACACACAGAGGCATTATTTCCATTCTATGATTGTTAATGTACTCACATACACATACAGAGGCATTATTTCCATGAGTCGTGCAGTAGATATATTTTCCAACATTAGGTTGATGTGATGCTTATGCAATTTAGATTTAATTGCTGTAAATATTATGCCAGAAAAGTTTCATTTTCTACCATATCGAGCATTTTATGAAGAAAGTGTGTCAGATAACGATTTTTGGAGAGCAGCTTTGACGGAAGACTCTTTTTTATGGTCAGCATGCTATTTGGACCTCTAAAAGTACGGTGAGCTATTCAGAATATGAAATATTTCCGCAAATCATCCTAACTCTGAATTTTTTAAAAATATTTTTTATATATATATTTACCTCGAATTCAGCTATTTGTCTGACATTTTGGTTTGCTCGAAACCCTTCACCTGACATAGATTCCCATATCAGAGTTATATTAACTGTAGTCTACACTGAAAGAAAGATAAACAAAATGATAAACAATAGGATAGGAAATAACGAAGAGGTACCTTGCTCTTCAAAGTACTAGTTAGTCCATAGGAGTGGATGGTATGCGAAAATTCATGGACGAGAATGTTGGACTGTTTCTGGTATGGATCATTTGAATTACAGAGAATGTTGTCATCGACTACAACTGCCCTAACCCCACCTGTTCCCGCGAGACTGCTGTACTTCCGGCCATCAAATGTACACGAACTGGCGCAGTTTCCGGAACAGGAAGCTTCAGTAAATCAACCAATAAATTAATTAATTAATTGATAAGAAAGAAAGAAAGAGAGAAAGAAAGATAGAAAGAAAGAAATAAAAAAGAAAATAACCATTTTTTGTTTTCTTTGAGATATCTTCTCAAATCTAGTAAACAAATAGCCTTCTTATTATATGCTTAATAGAAATATTTATTGTTTCATTATAAAAATAGAAAGACCATGTTATTTCTTGCTTGCCTTTATTGTTTCATTATAAAAATAACAAAGTAGCAAAATAACTTTTTGAAATAAATCTTCTAAAAAAAATTTTCAACCCTTTTTGAAGAAAAGCTACACTGCATTTTAAGCAGAGATTGTAAAAACAAAAAAAACAAAAAAACAAACGAACGAGCAAACATAAAAAAATACACAGCAGTCGCCTGTACTGTATGAGCAAAAATTACTGCATGAACAAGTTCATCATAATCTTCAGTACAAGTGGTTTTCATCAAATTCTAATTTCACACTTTATTAGTAGTCAAATTTATTTAATAGTGAAGTCAGGACCGACTTAAAGAATCAAATGATTACACTAAGACTTCTTATCAAGTAAAAAATAAAAAATAAATTTTAAGGAAGCAAAATAAAATAAACTCTTTTTATACCTATATCTAGCCAGCTGTTAGTCCACCTCTGCGTTATCTTCCTCAAAAAGATAGATGCTTACTTCTAAGAAAACATAACACGAATTCACACATGAAGATAGATGCTTACTTCTAAGAAAACATAACACGAATTCACACATGAAGATAGATGCTTACTTCTAAGAAAACATAACACGAATTCACACATGAAGATAGATGCTTACTTCTAAGAAAACATAACACGAATTCACACATGAAGATAGATGCTTACTTCTAAGAAAACATAACACGAATTCACACATGAAGATAGATGCTTACTTCTAAGAATACATAACACGAATTCACACATGAAGATAGATGCTTACTTCTAAGAAAACATAACACGAATTCACACATGAAGATAGATGCTTACTTCTAAGAAAACATAACACGAATTCACACATGAAGAGCAATTATTTTGTCTTTTAGTATGCTATCATTTTGAGAAACAAATTGCCAATTCCATGAGACAGTCCTCTTTGTCATTCTTGCAAAGGATATTTTGCAACATCTTTGACAACAATAATAGATGTCTGCGATAAAATCCATTTGAGGAAGAGAAACATTTATTTTCTTATCTCAGACAACCAAAGCTGAGTTAGAGATTAAACGTTTGAGGTCGAATGCTTCCATATCTACCTATGCATGACAATATATATGCCTAACTCTCAACACTACACTTTCTAGTAATGCTTATGTACATTTGGAATCACCCTTTTAAGGCATGCTTAACTAGAGCGTATGGGGGTGCCGTAACTCACAGAAAAGGGTTCGATTTTCCATTAGAGCTCTAATTATAAATCTCGCCTGTAGAATAAATTTCTTTGTCATATATATATATATATATATATATATATATATATATATATATATATATATATATATATATATATAATAATAATAATAATAATAATAATAATAATGATAATAAACCTGGGGTATTTACGTCTCCGTTTATAGCTTTCTTGTGATTATTTGTTGATTATGGGGTGTCGGTGTTGGAAAGATGTTTCTCAAACCGAGTAATTAGCCAATTTCTAGGAACAGTCGTCATAATGTACCGTATTCACGAGACTTTATGATATCATGGATTAGTTCGTAAAATGGACCCTCCCTAATTTCTTAACATAGGGAATTCTCTGGATATGTTTAGGTATACGTGTTTAGTAATTTGAGATAGGAATAATTCTGTGTTAGGTGTTTGGGTCGTGTCTTGTGAAGTACTAATATTTTGAAAAGGTTTATTGATGAGTCATACAAATGTGAAACAAGAAAAAAAACAAAAAACATGCAAGTGTGAAATTAGAATTTCGTCATGTGTGGTCATTAGGTGATTAGAGAAAATTATTGTAGTATTTGCGCGTTTAACAACCTTTCAGTTGACAACAACTGTTGTCTTGAGATCTTTGGAAACAAGGGAAACATGGACTTCAAGCCACACTCACGCAGTTGTTTGATTCGCTCAGTAGTGAGACCCCTTGGATATATAGTTTGCGTGTATATCATAATGCATGTATATCATATTGCGTGTATATCATAATGCGTGTATATCATAATGCGTGTATATCATAATGCGTGATATGCAAAGGATTTGAAAGTCCTACTTGTAAATGACAAATTTACAAAACAATGTGAAGAAACATAAACAAAAATCAAGTTTAAGGTATGTTTGATCCAAATGAAACTGATTTTTGTTTAATACTTTGGATTTTTTAATCTGTTCAGTTTTATAGTGAACTCCAAACATCTACAGATTAAGATCCCTGAAACTGTCATCGCGCACCCAGTACTAAATAAATTTAGACTAGTTTTTCTCCAATAAATACCATTATCTATTATGATAGTACATATATTTCAAATCTACGTCTTTTAAATCAAACTGTGAACAGCACTCCATAGAGTCTGAAATACAGAAGCAATGTGCATTCTTACAGATGCCATCGTGAATCATCATATCGAAACTATGAAACCGTCTCGCGGGTCGGTTCAAGGTTTCCTAAAACTGTTTCCATTTCGAGTGAAACTGGTCGTATTTAAAACCAATGAATAGGATTCGAAAACTGGCCTGAGATGCGCCATAATGAAATATGCCCATAAGAAATATATTGCACCAAACCAGTTTCGTAATTTTGGCCATGGAGCAACTGTTGGATTACTTTACCTCCGTGTTTCTCACTCGTTATTTAGAGTTGTGTCAACAATGCATTTATTTCATATTTTCTGCCCAAGAGGACGATTTCAATACAGAAAAAACATTTGTGCTGGCTTTGAGATTACGTTTCGGTCAACAATATACATGAACGGCTGACCATTTTCTTGTAGCTATGTTTTTATACGTTTACCACAGTTTTCATAGCTATGTTTTATACGTTTACCACAGTTTTCATAGCTATGTTTTTATACGTTTATCACAGTTTTCATAGCTATGTTTTTATACGTTTACCACAGTTTTCATAGTAAGCTATTTCGAGGGAAGTCGGTCCGTTCATACTCCACCTTCCTCTTCATTCAAGTAATATCTGGGACACAATTGTCACTGCCTTATACATGAAATATCTCCATTTCTGTTAAGTATAGGTTCTCTATGGGTTGAAAATTGCGAGTTTATACATTTTCTCGCTTTTCAGGGAAGGGGTTGGTTGGTGTTACTATGAAAAGGGCAATTATAGAAGGATCAGCCTTGTCATACAAGTCATTTCACTGATTCGTTTTCTCCATTATCTGACGAGTTTGAAAATGTATACATGTTAATGGTTTTGGAGTTTCATTTTGATAGCCTGTGGCTTTAAGGTGATAGGTTACATCCTCGACTGCGGTTGTGGCGGAAAACTGTTTAGTACTATCAATAGACATACATTCACATCCGTGTGGCGTTGCAAGTCCGGCATATTCCGAATATATCGTCAGAGTTTCCGCTTTGGTGAACACGCCCACTTTGGCGTGGGTGGCCAGTGATTGGAAGATTGATGGCGGCATGTGTTTCGTCACACGAGCGATGGTAGTGGCAGCCTGAAAATAAGGCGCCAGTTTTTAGTTGAGATCAAAAGGACAAGTCTTGCTAGTAAATGTAATTTATTATAAGAAATCTTATTGATAACATATATGTAATAATGTAGCCTCAAAACTTGGCCCAATGTACTTTCGTCAGTACTGACAATAAATGCATAACGAGTTTATCAGCCACGCCATGTGTGGAAAATGTAAATATTTCTATTCTTTGGGCTCCGATATTGCAATCGCAGGGTTGATTATGCATTTCTTAGTGAGTACCAACACTTGATGTCGTACTTTTCTCATAATCCAGCCTGGGCATTCAGTCAGTTAATGCATGAAGCGGTAATTAAGCTGAATTAAATATATATATATATATATATATATATATATATATATATATATATATATATAATATATATATATATATATATATATATATAGAGAGAGAGAGAGAGAGAGAGAGAGAGAGAGAGAGAGAGAGAGAGAGAGAGAGAAAATGGATAAATATACATGTTCAACTGTGTACCTATATCAGTATGGTAACGATCGTCATACAATACCCATTAATAAGTTTTGCCACCAGATGTCGCACGACGACTCGCATATTTCCTAGTATTTTTGATACACAACATCAACAGGTTAGCAGCTGGAAAGAAGACCGTCGCCTAGAAGTTTGAAACCGTACCTAGAGTCTTTTGACATCCATGAAGTGTACGGTTCTCATTAATAAGTGTTACGCAGCCACCTATGGAGAGTTAGCACAGTTTCCATGTAAGACAGATTGCTACTTAATATAGGCGACTTTCTTTTTAAACTATTTAATGAGGATGGTCGGAATGTGGCTGCTGAGGATAGGCAATTACTTTACAGAGGAAAAATGTTGTGACCTCATTGCCAAGACCGAGGGAGTTTAATGTAAGTGTGTTACCATTGTGCTATTCAGACCACTTCATGAAATTGTTTCGATCATTTCTCTTTCTCGATAATGAACATCATAGTTCTCGATTTGAGAAAGTAAATAGCGTGGTTGTTTTCATACACCTAATAATTTCGTGTCAAAAAAGAACTGCACTCCCTCAAAAGCTTTTTTCATGCATTATGAATGTATTGATCGTAAGATACTGATCATGCATTATGAATGTCTTGATCGTAAGACACTGATCATGCATTATGAATGTCTTGATCGTAAGACACTGATCATCGTAAGTGATCATCGTAGCTGAATACTGGAAAGCTATTTTTATTAGAAGCTTATACATTTTCGTTGAATTTGCGAGGGAACGCTAATTTAAATACCCGCAACTGTGTATTTTCTCAAAACGTAAGGATACAAAAAGTAGAAGAAACGCAAAAATTAATGGCCGTGAAATATATTTTCATGGGGATATCGCAATATTTAGAAGTGCCCCGAGAATGGTCCAAAGTTTACCATCTTTTTTGACACTCTACTACTAAAAAAGTTATGGTATATATATATATAAATAGGTTGATGAATATTATACACGGAAGAAATGAAATTCTGTTCAAAATTCAGAATCCCTTACCTCATGTTTCAGTCATCGCCATTATGCGACCTACCACTGCTCTTGTGTTTAAATTCAATAACTTAAATACTGCAGGAACAAACCAGATCCCGCATTTGTAGGTTAGTTGATAAGATTCAAGTTGTATCGTTGAATTATACATTTTGAATGCATGAAATTTTGCTATTCATTTCAAACACTTACAACTTGATGAGCATAATCACTAACGGCAAGCGTCGCTGCGACTTCAAGGGCAGGATGCGTTGTATGCGTTGAAGAAATCACGCCATTGCTCTCTACGTATCTGTACTTAAATGTCGTTCCTCTTCGATGCAGTATGCTTGTATTGTTTTCTGTATAGTTCAATGAACTGTGCAAACAAGAAAAGGTGACTTAAAATTGGTCCTTCATGACAATTTTATTATGCATTCTTACATGATCTGGTTTGCATCACGAGCGAAAGTCAGCTGTACTCAAAACATCGAAATAGCCGTGCTGCTTAAATACAGATTCAGTTCGTATAAACAAACTTATTTTGTAGATATTTCTTATATAATTTATGTCTGTATGTCAGTCATACACGGTTGCTGAGTACAAACTTATTTTGTAGATATTTCTTATATAATTTATGTCTTTATGTCAATCATACACGGTTGCTGAGTGCAAACCTATTTTGTAGATATTTCTTATATAATTTATGTGTACACGTCAATCATACACGGTTGCTGAGCGCAAACTTATTTTGTAGATATTTCTTATATAATTTATGTGTACATGTCAATCATACGCGGTTGCTGAATGCAAACTTATGCATGAGTACTCAGAAAAGATTGTAAACCTTGCGACTAAAACATTTTTTTGTTGTTGCTAAGGCAACCGTCTGCACACAACAATGTAATTCTTATAATCTAACACTATTATCATAGGATCGCTTTTTTATCATGAAAACTGTTGAGAACAAGGCTTAGCGCACTGTGCTCTTCATTAAGGCATGGTAGGCAGTCATAGCTATATTCGTCTCTTTAATGGATAGCATGGATTATTATTGTATGTAAACAAAATAAAATTTAAAAAAAAAACACAAAATTAAAAAATTATGAACAGCATCTATTACTGCTTTTCCCCACCTCGTAAAATGTCTACTTCCAAATACTTCGGTCATATTGCTGTCATGCACTCTATTAGTTCCATTGAATAAAGAAATTTGCGAATTCCTTATTATGCCTTTCATCATATGCCTATTTGTGAGTTATTGTTTTCGAATATCAGTTTCTCGAAACTATACTGACAGTATACAGCGAGATGTGGAGATGCGGGTATACACACTCCGTTACCGTGCCTCTTACTTCCATGAAACAGATTGGCACACATACACACATACACACAAGCATACATACATAAATATTTATCTTACTTATTTAATAACTTACTTAATTATTTATTTTGTATATATTCCTATGGACCTACCTTCCTTTCTTCAAAGCCAACCATTCTTCAGGAGTAGGCGGTGGAATTGCCCATGCAACTGTAATCCAGTTGATAAAAATATGTAAACAATTGCCTCTTTGTTGTATACATGCAAAAAGCTCTTTTTATTTTCTTTTGTGTATATGAATATAAATGATTTTGGATATATGAAAAGGAAGCTTCTCATCTGAAAAGCAATAAGGAATCTAACACGAATTAGGAATCAGATTTGTTTTGTGCCCCGCCTCTTATGGGGTTGGGTGGGGGGTGGGTGGGTGGGTCAAGTATATACCCGGCATTCTCTATATCCGTCGGTACACTAGATTGTCTACACTGTAGTAGCCATATTTGTTATTTGATTTCAAGCAAAAGTTTTGTAGGGCGTCATTCTAGCAAGGGTTCACTGGGTTAAAAAGGCATTTTTAAGAATAGTCATTTCGATGGCTTGTAAATATTTTAGCATTCACACTTTCTGTATTTCAGCCGAATTTGCCCTGAAACAGAAATGTTTTGAATGAATTCGATAACGATCAGATTTAGACATTTCTGGCCTTTGATTGACATATAATGGGCATCTCACTGGGATGTGAACACTCTAGCATTCACATTTTTTATTTTGGAATATTAACCAAATTTGTTTTAAAGCTTGTCGTAAGAAAGTCTCTTACATATTTGAGCGAATCAAACACCTGCGTTAGGTTGGACTGGAAGTCTCTTGTTTTCCCCTATTTCCAAGGACTTCCCGACAACATTCGTTGTCAACTGGAAGTTCTCGTAACGTGCCAAGACTAGAAACAATTTTTCTCTAATCAATAAATGAGTGACGACAATGTCACAACTATAACTTCATGGTTTTTCCTTGTTAGCACGCCGTGGCATGAAGTATATAACACAATTCAAACACCCAATGCAGGGAACTATGTTCCGATTCCATTCCTGGGTCAATAAAAACAAGTCTGAACTACGTTTCGCACGTGTACTTCCACCAACTGCTACAATGAAATGCATCTCTAAACAAAGGGATGACCTCTTCCCAATTATTCCATGGCACAAAACAGCAGTTCTTGTCACGAATATCTCCCACCGAAAGGCACAATCAATCAACACCTCTGAATTAAGATAGGAACTACTTGGCTCCCTGCCCAATTATGCTACTTATGCTAGTCTGACCCCATCTCAAACTACAAAACCAATCCATTCCATTGCAAAGTCTCTTAACAACTGTAAGTATGACGTCTGTTCCTAGAAATTGGTTAATTACTCGGCTGGGGAATATTTTCCCAACACCGACTTCCCATAATCAAACCACTAATCACTAAAATCTAACAAACCTATAAATGGAGACGTAAATACAAATACAAATGGAACATAACCAAATTTATTATAATATATATATATATATATATATATATATATATATATATATATATATATATATATATATAACTTTTTCTTGATCAGTAATTTAAAGACCAGAATAAATGGATATAGTGTAAACTTGACAAACATACATAGAAGGATAGCAAGATAATCAAAGCTATAACTAACGAGAGAGAGAGAGAGAGAGAGAAAGAAAGAAGAACCATAGACATGGATAAATTCGTCTATCCACCAAGACATAGATAGTACAATATCTACAACTTATCGCAATTCAGCTTACTCCGATTTCCATTGCGGTGATAACAATTGTAAAGAGATTTTTTTAAATAAATATATTATATCTACGTGCATACGGTTGATAATAAAGTAATTTGAAAAACCCAAAACATCAGACCCAGTATGTTCTTATTACCTTTGACTACAATCCAAAGTGCCAGATACAACACGATTACCGCCATCTTGGAACTGGTACTGTGACCCCATTAGTTTATCTTATCAAGTATACATGTACTGAACTTTAATCCAGAAAGACCATTGAGTCATGCCGAGTCAAAGTGTATCAACCAGAAACATTCACAGGGGGAGATCCAGAAATTTAGTTATTTCTTTGTATAGTGGCTCGATTTTGAACGATTGGAACGTTTTACTCAAAATATTCAATGTTGTCGGTCTTTTTGAAAAACTGAACAACGGATAAGTGGAGTAAGTGGGGAAAACTGTAATCCCAGATCCCCCTCTCCCGATCCGCTACTGGTTCTTACTGGTATAATGTTCTATCGAAATTGTTGATAACCCTTGTAATTAAGACATTTTTAAAACATCCAATGTGAACAATGCTTGACGCAATGTTTAAGAAGATTACTTCAATTACAAGTAATATCATAAAAATGTTAGAATTGAGTTTGACGTCCTGTGTCAACCAAGAACAAAGGACGTTACTTATACTTATAAAATCACATTTGATTAGCTGAGTACATTGTTTACATTAGGAGATGAATAATACAGAAAACATAGTTGTATACATAAATATATGTGTATGCATGAATTATTAAAATTAGCATATATGGTTGGGATGGCCAATCTCTATTCTTATTCAAAAAACATAATATAGATATCTTCCTAGATTGGTCGACTGCTGAATATTTTTTATTTTAAACAATTTCACAAGCATATGTTTTTTTTTCTTCTTCCAATAGTAAGGTTTAATGTATTGTTGTCTCCATCCCATATACTTTTCACATTCTAAATTAAATTATATTCGTCTTCTACAACATTAGAACTAAAATTTTCACCAATCCTATTTTGTCCTGGAATATTTCTATAACGACCATTGCTGAATAAGTAGGTCATGGGCTGAAATACGAATTTTATATATAATTCTCTTAAACGTAAATTGAATGGGTTTTATTAAACAATAACTAATACCAACCACATCAATGAAATATCTATACAAAAAGTATTTTGATGAACAGACAAAAATGTACATATCTTGCAAAAAAATCTATCTCTCAGTTTTTGCCTAAGGTGGTACAGATGATAATCTTTATTATCAACATATTAGTTTTGCCAAAACATGCCAAGTTTACATAACTCCTTTTCAATTAGAGTTCACCAATTAATTTTAATATCTCAAGTGTCATGCAAATATTGGCAACATCCCTCTAAAACACATTTATTACGATTAATTAGTTTTGACCAATGCTTACATATTTTCAGTTTTTTATTACTAACAACGGAAACCTTCCAAGCTCCGAATACAATTTGTGAATATTCTGTGTGCATCAAAAGCTTCCTAAGAAAAATATGAATTGTTTCAATATCCAGAGCTGAATAAAAACCAGAAACTTGGCAAGCATATTCATCTTCGATTTGATTTAGATTACAAAGCTGAGGAATTCTTTGATTTCTACATATGTTTTCAAATCTTCAGAACTCAGTTTCAAGTTGAGATGCACATTAAAATTTGGTCATTACCCGTCTGCGGTTCTCCAACGGAATACAAGTCAAATATTTTTTAAAATTTGAAATCAGTTTTGAATACTCAATACACATCAAATTTTCATAAAACTGCCAAGTCAGAAAAACAAGTTTGTATGTATTCATCTTCTGCTTTTCTAGTCATAGCTTCCAATCGCAAATTTATCCCATCATTCAACTGTCTCTCCCAGGATTTTTAGATTCTGTAACAAAACAGAATCTTGCAAATTTGTCAAATTTTTAAAAACAACAGAATTCATAAGACTATTTGGTGAATTAATACTTTTATAGCAGTATTTTTAATTCGTTGCTGTCGTCACTTTTAAGGGTAACATCCAAGTTTACCGTATGCAGTTTAACACCTAAAAGATTTTTAAGAAATTTCATATAGATTTCGACATTCTTTGGACTTTCATAACCCCATATGTCACAATCATATAAAAGTATTGGCAAAAAAAATCAAGTAAAATAAAGATAACATTTGCATAGTTTTCATGCTTGCATTATGAAATAACTTGCAGTGTGAATGAATTGTCTTTGTGGTTTGGTTGTCAATTTGTTTCGTTGGACATTACATGTTCTGTTATAACTTAGAGTAATACGTAAGTATGTAAACCCATTGACCAATTGTAAATAGCCATAAAAATAATACATTTGGACGTTGATATCCATATCTAAAAAAAAGTACTTTTGTTTTGTTATTATTTACCTCGATGTCCGATGTTACACAATAATTCTTCAAATTTTCGAATAGGGGCAATAGTGTAATTGATCATGTGATTACATCACCCTCACAATTGGAACAAGTCATCAAATTTTGTGTTCATGATTTGACTGTTTGTAGCGACCATGTACATACCAGTTGTCTACTGAAATCAGTTATAATGCAAGAGATAAATTCTGGTACCAAAAGCTTTGAAAAGAAAATTAGATGGGATAACAGTAAGAATTGTCATACCAAAGAAAAATTGACAGTATGGCTACTGAATTGGACCATTGTATGGAGTCTATTTGAATTTAACATCGTAGGAAGGACATCATGGAGTTTATGGAAATTTAACATTACGGCAAATTTTGGGACGGTATGGAATCTATCAAAATATAAGATTTACATATATGGGGCGGTATGGGATTCCTGGGAATAAAACATTATAGGGATCAGACCACTTATTAATTTCCCATAGAACCTAATTTTAATATGTAAAAAATAAAATTAATTTCTTCATTAGATTGGCACACAAACCAAACATTCTTCCGTTCATTAGTAGTTGGAGAATTTATTTAAGACTTGAAAAACAGGTGATTCGCAGCATTTCCTTGCACATCGTGCTGCTAAACAGGGGACTGCCTGGTCTGCACCTAATAATATAGCCTCGTACCAAGAGTCCATGTGCTATTTTGTCAGAAGGAAATTAAATACAGGATATCAAAATAAAAGTAAATATTTTGTTGTCAACTATAGTACTTAGATTGAAGTTTATGAAATGTATAATGGAAATATTAAATCAATTTATAAGCCAATGGGTGCATCTCCAAAAATTGAGTACTCTATATTTTATCCCCCCACCAGTACACTGGTTCTCTGGATGTATAATCATTAGTGGTCCGATACCTGGGACGGTATGGAATCTGTGGGAATTTATCATTGAGTTGGTATAGTTCTCTATAGAATGTTTACATGACGGGTAAATGGAACATATATGGATGACTAAGGCGGGAAAGATAGAAGGGGGAAAATACACAATAATTACAGACAATTGCCTATTTTTACAATCGAACATTCAGACTCTTACCATCAATGCGCTCCTTTTTATACAATCAAACAACCACATACACAAACCAACAGATGATGAATGGTAGATTATATGTGAGGGTCACTCACGCACTTCCTTACTGACCAATACTTACACTTACTGACCAACATACACTAACAGACACATACACAAATGGATGTATAACGGTTGGATGTAAAGTAGGGGTTGGGATGACGAGGAATGACATCTATTTTTATATAAACTCACACAGTTAGGATAGGATCACTATAACACTTATACTTACTGTCCAACATATAATGACAAATACAAAGGGATGTTAGTTGGTTAAGGTATGCTGCCAAACACGTACACACACAAACACGTACAATTCCACATACAAATGGAATGTGGGATATTCAGTTTTTCATGCACACATACAATAACATACACACATATACAAACACAAGATCATAGAAAAGTTGGCAATCAGTGATCAGTATCCCTCGTCTAGAATACTGTTCCCCTGAAAAGGGTTCTTGTGTGTGAACATAGTTAACACAGGCACACCTCTTCAATATTCACCGCCTCAAGTTTCTTCTCAACACGAGACCATATTCCGAGACTCGTTTGATACACACTTATATTTCCACATAAATACTTGTGAGAATTTCCGCTGTGTCTGTGTGACGTGTTATAATTCACTTTGATTCCACATATACTGAGTAATCTGCATGAAATAACGTACTGGAGTTAATTGTCAACGACACTATGTTAACCCACAGTTTGATTCTGAGAGAGGCAGTTACAGCTTATAATGAAATGTCCATGATTTTGTTCCCTTGACCATTTTTAAACGGCCCTTTTTAGGGCCATCTATATCTCTCAAAAGCAAGATGCTTATCTATCACTGTCAAATAAATCAAAGCAAAACTCTGAAAAAGAGAGAGAAAAAAAGAGTGTGTGTATGTGTGTGTGTGTGCGTATGAAAGAAAAATTCCCATGATCATAATTAAAACAAATATTTATTCACGAAGTGATAGGATAGAAGAAGGTAGGAAGGGGTAACAATAAATAAATCAACGTCCTTGGATTATTATTGACATTTAGCATATTCTAGTGAATAGGGGGAATGACAACTCATGTAAAACACTCCAGTTCACAAAAGTCCATTTTAAAATAAAATGTTTTTTTTTCTTCCAAAGGCCTCTAACGATGTTTGTGAGCATTCAGATATCCATTTATTAGAGTAGGTTCTTCTTCATCTTCTGAAATCTGTACCATTTCCTCATTTTTTTTCTTTCCTTGTCCTCATTTTTCTTTTCCTCCGCTTTCCTTGGGCATTATGGACACTCCGACGACCAATGCCCTTGCTAGTGACACACAAAACATTCATCTGTACTTTTGTCTCTGGACCAAGTTTTACGGTTCTTGGGATAAGAAGTTACTTTTCTCTGACGTTGTGGACATTATATGGCCTAATACCCTTTCTCTTAATAGACATAACAGGTATCTTAATAGACATAACAGGTATCTTAATAGACATAACAGGTATCTTAATAGACATAACAGGTATCTTAATAGACATAACAGGTATCTTCACTTTTATCTCATGATTAGTTTTGAGTCTCCACATAGCTCTTGTCTGACGTCGTGTATTTTCGAATCACTTACTGTAACTCTATCACAAAAAACTGACCTTTCGTTGCTCTTCCATCTTCACAGGTTGAGTTTAAGTCGAAGTGAAGGATATCATAGCCTTATGTGGGTGTCTTGGATATATATATATATATATATATATATATATATATATATATATATATATATGTAATATGCGCGTGTGGGGTCGGATGTCAAATTCCCTAATAAAATGGGGTCTGATGTGAAATCCCCCAATAAAATGGGGTCTGATGTCAAATCCCCTGATAAAGTGTGATCTCATGTCAAATCCCCTGATAAAGTGTGGTCTGATGTCAAATCACCTGATAAAATGGGGTCTGATGTCAAATCCCCTGATAAAATGGGGTCTGATGCCAAATTCCCTGATAAAATGGGGTCTGATGTTAAATTCCCTGATAAAATGGAGCCTGATGTCAAATTCCTTGATAAAATGGGGTCTGATGTCAAATTCCCTGATAAAATGGGGTAGATGTAAAATTCCCTGATAAAATGGGGTCTGATGTCAAATCCCCTGATAAAGTGTGGTCTGATGTCAAATTCCCTGACAAAATGGGGTCTGATGTCAAATTCCCTGACAAAATGGAGCCTGATGTCAAATTCCTTGATAAAATGGGGTCTGATGTCAAATTCCCTGATAAAATGGGGTAGATGTCAAATTCCCTGATAAAATGGGGTCTGATGTGAAATCCCCCAACAAAATGGGGTCTGATGTCAAATCCCCTGATAAAGTGGGGTCTGATGTCAAATTCCCTGATAAAATGGGGTCTGATGTCAAATCCCCCAATAAAATGGGGTATGATGTCAAATCCCCTGATAAAATGGGGTCTGATGTCAAATTCCCTGATAAAATGGGGTCTGATGTCAAATTCCCTTGATAAAATGGGGTCTGATGTCAAATTCCCTGACAAAATGGAGCCTGATGTCAAATTTCTTGATAAAATGGGGTCTGATGTCAAATTCCCTGATAAAATGGGGTAGATGTCAAATTCCCTGATAAAATGGGGTCTGATGTCAAATTCCCTGATAAAATGGGGTCTGATGTCAAATCCACCGATAAAATGGGGTCTGATGTCAAATTCCCTGATAAAATGGGGTCTGATGTCAAATTCCCTGACAAAATGGAGCCTGATGTCAAATTCCTTGATAAAATTGGGTCTGATGTCAAATTCCCTGATAAAATGGGGTCTGATGTCAAATCCACCGATAAAATGGGGTCTGATGTCAAATCCCCTGATAAAATGGGGTCTGATGTCAAATCCCCCGATAAAATGGGGTCTGATGTCAAATTCCCTGATAAAATGGGGTCTGATGTCAAATCCCCCGATAAAATGGGGTATGATGTCAAATCCCCTGATAAAATGGGGTATGATGTCAAATCCCCTGATAAAATGGGGTCTGATGTCAAATTCCCTGATAAAATGGGGTCTGATGTCAAATTCCCTGATAAAATGGGGTCTGATGTCAAATTCCCTGACAAAATGGAGCCTGATGTCAAATTCCTTGATAAAATGGGGTCTGATGTCAAATTCCCTGATAAAATGGGATAGATGTCAAATTCCCTGATAAAATGGGGTCTGATGTCAAATTCCCTGATAAAATGGGGTCTGATGTCAAATCCCCCGATAAAATGGGGTCTGATGTCAAATTCCCTGATAAAATGGGGTCTGATGTCAAATCCCCTGCTAAAATGGGGTCTGATGTCAAATTCCCTGATAAAATGGGGTCTGATGTCAAATTCCCTGATAAAATGGGGTCTGATGTCAAATACCCGGATAAAATGGGGTCTGATGCAGTTTGCGTCTTATTCATTATTTCGAGAAACTCAAGCTACTTGTTTTATTTGAAATAAACTCGTCTATTTGAAAACGTGGACCTATAATATTACCACTGACCTAAAATATTATCACTGACCTATAATATTACCACTGACCTGTAATATTATCACTGACCTGTAATATTATCACTGACCTGTAATATTATCACTGACCTATAATATTACCACTGACCTGTAATATTATCACTGACCTATAATATTACCACTGACCTACAATGTTACCACTGACCTATATAATAATATCACTGACCTATAATATTATCACTGACCTATAATATTACCACTGACCTATAATATATGGGTTGCAAGATTGTCAACGATGCAGTATTGTGATGATTTTTGATGTGCTAAGTAACCCTAAGATGCTTTTGTTTCAACAAAATCTCATGACGATGTAAGAATGTTATTTTGAAAAGTAGAAGATTCCTTATCTGATTTGACCGTAAATAAACAGTTTCGAATGGATGGCTTTTTAAGACACGTCCATAGCATACGAGTTTTGAATGCTTGCCGTTTTTCGAGAGGCGTTATAAAGAGGAGATAAACTTTGGTGATTCTTGTCAACATAGTTCTTGCTTGTTATTAGTAGATTAAGTCACAACCAAGTTGATAAGAAAGTACATGAAGATATTGACCTCTTGACCCGTGTGAGAGTTTTAGATATAATGATCAGCGACCTTCTGAAGAGGATGATTATTGGATTCTAAGATGTAATAAATGGTGAACAACAAGTAAGAAGATGTAATAAATGGTGAACAACAAGTAAGAAGATGTAATAAATGGTGAACAACAAGTAAGAAGATGTAATAAATGGTGAACAACAAGTAAGAAGATGTAATAAATGGTGAACAACAAGTAAGAAGATGTAATAAATTGTGAACAACAAGTAAGAAGATGTAATAAATTTATTTTAGGAGGACGAAATATCTACGTAAAGAATAGGTGTAACATTATTAATACCTGAAACATAGAGTAAAAACACGTGAGACCTGTCTAGTCATTGCATCAACCTAAGTGGAATTAGAACATAGATAAAGCTCAACTACTGGGGGTGTGGTGGGGACTATCTGTGTGATGTTTTGTTTTAGTACTAATTTAAACATGAAACCAATTATGCACATTTACCCCGTGCTTTAAAACAGACAGAGGTCGGTAGTCCACTGCAAATAAATAGGGCTTTAGCAATCAAGATTTACAGTGTGAATTACGTAATTAGTCCATTTCCGTTATATTATTTTCTAAAGTTGTTTTTACACGGAGGCAGTTTTAAATATGCTGATGTATCAAATCAACTACAGCAAAACCTTCGATTGGAACATTCTCGGCCTTTTCCGTTGAGTCGACAAAGAAACCTCGGATGTAATTCGCGGATATTGAGAATACTATTTTTGTTCACATGGCACATTATGGCGGCGGAAGGAGACAAAGTCACAATCAGAACATCATCGGCCTTTACTGTTGGAACAAATGCGGTACACTCCGCCAGAGGCGAATAACCAAACCCATCAAATTTATATGGATTGCTAAAACTACTTCCGAAGCTCTTTCTGGACTTGATGGAAATGATCTAACGATGTTCCGAGCGCAAAACCTTGTAGAAAAGCACAATCCAATTTTTTTACAAATGTAATTTACTCCACTTAACGATAATATGAAAGGGATATTCATAGAGATTTCATCATATATGGTACTTATAATGAAACGAAACTAGAAAACCACGATATCTCTTTGCTAATTATTAACTGTAGCTTTCTTATACGAGTTATTGGTTACATAAGTAATTCTTTTAGTAAACACTCAAATAAAGAAGCATTACTTATCAAATCAGGATACCATTTGTGCGGTTGATATCAGATTGATCAAGTTGTTAAATTTTTAGCTACTGACTATTTCGGTGCACATGGTTTACTTGTGTTGTTCTTGTTTATTTTCTTTTTACTGCCTATATAATCCGTACACACATCCTTAGAGCGCACTAATGTCATGCCAACAAATCATATAAACCTGCAATCCACATGAAAGCGTATGGTCTACGTGATGCAATCCTCATGAAAGCGTATGGTCTACGTAATGCTATCCAATGAGTGTGTATGCGTTTAAGTGTCCGTTATTTTTCATTGCAAATTTAGGGATTTTCAAACCTTGAAATATAATTGGAAGTGGGTCATTGTTAGATAAAATGGTCCCCGACTTTCGAGTCACCACGGAAGGACGCTGTGAGATTGAAGTTGTTGAGAATCAATGGAAGGGGGGGGGGGGCTTGGAGAGTGAGGTTGTTGGGAATCACCACGGGAAGTGGCTGTGAGAATGAGGTTGTTGGGAATCACCACGGGAGGTGGCTGTCAGAATGAGGTTGTTGGGAATCACCACGGGAGGTGGCTGTGAGAGTGAGGTTGTTGGGAATCACTACGGGAAGTGGCTGTGAGAGTGAGGTTGTTGGGAACGGGGTGATATGTATAACTTAGAAGAACGTTTTGAAATGCTGTACAGTAGCTATTTCTATCTTTAAATTTATCCTTTGTTTGAGTTTTTCGGGGCAAAAGAGTCACAATTTCGAAATTTGTACATGAAATGTTCCGATAACATAGCATTTGCAGATCAGCGTTAATATTGTTTGTTTCGTAATTGATTTCATTCAAACAGCATGGACCCTGATCTTCGGGCTCATTATACGACAGCACAGTAGGCCTGGTGATAATAAAACTTTTGAGACTGTGATTTAGCTTGAGATTTTGTCTCAACCAATTAAACACCTTTATTGATTGGCACACCTTTATTGATTGGCTGTTGCTGCAAACTCAGTCTCAAACTCAGAGTCTTGTGATCTCCAAGTCTCAGTTTTACTAAACACTAAGACTTGCCTATGAAAATGTATACATGTAAATACAAGAGTAACATTGACTAAATATTGCAACATTGGTTAAACTTCAACGAATCAAGTAGTTGGTATCTGTTATAGAAAAAAAAAATTACACCAAAACGTCAGAGTACTCATAAACAGGCTACACCAATCGAGTGGTGAGGAGTATATAAATAATAAGTGTCAGGTGGTTCGCAGTCTCTTTGGTCGAAAAACAGTCATTGGTTGATAGTTGTCGATTAGTCAACGATTAGTCAATTGTTCTCTATCTTGGGCGACTGATCCTTACGAGCGCGACTACAGCTCGATGTTTTTTTTTTTTTTTCTTTTTTTTTTTTTTGCAGTCTTTCGCACTTACCTAGGTAAATAACCTTCACGTACATAAATACCCCAGTAAAGTGTTAAAAATGTTGGGCGTGAAGTCATGTGGTCATGTTGAACCGGGAGAGGTAAATACGATACCCATACACAGTCATTTGTATGAATGTGTAGTGGGGAATACATATTCAAATTCTTGCATTATATGATACGTAATAAAAGCCCCGTGAGTGCCAATTAGTTTACAGTCCATCACCAATTGTGAGTGCTCAAAAAAGCTGCCGAACAAATCACCAAACAAGACATATTCCAAAGGATCACAACGCTTCACCGGGATGGTGTGTAGTTTTGAAGTAATAAGACACGTATCTAATTAGTGTCAACAAAGGAGAGTTATTCTCTGAAACTGTAGCTATTGTGGTAATGAATAATATTTAAGCTCAAGACGATTGTGGGTGAGGTGGGTGTGTTAGTCATACTTTTGACTAACGGTATACAGGTAAACTACATGTAACAGGATAGGAATGCCGATACAAAAATTAGAAGTTTACAAGGTAGGTATGAATGTAGTAAGCTGATTAAAGCATACTGTTTGAACGATAAGCGACATGCTAATCAATACTCATTGTTCTCATGACAAGTTGTGGGCCGCGTCGGATTGTCCGATAATTGACATCAATGTCAACTTTGATCTTTTGTTTTGAGAAGATAAACGGAATGTTTGACTGACACTGATTGAGAGAATTGGAATTTAACACCTCTTTATAAAAGAAGACAGCGAATCGGCTGTGATGACTAGAAATTAAAAATGGCGGACAGAAATCAAAGAGAATTGATTGCGGTAGGTACCGCGTGTTTCTTTTGATGATGGTACAATATCCAACCAAAAAAAAACTTTTAGTAATTATTGATTTCAATTGATTCTAAATATAAATAGTCATGATTCTGGTATATAAATGAATTATTTCCTTTTTGATCTTTTCTAACGTTACTGTTACACTGTACATCGTTCTTTTGTTGATTGCGCAACATCATGTTGTATTAGATTTTCAAATTTAAGTATTACAAATCAATACAATGGCTTAAATGATATTTTGTCTTATTTCTCAGGGAAACATAGGCATCAGACTGGCTCAGACTGTGAAAATACATGTTCACTGTCCCACTTACCAGTGTTGCTTGTAAAAGGGGGTTTTCTAATCCAAATCGCAATGAAAACCAAATCTAGATCGTGAATCGATCATGCTAAATTGTGCAAATCGATTCAAATAATAGAGGAGGGTGCGGATATTAGTGACTTCAGTGTGAAGAAAGTTTTGAAACATTTTGAATTGCAAAAGCAGCGAAGGAAGTAATTCATTTTTTGAAGTAACTGTACATCTAAGAGTGATCTTAGTGTATTGCCTTGTCAGTAGTGATCTTAGTGTATTGCCTTGTCAGTAGTGATCTTAGTGTATTGCTTGTCAGTAGTGATCTTAGTGTATTGCCTTGTCAGTAGTGATCTTAGTGTATTGCCTTGTCAGTAGTGATATACAGATTATAACGTATCAAGTAAAACTTGACTTAACCCGTTATCAGTAATGCCAAATATTTGTCTATGGTGATTTATAAATACTGCATTTCAATGTAATATGTGATGTTCACATTTCCTTTTGGTCTCCGCTTGATATGTTGTTATAATTGTGTTGTTTGTGTATTAAACAAGACTTCGAGCTGCTTTCTGTGTTTGACAGGACATGTGGATGAGTTTGAAAGGTGTGTTTTCTTTCTCTATGACATTCTCATAACTCTTGGGTTTAAAATTTTGAATCTTAATCTTAAAATTTGGACTCTTGAAAATTTCAGCCTAGGAGTATTAGACGCACGTGTCGCATATAAGGATATTTAACTGCCAGTACGTCTGTCTATTCCCCTACTGACCTGTTTTTGAGTTTGCCTGTCTGCCCGTCCGTCTGTAGATATACACTCTTGATTGTATTGTCTTTTTATTGAAGTCTATCCTTCCGTCCTTCATGTTACCAGTCTCTCTGTATACATTGAGCATACATAATTCAGCAACTTATTTACGTTTTAGATGGACCTGAGAGAAAATACGTCGTGATCAGGACGGTCAATCGATTTCTGGAAGACTATTTGTACATTCAAGGAGTCGACTTCCATGAAGCAATATATTATGCACCTGGTAATTCTATCAAAGCGTGATATATACTACTATGGGCCTATGCAGTCTGATATGACTGGTGTTGGGCACATAGATGACACGTGCGCCTGACACGAAGGACACATAGGTAGGATCCCTCTCCCCCCCCCCCACCTCTCTCTCTCTCTCTCTCTCTCTCTCTCTCTCTCATTACTCTTTTTTCGTGTAATAACATCTCCATCTAACATTTATAATAAATTGTTACACGTGGAAAAACAAATCACATATACACACAGCATGTACAGATATACACAGACGGATCCAGTGTATTGAAGACATTGGTTTTGTGTCTGACTGTAGGTGATATTGTGGTCATAAAATGTTCGGGTTTTGATGACTAGATCGTTGAACAGCCTTTGGATGAAGAAAAACAACATGTTTATTGTTACAGAGAACTGATACATTTTTGTCCGAACCTGTCTCTATCTGTCTGTCCCCCTCCCCCTCTCTACATCTCTCTCGCTCTCCTTCTCTCTCTCTCATGATGATAAATGTTCCAGTAAAACGGCTTTACTCATGGAATGAGAAGTCATAATAATTATACACTAGAATTGAGCCACAAGTAAACTAACGAAAGCCATTTGAATATTGATCATCTGGACTCATTCTGATAGGGGTTGGGGTGACGAAAATATATTGTAAGTGCAAAATAAGTCATGACTAATGTCATGTAGAGAAACCTGTTGTTCGTCTGCAGTAACTCTGACCATCTGTCAGGGTGATAAAAAATTCCGGAAATCGAATTTGGAAAGATCGAGTTTATTTTAGCACTCAGTATTGTATTCATCAACACATACACATGCACGTACATTCAGAGCACAGGTCTACTTTATCAACAGCCATACAGTCACACCTGCTATTGTGGCCGCCTCTATATAGCTACCACCTCTTTGTAAAGCTCATCAACTGCAGGTTAAAAAATTCTATTTAATTCATAAGTTAGGACATAGTAATTTGCGTATACTGGATCCTGCTCTGTAGGAGATGACGGTCGCCATTACAGACACTTTTGTACGGACGTAGTCCTTCAATATCTAAGAATGATTAATCCTGCACAGCAGAGTATATTTTCTAGAGTGCGAGACAATATTTAGCGACAACTTTTTTCCACTTGTGAGATCTCGTTTTTCTATCATCGTGGACATTTTTATAACTCTGAAAAGATTATGGACCGGAACTCTCGTCAGAAGTTTCTATTCGTACTGGTTCCATTTTTCTTTTCTTTCTTTTTCCCAATTTTCCCCCTTAAATTCGTTCATTTTGTAAACAACCGTATTTGCGATTGTCTTCTAATTTGAGTCCACTTTTCTTTGACGTTCACAAATTTTCCATCCTGAAAGCTATTCTTTCTTGTTGTGTTATGAATGAGATAACTAGTTTCCTCCACAACCCAGTATCAAACAAATAGTCACCCATATACTGTAGAAAAACGAGAGAAAACGCACCAAATAATATAGTATTCAAATTATGCAGTTTCAGGGAAGAACTGGCTCCGAAGCTACACTCTTTTGTTACCAGTATTTGCATATAAGCAAAGAGAATTAAATAGGTTTTCATATATCTCTTGAAATATCTGGGAAAATGTTGTCTATGTAGCTTGTGTTGTCTTCTGAGTGTGCCGGAAGTCTTTTTGACAGTAAGTGTGCTCTAAAACAATATTTAGAGATACAATTTTACAAGCTGTGTCCTTAGCAGCAAGTTCACTTTGCAGTTGGTCAGTCATTGTAGTTACATCATCACAATAGTCATGCAATAACCTACTACATCAATCTACAGTTCATAGCTTAAAACTTTGGCGGATTTTATTTACCGTTAGAGGGTCTGCACTAGTTGCAGCACGACGTATACGTTTTGAGTGAAATAAGATCCGGTTGCACCGCGTTCTGCAGAACAGTTGTATTGTTTAATCTTTCCAAGTTTGTATTGTTTTGTTTTGTTTTTTCTTTCTCACATAAAAGCCTTATTTTGGTCCACTGTGGGTGGTAGTTCAACGGAAACTGTACACAAATGCTGGCATGGCAGGAGTACTAGGTAGCTTTGGTCTTGTGGGTGGATGAAGTGTAGCTATGTGCTTTTGCAGGCGATAAAGCTAACAGATTACCTCCATAATCGATGCGGAGTCTTCAGGATGTTAATATTATTTGTTTTTGAGAAATGCCGGTAAGCAATGGACTGAAAAAGTTAAAAATTAGAAATGACAGGTGCATGTTTTTACTGGTGGAAATGACACATGGTCACTTCCAGTACAGTAATCGTAGTCTAATAAAGGTTGATTAAAGTGATCAATTTTAGAGTATTGAGTAGCCACTGTTATTTGTAGAACAAGATTTGTCTGAACAGCTGTACTGGCTCTCTTTGTACTGGGTGGGGATATATATATTTAAAAAATTTAAACAAATTAAAAAAATAAAAATAATAATAATAATAATAGCGCCCTGAAAAGGGTCGTTTTGGTTTCGCGAGATTTATTTTGTGACAGAAGATATATTTCCTCTTTTAAATTTTTTTTATTTAAATGTGAGTTGTATTTCGGTAGGACCCTATTCTATTACGAGTAGGATATAATCTAGCGGTGGGAAAAAAAACCAGGTCGCGTGGATAGGTGGCACTGAAGTGAAAAAAATACAAAAAAATACAATAAAATAAAAAAATTTAAAAAATCGGTCAGTGAACAAAAAAGCGTGGTTTTGTCTTTACACGAGGACTTAACTCAGTAGAAGTGACTGAAATAACAGAACTAAATACGGATATAATTGATCAAAACAATTTGGCGATGAGACCCTTCGCATTCGGGGTTCTTTAATTTGAACAAGCTGATATTTTGTGTCCATTAAAACTCCATAATTTTTGCCCCCCCCCCCCCCGCTGTGATTTGTACAAGCGATTTCTAATCCATTTAAATTTAATAATCACAGTTTTGGCCAAAAATTAAAGACAGCTCTACATCAGTTGACATGTTAGTGAATAATAATCATTAGCAGATCAAATTTGTCTCAAAGTAATAATCATTTTGCGTCGCGACAAACAGGGATTTAATCCTGAAGAGGATTTATTGTAAATCTTCCGGCGGGTTATTATAATGGTCACTGGTGAAAGAGCAACGAGCTCCATAATCGATACGCCTGTACCGCGGGCTGCCCATTTGACGCGAAGAAGAGAAAGCTTATCGACATAGACAGTGATGTTCAGTTCTGTGTCACTTCTACTCCGTATGAGGGCGACACATTTGATGGAAATGCACGTGCATTCGGTGCCAGGTCCAAAGATTTAAAGTTCGAAACTATAAAGGAGGGGGCGCCTGACAGTGAGAGGCCTGATTGTTATTAGCGACACATGTCCCAAGTTCCTGGGAGAGCAACTAGTTCGCCCACTGATAGTCTTGTCAAAACCATAGACGCCCTCATTGCTGAGAAATTTGACAAATTGAGCACAACCATGGACCAGTTTCTTAGAGCAAGATCGGTCTAGAGCCCCAGCGAAGGCAAAGATAGGAGAGAGACGCCAAACTCGAAAGTGACCAAGGAAGTTGACACTGGAAAAACCGAGTTTATTTCTTCTCTAGGTCGACGTAAGGAAATTATTAAGGCTGATACGTATGATGGTTCACAGCCATTTATTGACTACATGATCCATTTTGAGCACTGTGTGTTGATTAATAATTGGGATGAAATCGAGAAGGGGTTGCGCTTGGCTGCATGCTTAAGGAAGGATGTCCTCCAAGTCTTGTCGGATCGTCAAGTCCAGCCCGGTCAAGTCGAGTTAGGGAAGTTAAAAGCTTCCTTGGAAGCTCGCTTTGCGCCTCGCAACAAAGAAGAATACTACAAGGGGCAGCTTCGAAGCCGTTTCAGGAGAAGGGGCGAAACGCTCCCCGAATTATGGAAAACGATACAGAGACTTGTTTCGCTGGCATCTCCCGGTTGCCCACATGATATTCGCGATCGACCTGCAAAAGACCATTTCCTGGGAGCAGTTCAGGATGAAAACCTTAAACTTGAAATTTGGCGCCATCGCCCTAGCAGCTTGCAAGTAGCAAATTGAGTAGGGGTCAAATGGGAGGCTTTCATGCGTGCCGATGTAAGGCAGAAGCATGTAAGCTCCGCTTTTAAGGGTCTTGATGAGTCTGGAGTCGGATGTGAAGAGAAAGCAGACGATAAAACTGCAATCGAGCAACTCGAAGCGAAAGTATAGCTATTAATGGAACAAAACAAGAGATTGAGCGAAGAACATAAGGAAAGAGAAGATCGTTGGCTCCCGCAGAAATACAAACAGCGTGATACGAGGCGATTACAAGTCCAGTGCTGGAATGGCAATGGTTGGGGTCATTACCAGAGTGAGTGCACCAAGCCTTTAAACAAAGATAGTGGTCGTGGGAGGAGAAGCGACCAGTGGAAGGGAGGCTCTAAGAAAATAAAAATTAACGAAAACCCCAAGCCTGTAAGTTATATGAATGAAGAAGCGGGGTTGTACACGCAATGTTTAGTAAATGGGATAGAGCTCGCTCTTCTAGCGGACTTAGGCGCTGCTGTTTTTATCAGCAGCAAGCGGCGGTATGAAACATTTGGTCGACGGAAGCCAAAGCTCATCACCGTTGATAGCCAACTCATCAGTGCTTCCAGTGACAAAATTGAAACTCGTGGTCAAGCTGAATTCTTGATTGCTTGGAAAGGCGTCAAAAGACGACATGTTTTCGTCGTAGCTGACATTAGGCCTGATGGAATTCGTGGGCTAGATCTTTTCCGTCTGCACAGGTGCGACATTAGCATTACTCAATGTACACTACAGATGCAGGGACTGAAGCTCCCGTGCTATTTTGCAGGATCTTTGGGTTGTCATCGTATTACTTTGGCTGCGAATATCGGGATCCCGGCAGAGAGGGAAGTTATCACTCGAGGTTGGATGGCGAATGTTGGATGTGGAAGGCTGTATACAGAATCGATACTAGAACCTCTATCGTTGTTTCGTCATGAAACGAAAATACTCGTCGCGCGAGCAGTTGTTAAAACTACAGATGGAACGGTGCCAATACGGCTATTGAATCCGACTAAAGACGTAGTACATTTGCAGGCTGGTGTTTGTTGCGCTCAAGCCAGTGCAGTACTAGCGACGCAGAATGTCGAATGTTCCCCCAAGGATTCGAACAGCAGTCTACCTGTATATTTACGGGAGTTATTCGAGAGATCAAGCAGTCATCTGACACCCGATCAGCAGCTGCCCTCGGTACACAGTTGAACGAATTTTGCAGTTTTTGCACAAGATGATGACGACTTTGGTAGAACAAATTTGATAAAACACTCTGTCAAGACGGGGAATGTCGCGCCGATCCGGGTTCCACCGAGAAGATTACCATTTCATCTCCGGCAGGAGATTGACACACAAGTCGAAGATATGTTGAAAAAGGGAATCATAGAACCGTCAGTAAGCCCTTGGGCAGCTCCAGTAGTATTGGTAGCCAAGAAAGATGGGAAGACGCGATTTTGTGTGGACCATAGAGCTCTGAATTCAGTTACTGAGAAGGATGCGTACCCTCTTCCAAGAATCGATGATAGTCTTGATTCACTGTCGGGCATGAGCTGGTTCTCGACATTAGATCTGATGTATGGGTACTGGCAAGTAGTAATAGAGCAAGCTGACCGACCTAAGACGGCGTTTGCAATGAGAAAGGGGCTATATCAGTTTAAAGTGATGTCGTTTGGTTTGTGCAACGCGACCGGGACTTTTGAGCGATTAATGGAAGCCGTCCTATCCGGGTTGCAATATGAAGTTTGCTTAATCTATCTCGACGACGTGGTAGTGTTCGGAAGCACGTTCGAGCAGCTGCTTGAAAGACAGGCACGGGTCTTGACGTGTCTCCAAAGAGCCGGTCTGACGCTGAACCTAGCAAATGTACGCTCTGTGCGCGAGAGGTTCGTATCTTGGTCATACCATTTCAGCGGTCGGAGTTGCCACCGATCCTGAAAAAGTTGATGTTGTTATGAAATGGCCCACTCCAAAGTCAGTTACTGCGGTACGGAGATTCCTTGGGTTCGTAGTTACTGTCGGCGGTACGTAAGTCACTTTGTTGAAATTGCAGCTCCCTTGCACCAGCTTACGAAAAAGAATGCTGTTTTCCACTGGACAGATGGTCATCAAGCGGCATTCGAAAAGCTACGTAAAGCGCTTGCCTCAGCACCAGTGTTGGCTGTACCGGACTTCAATTGTCCCTTCATACTTGACACAGACGCAAGTGGCGAAGCTATAGGAGCCGTCCTCTCCCAGAACATTGACGGGAAAGAAAGGGTGGTAGCTTACGCTAGTCGGTGCCTGGACAAAACGGAACGCCAGTATTGTGCCACTCGTTGTGAGCTGTTGGCCATCGTACATTTCTTTCGGTACTTCAAGACCTATCTTTACGGCAGAAATTTCCAAGTGCGTACTGATCACAGTAGCCTGCGGTGGCTCATGAGCTTTAAGGAGCCCGAGGGCCAGTTGGCCAGTTGGTTGGAACAGTTATCATTGTATGACTTTGTGATAGAGCACCGCCCTGGGACTCGACATGCCAATGCCGATGGCTTAAGCCGATTACCATGCGAAGGTTGCAAGTACTGCAGCAAACGTACTGAAAAGTTCTCCGCTATACGGCTGGACAGTGGCATTCATTTTGGAGAGATGCAGAGACAAGACACAACTTTGTCGCGGGTAATTGGTTTGGTTCAGGCTCGGCAGCGCCCCTCCTGGGAAGAAGTATCTGGGGACAGGGGCGTAGCCAAAGCATTATGGGGGGGGGGCATATAATTTGTTAGAAGTGTCCGACGACATGCTTGTGAGGCTTCGGCTGGATCGTACTGGCGTACAGCTGGCGGCGGGAAGTCTTAAAGCAATGCCTTGATGGAGCCGCCGGAGGACATTTAGGCGTTGACAAAACACTCAGCAAGGTGCGCCAACGTTACTACTGGCCTGGTATGAGGGATGATATTAGCGTATATTGTGCGACATGCTCCATTTGTACTCAGTGCAAAAAACCCCAAACAGAAGCGCCGAGCGAAACTTCAAGGCATAACGGCTGGTGAAGCAGGAGGGCTCGTAGCCCTCGATATTTTAGGACCTCGTACAAAGACGGAGGGAGGAAACGCATATATTCTTGTGATTGGAGATCATTTCACTAAGTGGATTGAAGCGGTGCCTTTGCCTAATATTGAGGCCACCACGGTTGCAAGAGCGTTGCTTTACAACTTTATTTGTAGATTTGGCGTGCCTCGTGTATTGTTGTCTGACCAAGGCCGACAGTTTGAAAGTGCTGTATTTAAAGAACTTTGCGCCATGTTAGGGATTAAGAAGACGCGAACGTCTCCCAATCATCTGCAATGCAATGGTATGGTGGAAAGATACAACCGAACATTGTGTCAGATGCTAGCGACATACGTTGAAGATAAACCCGAAAACTGGGACCAGTACTTTTCTCTTACGAGCATGGCATATCGCGCATCGGAACACGCCTCGTCCGGATTCACCCCGAACAAACTGATGCTGGGTCGAGAAGTGAACCTTCCTACGAACCTTTTGGTTGGCAAAACATCAGACGAGGCCCCGAAGAATCTGCCTCGATTCGTGTCAGAATATAAAAAGACAATGTGGGAGGCTAACAGGGAAGCGCGAGAAAAATTATTCGGCATCAGAAGTCCGCCTATGATCTCAAGGTTCATGGTCAGTCTTTCGGTGATGGTGACCTTGTGTGGTTACATCATACTCTAAGAAAGAAGGGGAAATCACCTAAACTGCAGGTCAAATGGACTGGACCGTGGCGTATTGTAAAAAAAAATTATCGGATGTCACGTACCTAATCGTGAGGAATGGTCATAAGACGACTCAGATTGTTCACTTCAATCGATTGAAACCATCCTTGCTGCGACCTGAGAGTGAACATGAGCCTACACACAGTCAGGAAGAGTCATATGTTGGGTGTGATGAAACAGAGGAGGAAGAAGACGCCATATCCCATTACGGCTCAAAGAGATAAGCTTGTGCAACGGCGGTAGGCAAGCCACGAGTTCAAAACATAAAGTGTTTTTTTAGAACAAAATGGAGATATTGCTTTAGTTGCAAGAACATCTAACCAGGTCATCTAAATATACATTTGAATATGTGTACCACATTTAATTTCTCTACCGGAAGTGGATTTTGCTTAATCATGCTAACAAGGTTTTCATAAAAGGTCAAAGTTCATAAGTTCACAAATGTCTTAAAAAATGAACAATTATGAATGGATGATAATCTAATTAGGTCTGTCACATATGAAAACAATATCACTATAAACTTTCCTGGGTCTACCTCAAGAGGTTTTACATTAAACATGCCAAGACGGTTTTTGTCAAACAAGTCGGAAGTCCAAAAAGTTCAAAAACGTGTATTTAAATTTTAAAAACATTATGTAATGGCCAGAAAATCTAATCAGGTCATCTACATATGCATACAACTACTAATGACATGACCAAATCAAGATACAATCACAACTACTAGTGACATGATCAAATCAAGATACAATCATCTCGTTACAACTACTAATGACATGACCAAATCAAGATACAATCATCTCGTTACAACTACAAATGAAATGACCAAATCAAGATACCATCATCTCGTTACAATTACTAATGAATGACCAAATCAAGATACAATCATCTTGTTACAACTACTAATGACATGATTAAATCAGGATACAATCATCTCGTACAACTACTAATGACAAAACCAAATCAAGATACATGCAACTCGTTATAACTGCTAATGGCATGACCAAATCAAAATACAATCATCTCGTTACAACTACTAATGACATGACCAAATCAAGATATATTCAACTCATTAAAACTACTAATGACATGACCAGATCAAGATACAATCATCTCGTTACAATTTGTAATGACATGACCAAATCAAGATACAATCATCTCGTTACAATTACTAATGACATCACCAAATCAAGATACATTCAACTCGTTACAGCTACTAATGACATGACCAAATCAAGATACAATCATCTCGTTACAACTACTAATGACATGTCCAAATCAAGATAGAATCATCGCGTTACAACTACTAATGACATGACCAAATCAAGATACATTCAACTCGCTACAACTACTAATGGCATGATCAAATCAAGATGCACATGCTGCAGGCAGTGTGAGCAGTTCAGTCTAGCAGGAGTATATGCGAATCTCAGCACCTCATTCTCACAAAACTTATTCACATCTCCATATGAAACAAATTAATGCCATATCGTAGTAAACAGATTATTACTTTCATGTTTGATAGTACATTATGTATGTACATGTCACCCTATTGTGGAATAATACATGACCATGGTCAGTTAAGTGCAGTCTCCTTTTTCCGATCAATTGTTATGATGCCCACTGCACAATATAAATATAACATGATATCCAGTTAAATTGTTAGGATACATAGTGCCAGATATAAGTACAACATGATATCCAGGTCAATTGTTATGATATCTAGTGCCAAACAGTACAACGTGATATCCAGGTCAATTGATATGATGCCCAGTGCAGTACAATGTAACATTTAGGTCAATTGCTACGATGACAGTGCCAAATATAAGTACGACATGATATCCAGGTCAATTGCTATGATGCTCTGTGCCAAATATAAGTACAACGTGATATCCAGGTAAATTGCTATGATGCCCAGTGCCAAATATAACTATAACGTGATATCCAGGTCAATTGCTATGATGCCCTGTGCCGAATATAAGTACAACGTGATATCCAGGTCAATTGCTATGATGCCCAGTGCCAAATATAAGTACAACATAATATACAGGTCAATTACTATGATGCCCAGTGCCAAATATAAATACAACATGATATCCAGGTCAATTGCTATGATATCCTGTGCCAAAAATAAGTACAGCATGATATCCAGGTCAATTGCTATGATGCTCAGTGCCAAATATAAATACAACGTGATATCCAGGTCAATTTCTATGATGTCCTGTGCAAAATATAAGTACAACATGATATCCAGGTCAATTACTATGATGCCCAGTGCCAAATATAAATACAATGGGATATTCAGGTCAATTGCTATGATGTTCAGTGCCAAATATAAGTATAACGTGTAATCCAGGTCAATTGATATGATACCCAGTGCCAAATATTAGTACAATGTAACATCTATGTCAATTGCTATGATGACAGTGCCAAATATCAGTACAACATGATATCCAGGTCAATTGCGATGATGCCCTGTGCCATATAGAACTACAACGTGATATCCAGGTCAATTGTTATGATTCTAAGTGCCGAATATAAGTATAACGAGATATCAAGGTCAATTGCTATAATGCCCAGTGACAAATATAAGTACAATATGATATCCAGGTCAATTACTATGATGCCCAGTGCCAAATATAAGTACAGCATGATGTTCTGAAGCTGTTGCTATTACACATTTTGTACATATTAAAAACATGTGCATGTTGAGGGGTGGGTGGCGTGTATGAGGGTAACTGTGTGACTTGATTTTTTTTTGACATGTTAAATATAAATTAACAATTTTCAACTCACCAAAAATTTTTCTGAACTCAAACAGTTTCAACTGCACATACAGACATGTATTTCTACCTTTTTATACATTCAACAGATTAAAGATTTATTTCATACTTGCAAATATATGCACCATATTCACTATTCACTGAAACTAGGAATACATTCACAATACAAGCCCACCTGTTCAGGTAGATAGTTTGTCCTCTGCGTGGTCATTATACTAGTGCGTCACAAGTAAACATCACAAAATGCAATTATATGTATTTTAAAGAGATTTACAAAGGAGTTAAAAGTTTACTTAGAAAAGAAGAAAAGCACATCAGTTAGGTATACAGAATGCAAATCTTACATGACTACAAATAGATTAGTTATTTGATAAGCTGGCTTTAAAAGGTAACCAATCTTTATGCTTTTAAATCAATTTTAATAGCAGATAAAGAAAACATTGTGAGGGAGTATCTACAGTATTCTCTCAGTATAATATGTCACAGTATAAGTTAGGTATGGTCATATATCCCATTTAACTTGCCTCAATATAAGGTGACGTAACCTATAAGGTGGTCCACTTTTACAGCTGACTTGAACAGCATTATTATGAGGGAGAACTGTGTTATAAAATAGCAGTCAGGACAAATGTGATCTACCGTATCCACCTATAAGGTGGTCTACTTCTAAGGCTGCCATGAACATTATTATAGTGAAGGAGAACTGTGTTATAAAAGAGCAGTCAGGAAAAGTTTTATCTACCGTAACCACCTATAAGGTGGTCCACTTCTATGGCTGACATGAACAGCTTTATAGCGAGGGTGAATTGTATTATAAAATAGTTATCAGGATCAATGTGATATACCGTATACATGTATAATGCGGCTCACTTTTATGGATACCATGATATAGTAAAAGAGTACTCTAAGATGAAATGGCAGCCAGGACGAATGTGATGTTATATATTACATGTACGTTTCCATATAATTCATGGTAATTATGTTTTGGCATGTATAAATTGTAGGTATAATTATTAATTTTAATTGTCAGCAGATTTCACTTGAAGAAAGATTGCAGTGGATCAATAAGAAAACGAAAAATTATCTACATGAAATATAATGGACAAGAATATTTATAGTTTAAATGTACTTTTGGTATACACAACACAATGGTCAACAATATTTCTAGTTTAAATGTACTTTTGGTATACAAAAACATAATGATCAACAATATTTCTAGTTTAAATGTACTTTAGGTATACAACAAAATAATGGTAAATAATATTTTTAGTTTAAATGTACTTTTGGTATACAAACAATAATGGTCAACAATATTTCTAGTTTAAATGTACTTTTGGTATACAAACAATAATGGTCAACAATAATTTCTAGTTTAAATGTACTTTTTTGGTATACAAACAATAATGGTCAACAATATTTCTAGTTTAAACATACTTTTGGTATACAAACAATAATGGTCAACAATATTTCTAATTTAAATGTACTTTAGGTTTATAAAAAATAATGGTCAACAATATTTCTAGTTTAAATGTACTTTAGGCATACAAACAAACAAGAGTCAACAATATTTCTAGTTTAAATGTGCATTTTGGTATACAAACAAATAAGAGGATATCAAAATTGTGGACAATACCGGAACAATCTTATTTTTTTCAACATTCCTAAGGAACTTAGTTTCTAGGCTCATGCTCATGGAGTTTCTTTATTATTTGCTTATCTGTTATCTTAGATGGCCTCTTTGTTCAGATTAATAAGGGTGAAAGGAAATTCAATTCAAATTCAATTTAAAATTCTGGGCAGGTGACACAAAAGGTTTACTTTGCTTATAGGAAAAATGTTTACACAACAAATATCGATTTTTCTAATCAGAACTATTTCATAATCATACACAATTCCCAATTTTAGCAATCCAGTCTTGAAAATATTTGAAACTCTTCTCAAAAACTATTGAACAAATTTCAACTAATGTCAAAAGTATCATGCATGCATCAAGGTCTCCCAAAGTTGTAAAAATTATCCTGATGCACCAACAAGTATGGCCGCTGATACAAAAAAGAGAAAAACGTTTGAATCAAGTCTTCTCCAAAACTAGATTACCAGTTTGAGTAAATTTAATAAGGATCATTCTGGCTTACATATCTTTCAAAGATGTGAATGTTAAACCAATGCGCCATCAGATATAGCCAAACTAAAAACAGAAAAAAATTGAAACGACTCCATCTCAAAAACCGCTTCTTAAAATACAAACCAAGTGAAGAAAAAGCATTATGGTTTAAAGCCACTTTTAAGTTGTCAAACTTATTTTGATTCCATATCAAATATGGCTGCCATTACTAAAGAGAGGACACATTAAAATGACTTCAGTTCATAAACATCTAAACAAAATTCAACTAAATTTGGAGCAGTTATCCTGGTAAAAAGGCCTTTGAATTCAGAAAAATGATGCCATGAAACATGACTGCAATACTATAAACAGAAAAACCTTCCAATGACTTCTTCTCAAAAATCACTTAACACAATTCAACCAAATTTGAGAGAAAACATCATGGTATAAAGATGTTTAAAGTTTGTACACTAGAACCTTCCTTGAAATTCCAACTCTTCTGTCCCAAAACATGATTTCGCAGGGCAGGTGGTATCTGATGACATTTCATAATACTATATAATCAGCAAATCCGTGCATTGAGAATCTGATCTCTCCAGGTAGATGATCTCTTATAGCAGTGATCTCTCAAGATAGGTTTTGTAGTACTAATGATTTCGTTCCACCATCAAATATAACCACAGTTACTAAAACTAAAAAAACCTTTAATTGATTTCTTATCAAAAACCGATCAGAAAAATTCAACCATTATGACGGAAGGCATGGTGACATGAAGGTCTTACAGTTTTGTGCAAATGATGCCATTTTACTTTCAAATATGGCTGCTATTTCTAAAAATAGAAATACCTTAAAAATAGCCCCTTCTCAAAAAATGGCGTGACAGAACTTTAAAAAAATGTTCTTAGGTATATATATCTTTCAATTTTATAACTTTAATGCAAATCTGCCATCAGATATGGTGGCCATTACTAAAAGCAGAACAATTACAAATTACTTCTTCTCAAAAACAACTCAACAAATTTGTATCGCATTGGACAGAAAAGATTTCTGTTAATGTTGGCCTTTCAAATATTTTAAAACGATGCCAATCTTTCATTAAATAGGGCCGCCATTACTAACAATTATTAACATTTGAATTACGTCTCTAAATTCACTCAACAGAATTTGACCAAATTTGAGAGAAATCATTCCGGCATGAAGACCATTTAAACTTATATAAATGATGCCAATCTGCCTTCAAACGTGGCCACCATTAAAAAAATAAATAAAACAAATATATAAAATAAATTAAAACAAATAAAAATTAAAAGAAGACAAATCTTAAAACAACGTCTTCTCAAAAACGCTAAATAGAATATCACTAAATTTGAAAGAGAGCATCCTGGCATGTAGCCCCTTCAGATGTCGGTCTGCCGTCAAATATGGCCACGGTAACTGAAAAGATAAAACCTTTTATACACTTTTTCAAAAACTGCTCCACAGAAGTGAAAAAGATTTGATGTTTTGTACAAATAATGCCAATCTGTTATCACATATGGATGAAGTTACATAAAAAATTGGAGAAACCTTCAAACAACTGCTATTTTCATGACAAATCAACAAAATTTTAAGAAATTTTGACAGTAGGCATCCTGTTAATCCATATTTCTTGACCAAATGCTCTAGTGTTTGGTTGTTAGGTTCACAATTAAACCCGAGATCTACTTATCAGTTAGTAGATCTGACAAGCGCGAGGTCATGTTCTGTTGACCTTTTGATTCACCAATCAAATTACAGCTTTTATAGTGCTAAACGCGAAGAGTGTCTTTCCGAACATATCTTTGATAATGATAACACTCCAAAAACAAACTACGATACTTTTTCATGTGATGAAACTAGCAAGAGGTCACAGCTCGAAACCTTAATATTTCTTTGTATTTGTTCTGAATATTGTGCTATGTGATGAAGGTGAATTTATCTGGATTACTGGTGAATGTGAATTCCCTGCACACATATTATTGTAAGATAAGATAGGACATCATTTTGAACCTGGTGTGTCTATGGGGGGGGGGGGGGGGGACTTTTGAAACACGTTCACCAAACTTAATTGTTTTCGACCATTTTAAAAGAACCATAGCAAAATTCTCATTTGAAATAATATCTTTGCAAAGCGAATGTTGTTTTATCACATTTTGTTATATTGATAGATTGATAGACACGATATTAGATTTTCAGGCCATTAAAATGAAAGCAAAAAAGCAAAACAAAAAACCCCCAAAAACCCCAAACAAACACACAAACACTAATTTGTAACATCTTTACCTTTACTTAAATTTAGATATTCATATATTCATATAGCTCAAGCAGAATCCGAGAAATAATGGAAAAGGACTCTTTAATACAATGGGGATAATGTCTTGAGATTGATTTTATGGCTAAACTGACTTCATACATGTTTACTTGTTAAACTTCAAGCCAATCAGCAAATAAAGAGCTTTCAATCCACTGACATAGTTTTTAATCAAATTTGTACTTCGAAAAGGTCTACTTAAAAACTGCAGATACACCAGAAATACATAACTGGAAGCAAGAAAAGGTCTAAAACCCAAACATCTTGTTCCTTCAACAAAGGCTGGTTTCAAGGAATCTACAAATAGATCCTGAAAATGATCTATTTGTTCATATGACATATAATGCAAATGAATAAGCATGGATTAGTAAAATGCTGATAACCTGAAAAACACATATTTAAATTGTATGTCCAAGCGCCACTTACGAAAAAAAAATGGTCATTTCTCATAAACCTCAAAGTGCTGGCTTTGATTTTCAATTCATGGATTGCAGTTTCAAAGCATACATCTCTGATGGAGTATGTAAAGCAGATTATATATATATATATATATATATATATATATATATATATATATATATATATATATATATATATATGCGGGTTTCTCGCAATTTTTTGTCCCATGTCCCCCAAATCTTGACCCTGTGCACCCTCTTGGGCGCGCTTTGTGGTCCGAAAAAATAAATAAAAAATACGCCTAAAACTTTTCATAGTGGATGTCCACCCATGTCTCTGTTGGCGATAGGAATGTTCAAGGTCGCAAAAAGCGATAAAACTGTATGATGACAGTGAATATCTATTTTAAAACAATGTATCTGGAAATGAAAACAATCAAAGTTTGTGATAGTCGGCCTTGTTGCAATGTAAAAAGTGTGACGGCCATTAGTGTAACTTATTTTCGAGGTTAGAGTCACCCCTACAGCGAGGAAGATTTAATTCATTTTGAGGTTGACAAAAGTGACTAAACTTATGCAAATACACAATTTGTCATGTAATTAATGATTTGTAAGTTTACAAAGAAAAGTAATTCCGAAAACATCGGTATTTATTATAATAAATGCTTGTAGATAATGAGTGTACTGTTACGACTCTAGGTCTTAAAAAGTATGCAACAGAAAGAAAGTGAAAACAGCAATGTAAATAATATCAACAAGCAATTTCCTTCCCTGCAATACAAAGTAAAATTCAAGAGATACTTACAATATTGTGAATCAGATTCCAAATAATCCCAAATGTCCTAATAACAAATCCAAACATATAGAATGATACAAATGAGTTCCAATAGTATTGAATGTTCTGATATAACACAATGATACAATCCAAAATGTCTTTGAATTAGTTCACAAACGTCTAAAGTAATGTATTAATTCAAAAGTCAATGAGCACATTTTAATAATTTCAATGAATATATTCAGTAAATAATTCCTCTTGAATTATATCTGATTTCAACGGCACAAACCATAAACTCTGATCTCAAATGGATTCCCACAGACTGATCTAAAAGAGGAATGAATTATTTGTTTACCAAATCCTTTTTTATACACATTTTCAACAGGATGTGAAGCAATAAAATGGGAATAACCCAGTATAACTGTCAATAAGACTGGCATTGAACTCGAATGCTAGTGACCAGAATCTAAAGTATTACTTACCTTTCTGGACAAGATTCTGGACAAGATTTAAACACATATTATAGATTAAATATACATAACAGTACACTAAAGTTAAACGAGAGAGCAAGATCCCGAACAGAACATTCCATGGTGCAGCTCATTTCAGGTTAACCAGACTGTTTTCATGAGTTACTTGAGTACATGATAAAACGTTTATTGCAATAATGTAAGTGTTCAAGGAAAATATGATAGCACAGTGCAGACCACAAAGTTAAGGTGGCAAAACTGTTGAAGCAGCCACGATTATCTCATTTCTATAGCACTATTAGTGCATTATGTGCTATTATCTTCATTTGCCTCTCTAAAATGGTGTGGGTCCCCCAGATTTGGAGGGAGGGCGACACAATGACCCTTGCCTTTGGTATCATATGTGCAACACTGTGTGTATATATATATATATATATATATATATACTTTATAAACAGTCCCATGAGTTTAACTTTGTTGCTATCGAATAATATCCAGCTGTATTGACCGTAGTTAAGTAACAATATTAACGCTCTCCTTATATTGTAAACACGTGCTCGCGATCTATGAACTACTTTTGGCCACGGCTAAGTGAAAATGGCGACGGAAACGATAAATCTGATGTCCACCAGAGGCCGACAATGACTGTAACCCTTTCTACCTGACACCAGTGATGGAGAATCAGTAGATCTAGCTCTCACCAAGAGAAAAATACCCGTCATCCAAATTAAATAAAGAACATTTGGATACACCCAAAGACTTAAATTACACGGAGAAAAAAAAAAAAAAAAAAAAAAAGATAATTTATACAAGTGTTGAAAATGGACGGCTAGTGATAGCTAATTGCTGCTGTTAGTACGAGAGAGAGAGAGAGAGAGAGAGAGAGGTAGGGAGGAGACTGACCTTTAATATTACGCTCTTTCAACAGCGCAATTGTCGCCACTTTGAATAGCATGGTTTTATCCTGTACTAGGAATTTAATTAAACACAAGCGACCCCAGAATAAATCTATATTTTTTCTGAGAATATTATCCAAGACCAATAGACCACAATACCCTGGCAACAATCATGTCGCACACTGCACTTGCAAATTTACCCACCACCATGAAAACAACAATGAGACAATCACAATGATGGAATTTTTCTGGTTCATCTTTTCATAATGGTGTCTTAAATTTTCATTGATGTATTGCTTCATTTTTCCTAATATCAATATTTAGTTGTGTTTTTTTTTGCTATATGTTATTCCATTATCTTGTGCACACTTAGTTTCGTTCACTGCTGATTGAAAATCACCCCATGTACGCGCGCGCGTCCATTACAGTAGAGTCGTAGGTATTACTGTCCGGTATTCAAACTTCATTCATAAAATAAAAACGACTTGTTCATGATCACAATGAAATACTTCTTTGTTGTTGTTTGAAGTGTTTTATTCATATAACATACCATAATGATTAATGTGCTTGTTTTTAAGTCTATAATAAAAAGGTTATAGACTAAGTATTAAAACTTTTTGGGCTCTCGTTCATGTGGCATAGAATGCCCTAACAAGCTCAGACATTAAGCGCCACTAGATCTAGGATCCAATATTTTTCAATACTATCATACTAATATCAAAATACATAAAAACATGAGTTCTACTCGATTTAAAAAAAAAAAAAGTCAATAGGGACAAATCCATTTACATTTAAATTAAGTGCTAGTGCTTCAATGATCTCTGTAAATATTTCAGACCCATAAATATATATATAAAAAAAACATAATTTTGTGTTCATTTTTCATACATGTCTATTAAGATTGTAAACTTGTGTACTTAGTAGTAAAATTTAATAGCAGTCACAAATTGGTATTATTTCATCTTTTATTTGGTATATGTTTTATCATAAAGCAAAGATTGTGGGCTCAAGTTTCTAGTCATTTGTTTTTTCCACTGATAACTAGATTGTAATGAGTGAAAGCTGCGCATAGGTGAATAGAACTGAACAAAATGTACGTGATAGCTTTTATATTATAAGGTTACAGCATGATTCGATAACTAATAATCAGTTTTTGTTTTGTCCTCTACGCCTTGCACTATCTGTTTTTACTTGATATTGAAGTATTGCCTCATTGTTATGTCAGCTTCATTCATTTTTTCAAGAGGATTAATTCATAATCAGATGTAGAACAATAGGATGTTGGCAGTGTTTGAGCATATCTGTACATTTTTGCAAGAGTGCTGTAATTGTATGTATATTTCCCATGTCAATATTGGTAATGCTTTATCAGCTTCTCAACAAAAATTAAATAATCCTGAAGTAAATGAATTTGCCTATTGATATGGCCAGGTACAATACACATTTCGGCTAATTTGAAAACATGGGTGTTGTTAAGATATTTAAATTCATCATAATATCTATTGGAAATTTAATTAGAAAAATTGACCAATTACAAATAGTGAACCTACTAATTGAACATATGTCGGGCCTATCGTCCCTATACCTCTGGGATTGGCTCTGTATATCAGAAAATTAAAACTGTCATAACTTTTAACGTTTATCATTTACATTACCTGTTTAAGATTTAAATTATTTCTCATAGGTTTATTATCAAAATATAAACTTTCTTAAAAATAATATGTACATAAGGCTGCAGAGTGTCTAAACCACGACGATTGGTCAATTGATGTGCCTGTAAACCATTATGCGATTCCAGGGAAAACGCAGACGTTGCCGTCACCGTCGCATTTTAAAACTGGACGTTCAGATGATCATCACCATCAATATTTTTACTGCTTTCCTCTTCCTCTGTTTCTGATTATCGCCAGTTTCTTTCTCTCTGATAATGATGATGTTGATGATTGTTATTATTATTATTGCTGTTCTTGTCGTTGTCGTTGTTATTTTTTTGAAACCGAGATGAAAAAGTAGTGTAATTAGTCATTGTTATGACATTGCACTAGACTTTATTTAAACCTACAAAAACCGTTTTGATTTTGAAAATGATGGAACAAATTTTAATTGCTATCGTCATTTCATTCGTTTCTAATATGCTTTATATATAAATGTTCTTTTGAAGATTCAATTCAACGCACGATAATTTAAGAAAAAATCTTTACTTTTGTTTGTTTTTAGAAATAATGACGGACAGGGAGACAAGTGATTCACTCTCCAAAATATCCCTCTTCCTGATGGGAATACTTCAAAGTGTTGGGGTGAATAGAAAGATTAGGAGGAGTCGAAAACGAATCTTTACACAAGTGGCAGAAATGGATACGTTATGTAGTTCGTACAATGAAGAAGGCGCAGATTGCGTCCGATTTGAGGCTCACATCTTTGGGAGCCAGATAGAGGGCGCCACAACCCCTGGATTGAAATCGGACATCGATATTGTGTACCTCGATAAGATTATGCTTGCTGTTGAGAACGTCCAGGATTCAATATCAGGATTTCTAAATTTATTGATGGTTGTGGATGCAAACACCTACCCCGGTTATTTTAAGCTACAGTACTTGCATGTACCTCTGCTGATAGGGGCTATTGAGGTCACTGAAGGATTTGTTACGGACAGTAATGGACGCATAGTCCTGAAATCATCAAATTTCCATTCCAAATACTTTATTGATATTCACGGTCCTGCCGTAACTCTCCTGTATGGCAGCGACTGGTATGTGGACAATATTATGGGAATTGGGGTAAAGAGCTGGGAACAACAAGCCGTTGCCTGGTTACGACGACCAAGACGCAACAATTGGATTTCAAAAGAGGATTTTAAGTACTTAGTAAAAACGGAAGCATTTCTTGTTCCCGTGGGATGTTCCCTCAGCCATGAGCGAAACCTTGAATGGAGAATTTCATTTACTAGGGTTGAGAGGGAGCTGATGTGGAAACTTAATAGTACACAGATGGCTTGCTATATTCTGATGAAGATGATCATCAAAGAACTCATCAAACCAATCAACGGGGAAAGCCTAAGTAGTTACCACTGCAAGACTGTATTGTCTTACTTGATAGACAATACAGAAAGAGGATTTTGGAGACCGAGAAATCTGTTGGTTTGTTTGAATTTAATCCTGAGAACCATTTGCTCCTGGGTGGATGTTGGATTCTGCCCTAACTACTTTCTACCAGATGAGAATATGTTTCTGGGCAAAGTGAGTGGACCAGTAAAAGTGAAATTGTTCAGTATTTTGGTTTCTCTAATCGATCAGGACTTTCAATATCTGACTCAGATAATATGTGATGGAGTTGGGGATGCTTTGTCTAGGGCATGCATAGGGACCTGTTCACATCAGGGAATAAAACCTGCTGCTGTTGAGGCGAAAAGTGCTGTATTCAGCTTGGCCTTTTTACCTAATCACAGTATAACGAATGTCATTCTTCCCTATCAGGATCTTCTGAAACGTTGTATGAGCACAGAAGCACAAAGTCAACTCATAAAATTGATACAAGATTACCAAAGAGGAAGCAAGCTTCTACAGGAAGGGCTGTCGTCGTTGATTGGTTTTCTTTGCAGTCACATCGGTGGCATACTGGCATCTCAATATCTTATTGCTCAAAACAGGTCCACTATTGATATACAGATCCCACACACGTACCTCCGTATAGGCACAGGGTCTGACGTTGCTTCTGGGAGACTCAAATTAGCGGGATTTTATCTCAGATTAGGATATGCATCTATGGCCGAAGAGGTACTTACTGCTGTAGAGCGAGATTTCAGTCAATATGTATCAGATGTATCAATTGTAAATTATAATGCCATTGAGGATGTAACAGGTCAAAGGATTATGTCAGAGGACCTCACACTGGATTCATTGCTCAGGAAATACATAGCAGTATCCATAGTGTATCTACCATCAGAGATTCATTGCATTCCACCTCCCCTGTGTTTTGAAATGTTCCGATCAGTAGGTTCTAAGTCTGACCTGAGGAATCCAGATGTGCACTTCTGGTATGACTTAGCGGTGGTGGACGCGAAACCCTATATGTACTTTTTACATCACCAGACCTACTCGACTCTAGGAAAGCACAGGAAGAAACTTGTCGCACTTATGAACCTGGCCGAGTGTGCAGTACAGAAGAGGACAATACATAGGGACACATGTTTAAATTTGACTGCGTATTGCCTGAGGCAGGAGACGTTGATTGATAAAGATAAAGCTATATTAGCTCTCCGCTCATCAATAAAGATCAAACCACAACACAATGCTGCAATATGGCAAATCTGTGACATTTTCAATCAGATAATCAATGATGAAACACTGATCTACAGAAGAACCTAAGAAAGCAGGCATTGCGTTCGGACCAAAGAATTCCAACGATTGATAAAAAAAAAAGAAAAAATATAACAAGAAAAACAAAAACAAAAGCATGGTGGTACAAAGGGAATATACTAAAAGGATATAATTAATCAACATAAAGATTTGTTATTTGACGAAAAAATGATACAAATAGCAAAACAAGAATAGTTTGCAAACTCAAAATCATTTTTGTAACCATGATAATTTTTTAAAAAAGATTTTTAAAAAAGGTTTTGTGAGGGTAAGTTAAAGTTTAAGGAACGCAGTTAAGCGCTGAAAAATATAAAAAATGAATCTAGTTCCGGTTTTGTTGGATTTACCGTTGAATTTTACAAATTCTTTGAAAAATGTAGTGGTTTTGATTTTAGAACTTTGAACGCTGGATACGATATAAAACATGTTTCAGAATTTCATTCTCAGGGAACCATTAATTACACTCTAAAGAAGATAAAGATGAGAGATGTATAAAAATGTTGAAGACCAATCTCACTGCTTAGTGTATTTACCAGATTACATCTGCATCTATTGCTAATAGGGTCAAGAAAGTCCTTCCCGTTATTATTAGCGACAGTCTAAAGGATTTATGAAAACCAGAGGTATTGGAGAAAATACAAAAATTTTGTATGACCTAATACACTATCTTCAGGAAATAAATGAATCTGGTCTATTTGTATTTATAGACTTGAGAACGATTTTGACTCAGTTGGGTGGTACTTTTTGGAAAATAGTTTGAAATCATTAAACTTTGGAGAATCCATTTGTCACTGATCTGAGGTATTTTGCAATAAAGCAAAGAGTTGTTTCATTAGTAATTTGCATTTATCTCCATTTTGTTATTTAGAGAGAGGTAGTTGCCAGGGAAACCCTTTTGCACCAGACTTATATTTAGCATTAATTGAACATCTTTACACTGGACATAAAAAACAATACAAGTATTACGGGTAATTTCTATAATAGAAAACAGTTAAAATTATCGCAGTATGCCGATGATGTGTTTCTATTATTAAATAATTTGCCATTGTTATTCAATCCAGCCATGCAGAATATTATTTTTTTTTTGGTATCAGGTCTGTATTGTATTTATTTTAATTCAAAAGCTGTTTTGAGAGGAAAAAATGAATTAAATGGAAAAATGTTTCCAGATATTGATTTTAACTGGTCAACGTCCAATTATAGATTACTGGGGTAGACTTTTCTTTGAACTTGGAGGATTTGGCAGAATTATTTATTCAAAGAAGATGATGGAAGTAAAGAAGCTGCTTGACTGTTGTTGCAGAAGAAATTATCTGTAAACGTTTCTTTGATAAAATCCTTGGTTTACCTAAATTCATAAATCATTTTTCCTGTTTTTTTTTTTTGTTTTTTTTTTTTTTTTGGGGGGGGGGGGGGGTAAAATTAACAGGGTTAAAAAAGATACCCTTATGATATCTTATAAGGAGGAAGATTAAATATGGCTCACTTACTCTCATTTTTATTTTATACAAATATACGATAGACTAGGCTTCTGAACAAATATTTGGAAAATTTGGAGGTACACAGGTTTTTAATTAAGACAAATTAAATTGATATAGATTTCTTAATTCTCTAAAATGCATGTATTTTTTATGCTTTATCAGTTTGGTAAAATGAACCATCTCCTGTTCAAGAATACTTATCTCGAGATATTTTGACTTTAGTTAATATAGATAATTTCAAAACGGAGAACAAATGATGTTGTACTTATTCAACAGCTTTTTGATGCACAAGGAAATCTAAGTTTTGAGGAAATAAAATAAAGTACTAATAATTTCATATATTACTTTTCTCTTATCTCAAGATATCGACAATGCAAAAAACATAAATTATACGTGGTTGGGAGGGTAAAGTGCTAAATAGTTTCATGTAGTTATCAACAAAACTTCACTCCATTGAGTAAGATAAAATATTAAATTTATGTATAAAGACTCAGTAAGGACTAACATGCAAAAGCCAAATGGTAAACATAACATTTGGTCTAGGCATTTAGAGTGTGGAAATGGTGGAGATGAATGGATGAATTTCTTCTGTGTTGGCTAAAGATTGTACGAAAGATACCGAACTGATTAGCTTTAATTTAGATTTGTTCATAGATATAATGTCATAAACCATTATTCGAAAAGTAAATTAATTTATTTGATAATGATCAATGCACTTTTTTGTAAGGAGGGAAGAGAAAATACTGAGCTTGTATTCTATAACTTTCCTATTACGGAACATTTTTGGAAATATTTGTGGAATGGATCCAAATGTTTATAAGCTTATAAATTCCACCATTTCGCTTTCAAAATATATAATATACAGGTCACGATGTGCATCAAAACAACTAAATTTCACCCATTATAAAACATACTATGAAACATAGCGGCAGGTGCAGAACCGACAGCCGAATCGAAAGAATAAGGTTGGCACACTGTGCAGAAAAAGAAAAGAAGGACTACAGGAAGGATATGTACCTCCCCTGTGGTTAAGCCTAGTACTGTTGTGGCGTTAGATCCAATTAAAAGCTTATCTTATTAGGGATTGTCTTGGTTCTCAGATTGACATTGTCCCTGAGGAAAGTTATATACACCGCGCATATCGTGTTGGTAGAAGGTCACACAAATCGTTTTGCTGACTTGGACCCCGATCTTGACGCAACTATTGAACCAGACCAGGATGTGAACGATGAGAGGACAACTAACATTGATCCTATCACTGATTCAGAATGGTCTGCTTTATCGAAGTCTCGAGGAGCCTAGCAGAGAATGAGCAGCATTAGTGCCTCTGCGACTCTGAGAGCGATGGACCATGGACAAAAGTGCAGCATATTGCCAAATAATGGCAAGGGACAAGCTTCTAATCAGAACCAGAAAATTCAGCCCCCTCAATCTATTTTTGGACAAACGAAAACACGTTTCAAATACGCGTATGTCTTCACAGACGGTATTTGGTCAGAGTGTCTCAGATAAACATAAGGAGAGACAGAACACTGAAAAAGATGAAAGGTTTCCACCAAGACTTCAAGTAAGAGACGGGCAGACATCACAAAAGCAATTACATCAGAAAACAGGGAAGAATACGTTGTTACGAATCGTTCTATTGAATATACAACTATCCTCAACTTAATCCCTAAAAAAATTAGAACTAGAAGAATTAAGCTATTGTTTCAAAATAACAGTAGTATTCTTTTGATTCACTTTTTAGTGCAGATGTTGAAGAAATAGATTTTCATAATGATTATGTACAGGGTGACCTACATATTTTGTTTGATGAATTACATATTACTATTTGGATAGGAGCATTGAAATGAGCAATTAAATAGTTAACGAATGGTAAAAGCAATGGTCCTGATAATTTGTTTAATTAATTATTGGTATATGGCAAGGATGTTCTCCAGCCATATCTACTCTATATTTTTAATGTTATTTTTAATACTGGTTGCTTCCCATACATTTGGTCTGAGGGTATTGTTATATCTATTCATAAGAAAAGTTCTTTAAATAACAAATTACATAGGTATCACTCTTTTGAGTGTCATGGGTAAATAGGTATCACTCTTTTGAGTGTCATGGGTAAATTGTTTATTAGGATTTTAAATAATAGAATTGGGCAGTGGATCGTGATATATTTATCAAAGCTGAGGCTGGTTTTAGGAAAATGTGTCCACAACTGATAACATTTTTACAATACATGGCTTGATAAATCTTTATATTAATTCAGGTAAACAAAATCCATTTTGTGCTTTTGTTGATTTTGCTAAAGCATTTGATTCTATTTTAGGGGATATTTTATGGTATAAATTACTTAAGTTAGGAATGAAAGGTAAATATTCAATATTGTACGTTCAATGCATGAAAAAGCCAAATGTAGAGTGAGATTTAATAATACCTTGTCGGAAGAATTTGCGTATGTAACTGACATGCGTCAAGGGGAATGCTTGTAGCCCTTCTTATTTTCCATGTTTATTAATGACATTGAAAAAGAATTTATTAACAGTGGTGTTCAAAGTGCTGACATAGGTATGCTACAGCTGTTTGTGATCTAGTTATATTTTCTGAGTCTGCAGAAGGGTCTAAGCGCTCTAAGTACCTGCATATTGTGACAAGTGGCACCAAAAAGTTAATACAAACAAAACAAAAAGTATGGTTTTTCGTAAGGAAGGAAGAATAGTAGATGATAATTTATTCTTCCATAACGGTTTAAAGTAAGAGGTTGTTAAAAAATTCTCATTTCTTGGAATTGTTTTCGAAACAAGGGGTTGTTTTACACGTCCTCAACAAACGTTAGGCGCACAAGATTCAAAGGCATTATTTGCAATGGATAAATATTTATACAAGTTTGGAAATGTGCCCCAAAGGTAAAATGTGAAATTTTGGACACACTAATTTCACTAATGTTTGATTATGAATCAGAAATATGGGGATTTATTGAAGGTAATGCTGTTGAACAGTTGCACTTAAACTTGTGCACATATCTCCTTGGGGTTAAAATATCTACCCAAAAGATTGTATATGTCGTGAATTAATGAGGACACCCTTACAGATCGAAAAATATTACCGCATTCTGAAATAATGGACTAAGCTTATCTCCTCAGATAATAGAAAATATATATCTGTCATGTGTAACCTAATGGTTACTGACATAGCAAGCTGTCCTGAAAAGAAAAATTGTGCATCGTTAGTCCGGGATTTATTAAATAGTATTGGTCTGGGCGAAATGTGGAGACATCAAGCTGTTGAGAACGTAACGGTTTCCTTATCATTTGTCAAACAACGGCTATCTGACCACTTCCATAAAAGTTGGCAATCTAGAATTAGAGAATCTTCAAGAGCTAGATTATATAGAAATTTGTCATCACATTTTGGCTATAAGGAGTATTTGGATATAGTAATTGTGACACAATTTAGAAAATCTCTTTAAAAAATAAGGATATCTGCCCATACTTTACACATTGGATCAGGGAGATAAAAGAAACTATAACGTACCCCACTTGATCAAAGGACTTGTATTTATTTCCAAAATGCTGGAAGTTGAATATCACTTTGTATTAGAATGCCATTGTTATTTGCCACTAAAAAAAGAATATATGAACGATGCAATTTATGAAATTACTAAATTCCACGAAATCTACAGAGGTTAGAAATCTGGGAAATTACATTCATAAAGCACTAATTGAACGTAATATTGTGATGAATGCTACTTAAAATTACATAAAATTACATGATTTAATTAACTTGTTATTTATTATAATAATAATAATTATTATTATTATTATTATTATTATTATTATTTTGTTCTTAATTTCACTGTTACTTTCATCTCATCTCCATTTCATTGTTTAATACATTCATTATTATCTATCATATTTCATGTATAATGTCTTGTGATGCTACTAAGAAAAGGATTGTAAATACTGCTTATATATTGATGACACTTTCGTGTCTTCTCCCGAAGAGCTTGTATTTAAGCATGTGTTTGAACCAACATGTTCTGATGTATTTTACAGGCCACACGTTAGCGTGTCATATATTTATTTTGTATCATACTCCATGTATATACGCATGCAGGTATGTATGTTTATGTGCGTCTCTCTCTCTCTCTCTCTCTCTCTCTCTCTCTCTCTCTCTCTCTCTCTCTCTCTCTCTCTCTATATATATATATATATATATATATATATATATACATGTGTATATATGTATGTATGTGTGTGTGTTTGTGTCTGTATGTATATATGTATGTGTTTGCATGTATATGGTTATATGTATATAATTTGTACGTGTATATATGCATGTATGATTGTATGTACATGAGAATGTGTGTATGTATGCGAATATATATATATATATATATATATATATATATATCTTTAGTATTGATTAAATATCTGTATATGAGATAGAGTTGTGTTACTGTATGTATCAAACGTGCCACCATCAATTTCTGTAACAAACTCAAATATATATGTATATACTTACTGATGGACAAACTCAAATATATATGTATATACTTACTGATGGACAAAAAAACTCAAATATATATGTATATACTTACTGATGGACAAACTCAAATATATATGTATATACTTACTGATGGACAAACTCAAATATATATGTATTTACTTACTGATTGACAAACTCAAATATATATGTATATATTTGCCGATGGACAAACTCAAATATATATGTATATACTTGCTGATGGACAAACTCAAATATATATGTATATACTTACTGATGGACAAACTCAAATATATATGTATACACTTGCTGATGGACAAACTCAAATATATATGTATACACTTACTGATGAACAAACTATAATATATATGTATATACTTGCTGATGGACAAACTCAAATATATATGTATATACTTACTGATGGACAAACTCAAATATATATGTATATACTTACTGATAGACAAATATATATGTATATACTTGCTGATGGACAAATATATATGTATATACTTGCTGATGGACAAATATATATGTATATACTTGTTGATGGAAAAACTCAAATATATATGCATATACTTGCTGATGGACAAATATATATGTATATACTTGCTGATGGACAAATATATATGCATATACTTGCTGATGGACAAATATATATGTATATACTTGCTGATGGACAAATATATATGCATATACTTGCTGATGGACAAATATATATGTATATACTTGCTGATGGACAAATATATATGTATATACTTACTGATGGACAAATATATATGTCTATACTTGCTGATGGACAAATATATATGTATATACTTGCTGATGGACAAAAATAAATGTATATACTTGCTGATGGACAAATATATATGTATATACTTGCTGATGGACAAATATATATGTATATACGTACTGATGGACAAATATATATGTATATACTTGCTGATGGACAATCAGCTAAATGCAAATAAAGATCCTATCTTCTATATTTCCATGTATATCATTTTTTGTTTTATTATATGATAGGCTGGAGAAATATGGATGTGCTTTTCATATTTTAAAGCTATTTTATACTTTCCTGTATTTCTTTTCTTTTCTTTTTTTTTTTTTTTTTTTTGCAGAGGAAACAATATCACATTTCAAGACAACAGGCAATGTAATAACATCTTGGAATTTGCGCGTGTTTGTATACAACATTTGTGTGTGACCGTGTGTGTTTGTACACAACATTTGTGTGAGTGTGTAAGGAATAAATATCTAAAGATCAGGATACAAAGCAATTTAAGGTAAGCCGCTGAACACCAGGCTAGGTGATGATGTTAGGGAATATGTAAAATCCTGACAACTTACGTTCAATAAAAAGGAAAGAATTTGATTGACATTTACTGTTACTTTTTGTTTTTAATTATCATCATATAATGGAGACAAATGTTGACGCTGATGATAAATTAAGAGAAAATAAGCTTTGTAAAAAAAAACCTGATAGTAATGGACAAATTCAGCCTACTTTGAAGGATGGTGTTACACAGTGGATCAGAAGAAAAGAGGCAAAGTAAGACTGATTTCAGCATCATCACCACCCCTGCTGTCGAGGTCGACATTAAAGCCGGGCAGACGCTTCGTATTTAATTACGCTAGGATGATTTACATTTTTCCCTTCTTTTAATTATATGTTTTTCACAATATAAACAAATCGACACAGTGATCAGCTTGTCACGAGCATTTATAAACAACACATCAATGGTTAAACGAGCAAAGTGTACAGCGTGCGCTTTAGCCTCCCAATTATTAATATCCAAATTATTAATATTCAAATTATTAATATCCAACGATTTGCAAGAATATTGTTCTAGATTTCAAACATGGTCTACATACAATGATCAAATGGACCCAATCAAAAACCAAAACAATCATAATTAACTTTGGACTTCACTTTCCGGTTCATTTTTGGTCATTATATTTATAGGCAATGCTCCTTATGACGTAACTTGTCTCCTTCTCTCACTTCGAATATAATGGATAAAGCTGGACTTTTACTAAGTCCATATTTCTAATGTTTCTACTTATTATTTTTTTTACAAATATGATACAATTTCTTCAATTTATTCCAAAAAATTAAAAGCAAATCCTGATTAAACTTGTTACCGCCATCATTATCTCCCGCATAAAATCTAAACTAGTTTAAATGCCCATTAAATAAATCCTGGCGTCTTCTGATGACACTTTTATTCTTAGTTTGCCTAAAAATTATATTTATTTTTTTACGTCGAATCACTAATTTGAGAAGGCTGCAATCTTTTTTTCAGATTTTGGTATTTTTGGTTTTAGTAGATTTTTATCCATTTATTATATTACTATTTTTCGGAATTACAAAAATTCGGTGTGAAATTTAGTTTTCTTATAATTGAACACTGTGCCCTTTCACAGTTTTTACACGTTCGCATATCATTTTTGTTTGGGTGTATTCTCTAATTGTGTCATGTCATACATTACAAATCCAGTACGATTTCATAATAGTTGCACAAATTGTAGCAGTTTTCGACTTTCCATCAGGTCAACACACTTATTTTCAGCGCAAACAAAACATGGACTTCTATCCATTTATTAGACTATTGTTTGTTGTTTTTTCAGCGAGACAATATTTCTTCTGGCTCCAACTAATGAAAGAATCATCACATCAATTCCATTTTACTGATGCATATTTTTTGCCTTTCTGTCTTCAAAATGTTCTCGACCTTTAATGGTTCCTTTTGTTTATCGTATAGAGATAACTCCTCGTCGTAATTGAAACCCTCAGCATTCTCTCCCTTTAAGTCTTCCTATTTGTACACGGTATGGTCGCCTATAAAGTTACTTGTCTAATTTTAAATGTATCTTGTGGGAAAGTAGGGAGGTAGATCTTTGCAAATAGGAATTTATATTTTAAAATTCGAACATTCTGTCCTATTGTATGATTTGGTGTTCCAAATCTATCAGTCGTAAGAAACTAATCCATACGTAAGATCTATTTTTAAGGTTACTGGCTGTAATTGGATTTATATCATTGATGTATTATAGCTATTATTATATCCAGCAATAAGGTTATGCAATATTTCTAACCATTGTTTAGTTTCATTTTCTGCTTTCTATTAAATATTTCTACCACAGAGGTCTTTCTTCAGTCAATGTATTTATTTGTTCTGTTTTCTTGATATAATTGCACGTCAACAATATTAGATTTTCATCGGTCATCTACGCGAGTAACATAAACTTTTCCGTATTGAACTCTTTTTCGCTTGCTTGTGTAATGTATAGGTAGATTGCTCATCTAACCATTCTTTCAAATCAGGATATTTTAATCTTTGGTTATTTTGTTTCATTTGTTCCCACAGTTTGTTTATAAATGTGTAAGCAAGTGGGCTTTCAGGATCATAAAATAGAAATATTAAATAACCTTCTTTATCATTCCTTTCTTTTAAAGTTTTGGTATTTGAATGAAGTTATTGTATTAAATATTTCCCGCCCTTTTTTTTTTTTTTTACCTCCGATGGTTTTTTTTTTTCTTCCCAAAAGCCCAGCTGCAACTCTCTTGTCCATCAATCCCCTCGGACGACTAGATCGAAGGTTTGTGGTGTACCTAGCCGTCCTCAAAGATATCCCCTTATGTATATATTATGATACAACGCAAATTTGATTAGCTTCTAATCTATTGTAATTGAATCGCCCTATGTATATATTATGATACAACGCAAATTTGATTAGCTTCTAATTCATTGTAATTTAATCGCCCTATGTATATATTATGATACAACGCAAATTTGATTAGCTTCTTATTTATTGTAATTTAATCGCCTTATGTATATATTATGATACAATGCAAATTTGATCAGCTTCTAATTTATTGTAGTTTAATCCCCTTATGTATATATTATGATACAACGCAAATTTGATTAGCTTCTAATTTATTGTAGTTTAATTTCCCATGGCACCAATTTGGTGTCATACTTACAACGACGAGACTAAAGAGAACAGGTGTGTCCAATTAATAGAAACACATCTGTTGTATGTCTATGACGGGTCCCGAACACAAACCTTTAGTGAGAGTAGCATAGGATAGCAATTGAGCTTCAAGGGGGAATACTATGCTAAATAAGGGTCGGCGGACTCTAGTCTCAAACGGGATTTCAACATTTGGCTGCCATGTTGAAATTTATTGAGACAAGATGTAATATTCAAAATGTGATCGTAGGTTTCACATGATGGGTCTGTATGGTTAGAAATGTAACTGTGTAACACGATGAGTCTGTATGGCGCGAAATGTAATATATGGGGTCTGTATGAACTCTAATGAAAATTTAAGATTCTCACTAACAAACTGTTACGTATGTTACAGACAGTAAGGTTATAAAAACATGCGATTCATTTTTTTCGGTTGTGGTAAAAAACTTGCTAGCTTTACTGTCGGACCGTTGTGTTTTTGCATATGGCTGGCCACTTTTTCATTCATCATTGTTGCTATAATTTCTTTACTATACTGCTAGAATAAACTGACTAACTCTTTACCCTAAGGTCAGTTTATTGCTACAACAATTTATTTGTCGTACTATGAATGAAAATATGCCCTAGTATCTGTTCAGAGCAGAGTTACATTTTTGTCAAATTGTTACACCAGACAGATTTTTTTTTTTAAATTTTGGGGGTGGGTGGGGTGGGGTGGGGTGGTGGGTGTTTGATTTGCTAGTTGCGGTGACAAATGTTACAAATTTTCCAGCACTCTAGTCTCAGTGTGAGTTTGACATGGAGATAGGCAATATGGCATCTAACAGGAATTTAACATTGAAGCTAAAATTGTTGTTTCAAAAATGGAACTATGGCATCTAACGGGAAATGTAATAGTACAACTCATTTACTGACCACACAGAGTAGGATGTAATAGTATCACTCATTAACTGACCACACAAAGTAGGATGTAATAGTATCACTCATTTACTGACCACACAGAGTAGGATGTAATAGTATCAATCATTTACTGACCACACAGAGTAGGATGTAATAGTATCACTCATTTACTGACCACACAGAGTAGGATGTAATAGTATCACTCATTTACTGACCACACAGAGTAGGATGTAATAGTATCACTCATTTACTGACCACACAGAGTAGGATGTAATAGTATCACTCATTTACTGACCACACAGAGTAGGATGTAATAGTATCACTCATTTACTGACCACACAGAGTAGGATGTAATTGTATCAATAATTTACTGACCACACAGAGTAGGATGTAATAGTATCACTCATTTACTGACCACACAGAGTAGGATGTAATAGTATCACTCATTTACTGACCACACAGAGTAGGATGTAATAGTATCACTCATTTACTGACCACACAGAGTAGGATGTAATAGTATCAATCATTTACTGACCACACAGAGTAGGATGTAATAGTATCACTCATTTACTGACCACACAGAGTAGGATGTAATTGTATCACTCATTTACTGACCACACAGAGTAGGATGTAATAGTATCACTCATTTACTGACCACACAGAGTAGGATGTAATAGTATCACTCATTTACTGACCACACAGAGTAGGATGTAATAGTATCACTCATTTACTGACCACACAGAGTAGGATGTAATAGTATCAATCATTTACTGACCACACAGAGTAGGATGTAATAGTATCACTCATTTACTGACCACACAGAGTAGGATGTAATAGTATCACTCATTTACTGACCACACAGAGTAGGATGTAATAGTATCACTCATTTACTGACCACACAGAGTAGGATGTAATAGTATCACTCATTTACTGACCACACAGAGTACAATGTAATAGTATCACTCATTTACTGACCACACAGAGTACAATGTAATAGTATCAATCATTTACTGACCACACAGAGTAGGATGTAATAGTATCACTCATTTACTGACCACACAGAGTAGGATGTAATAGTATCACTTATTTACTGACCACACAGAGTAGGATGTAATAGTAGAGGTATAAAAATAGAATTTAAAAAATGCCTTATAAACAAAACGAACGTCCTTATAACTTGTCATGACCCCCTTATAAATACAATATAATCCATTTCCTCTATAACTTCCCATGACCCACTTATGAATGAAATATAATCCATTTCCTCTTTAACTTCCCATGACCCCCTTATAAACAAAATATAATCCATTTCCTCTATAACTTCCCATGACCCACTTATCAATAAAATATAATCCATTTCCTCTTTAACTTCCCATGACCCCCTTATAAATGAAATATAATCCATTTCCTCTATAACTTCCCATGACCCACTTATCAATAAAATATAATCCATTTCCTCTATAACTTCCCATGACCCACTTATCAATAAAATATAATCCATTTCCTCTATAACTTCCCATGACTCCCTTATAAATGAAATATAATCCATTTCCCCAATAATTTCCCTATGATTCCCTTATAAATAAAATATAATCCATTGCCCCTATAATTTCCCTATGATTCCCTTATAAATAAAATATAATCCATTTCCCCTATAATTTCCCTATGATTCCCTTATAAATAAAATATAATCCATTGCCCCTATAACTTCCGAATGATTCCCTTATAAGTAAAATATAATCCATTTCCCCTATAATTTCCCTATGATTCCCTTATAAATAAAATATAATTCATTTCCCCTATAATTTCCCTATGATTCCCTTATAAATAAAATATAATCCATTTCCCCTATAATTTCCCTATGATTCCCTTATAAATAAAATATAATCCATTGCCCCTATAACTTCCGAATGATTCCCTTATAAATAAAATATAATCCATTTTCCCTATAATTTCCCTATGATTCCCTTATAAATAAAATATAATCCATTTCCCCTATAATTTCCCTATGATTCCCTTATAAATAAAATATAATCCATTTCCCCTATAATTTCCCTATGATTCCCTTATAAATAAAATATAATCCATTTCCCCTATAATTTCCCTATGATTCCCTTATAAATAAAATATAATCCATTTCCCCTATAATTTCCCTATGATTCCCTTATAAATAAAATATAATCCATTTCCCCTATAATTTCCCTTTGATTTCCTTATAAATAAAATATAATCCATTTCCTCTATAATTTCCCAATGATTCCCTTATAAATAAAATATAATCCATTTCCTCTATAATTTCCCAATGATCCCCTTATAAATAAAATATCATCTATTTTCTCTGAATAAGTTTCCTATCCTCCTCTTACAGACAAAACTACTATCCCATTGTCATCCCTATAATCACTATAACCATAGTAATATTATCATACATGGAGAGAGAGAGAGAGAGAGAGAGAGAGAGAGAGAGAGAGAGAGAGAGAGAGAGAGAGAATGATACACAGAGAGAGGCAGACAGACAGACCGAAAGTGAAAGAGAGAGATTATAAACTGTGTGCAAATATGTTTCCCATACTTAAATAAACAACAACAAAAACCCGCAAAACAAGCAAACAAATAGACTTAGAGATACTAACGTTATTTTAGAATATTCTCCTGAAGAAAAAAAAAAAAAACAATGAAATTTAAAAAATCTTTTTTTTTTTTTTTTTTTTATTGAACGCAAGGTGTCAGGATTTTACATATTCCCCTACATCACCACCTGACCTGGTGTATGGGGCATTATCTTAAATTATTTTGCGTCCTGATCTTTACATGTGTTCCCTACATAACACACACACATGCACACACATACACTTACATTCACAATTATTGTACACAAAGTCACACTGGCATACAAACCCCAAGATGTTTTAAATTGCCTTAAAAAAAAAAAAAAAAAAAAAAATCATGTACCAAAAGTTGACAATAGGGTCGCCTTTTTCTTAAACTCGTCACTTCTGTTATTCACTTTGGCGACATATTTTTCCAGTGTTTTATATGATAAAACACAATTTTTATAATAGGTGAGATTTGGGATTTTTGATGCACAATGTGATCTGTATATAACATATTTTGCAAGCAAAATTAGGAAGTTAATAAGATCATCAAAGTTGTTATTTCCTATAAAGACGTCTTTTCGTGTAATTCTAAAATTTGGGTCATAAGTTTGGATCCATTCCACCAACAGTTTCCAAAAGTGTTCAGTAACTGAACAGTTATAAAATAAGTGCTCAATTTGTTCTATTCCCTCATTACAAAAGGTACATTTGTCATTATCACTTAAATTAATCTTTTTTAGAAACTGGTTTGTGGCAATATTACTATGGAGGAATCTAAAATTAAAACTAATCAGTTTTGTGTCTTTTGTACAAAGTTTAGCCAAAACAAAAGAGTTGGTCCATTCATTTGCACCAACTGCACACTGTAGCTGCCTGGACCAAGTTTCATGTTTACCATTTGGCTTTTGTATCTTGGTTCTTATCAGGTCTTTATAAATAAATTTATTCTTTGCTCTTACCCTAAGAAGTGACGTTTTGTCCAAAGCTACATGAAAACTATTTCCACTTTCAAAAAACCTTTTTTTTTTCTTTTTCCACAGCACCGAGATCTTTGAAATAAGAGCAAAGTACTGTATGAAATTATTAGTTTGTGTTTTTTGTTTTATTTTATCAAAACTTAATAGAAATCCTTGTGCATCAAAAAGATGTTGAATAAGTACAACACCGTTTGTTCTCCACCTTGTGTATGATTTAAAATTATCTACAGTCACTAAATTAAGAATATCTTGAGACAAGTATTCATAGACAGTAGATGGTTCATTTTTCCATTGTGATAAAGCATAAATAACATCACGCCAAAAAATATTTTTAATTGATTTAGATATTTCTTTTAATTCAATTTTTCCTAATTTAAATAACAGCATACCTAAAATTTTCCAAATATTTGTTCAGAAACCAGTTTTTGCCATAAACCATCTTCGTTTAGTAAAAGACGCCTAATCCAGGAAAGTTTTATATAACACACAAATGAGTGCAAGTGAATCATATTTAATCCCCCTTCCTTAAAAGAAGCTATAAGAGTGTCTCTTTTAACCCTCTCAGTTTTACCGCCCCAAATAAACTGGAAAAATAATGTATTCAGTTCCTTTTCTATATGGGGTGGAGGACTTGGCAAAGCTGCAAAAAGATGAATGAATTTAGGCAAAATCAAGGACTTTATCAAAGTAATTTTTCCAATAAGGGATAAATTTCTTCTGCTCCACCAGCCAAGCAGTTTCTTTACTTCCTTTAACTTCGTTGAATAATTAAGCTGTACCATATCCTCCAAGTTCAAAGAGAAATATACTCCCAGTAATCTCAAATTGGACATTGACCAGTTAATATCAATTTCTGGACATATTTTTTCATTAGAATTTTTTTATTTCCAATCCAAATATCTTTCGATTTCAAAACATTGCAGTACAGACCTGATACCAAGGCAAAGTCATTTAAAATCTGCATGGTTGTCTTCAAGGACAAATGAGAACCATCTAATAATAGAAACGCATCATCAGCGTACTGCCCAAATTTGAACTCCATTTCATTATAGAAAATGCCTGTAATATCTGTGTTCTTATCAAAAATCTTCAAGGAATCAAAGAATGTATTGATAAAGAAAATATGCACACTATTGTCACACACACTATTGGAATCTCAAACTTTGTAAAATTGCCCGTTATTGAATTACATGGATAATGTAGTCCTTCTTTTTTCCTGTCATGGATGAAATGTTCTCAGTTCAATCTGCTATTTTAGTCAAAAGAAAAAAAATAGTGTCAGGAAAATTGCTCACATTAGCTTGTGATGTTCTAACTTGAAAGCAAAGAGGTTATAACACGTCAGAGCAAAGTTTGCAGAGATGTTGAAGAATGTCACAAGTCATGACACAGATGAGAGGGATATTCTCGCAATACATCGGATCCCTGGGAAAGATGGTGCCCCGAAACCACTAATTGTGAAATTTGGAATGCAGAATCCAAAGTCAACATCGCCAAGAAAAAAAGGGATTTCAAGAGCAAATTTAATGTAAGAATAGTGGAAGATGTCACTCGACAAAATATGGGTCTCATAAATAGATTAACTGCCCATCCAAAAATTGAATCTGCCTGGTACTTCAATTGCAGTGTGTATGCAAAAACAAAAGCGGGTAAGAGGTACAAATTTGACCTTTTTGACGACATCAATGAAACACTCAATCGCAACCCATAATCGATATAATTTTTCCATATTGATTCTGGACACACTTGGAGGTATAGAACTTTGTACCAAAATAGATGTGTATAGTTTTAAGTTCAGCTATGTATATGTTTAAGTTAGAAAAGTGACTTTCATAGATGGACAAAGCCTGTAATTGGTAAGAATGTTTGTATAATCTTGCAGCTAAATTTTGAAATAGGCATACAATTGTATTTCAATCTTGAAAAGATTGAAGGTATAATTTTCATGTTGGTCATTTTTTTTTTTTTTTTTTTTTTTTTTTTTTTTTTTCTCTAAATTTTTGGTGTTAGATTCATAGGCACAGAGTTGCCAAGGTCATTTAGTATGTTTACATGATGATGTATTATATTCTTCAATCATTCCTTAAAGTTCGGTCACTAGATTTATTTTTAATTTGTAAAGAAAAACAGTGATCACTAAACATTATAATTATATTTTTTTTTTTTTTTTTTTTTTATATTTGTCTTATACAAATTTATATATATATATATATAGAAAGAACCAAAAAATATAGAACTCAAATGTAATGGCTTCAAATCTTTTGGTAAAGGGAGAAAAATCGATGAACAAAAAGTGTTATTTTTCAGTCACACTGTATTGATATTTACATTTACTAATTATATACCAACACTCTAGCGTAGAACAGAGTTCATGTATCTCTATATTGGGCACTATCATATATGTACCCAGTGGTGCATGACATTGTACTACACTTATCAGTTTTTTAAGCATTCTGTGGTTGTGTGTGTGAGAGTCTATCCCAAGGTGTATGTGAGCGCTTTTCATGATACATTTAACAATGGATACCCAGATTAAAATTTTGTCAATGAACGTTAGGGGTCTACACAGTTCCAATCTCAAAAGAAGAGATATTTTCTGCTGGGTCAAACAAAAGAATGCATCTATTATATGTTTACAGGAGACACATAGTACAGTTGAGACTGAGAAGTATTGGGAATCTGAATGGGGATATAAGTGTGTTTTTAGTCATAAATCTAGCAGTAGTGCTGGTGTTGCTATCCTGTTTAGAAATAATTTTGAATTTCTTATTCACAGAAACAGATGTGATAGTCAGGGCAGATACATTCTCTTAGATTTATCAGTTAATGGACAGAGATTTACATTAGTGAATCTATATGGTCATAATGATGATAATGCTGAGTTTTTCAGAAATTTGAAAGAGGATATTATAATTTTTGACAATTCCTCTGTTATTATTTGTGGTGACTCTAATGTTGTTCAGGACATGGAGCTTGACTCTTATAATATCTTGCATGATAAACACTCCATGGCCCGAGCAGCAGTCCAGGACATCAAGAATCAACTTGATTTACTGGATCCATGGAGAACAGTCAGTCCTGACAGTAGAGTATTTACTTGGCATCAGGCAAACCTTGTGAAACAGAGTAGACTGGACTATTTTTTAATCTCTGAGGACATGTTTTCAAATTGTATGGACGCCTCTATTATTCCTGGCTATAAAACAGATCATTCAGCAATAACACTAAAATTGTCTATATCTGCATCACCGAGAGGTCCTGGGTACTGGAAATTCAATTCAAAGCTATTAAAGCAAAATGAATATATTCAGTTGGTAAAAAAATGTATAACCAACACAGTAGAAGAATACTATTGTGAAGGTGATAAGGAAAACCCACTACAGGTGAAACTAACTTGTAATAATCAATTGTTTTTTGAAATCCTTAAAATGATAATAAGATCAGAATCAATTATGTATTCACAAGCTAAGGCAAAACAGGAGAAGCAACATTTCAGGAAAATTGAAGCTGAAATACATACCTTACATGCTTTAGTGAATCAAAATAATAACCCCGCTACGATGAAAGAATTGAACAAAAAACAAGCGGATTTAGAAGAAATGAGGAAAAAAGAGGTGGAAGGTGTAATGTTAAGATCAAAGGCAAGATGGTATGAGTCTGGTGAAAAAAACTCAAAATATTTTATTAATCTCGAAAAGAGAAATTACACAAACAAAACAATAAAAGAATTAATTACTGAAGATGGAACAAGGGTAACAGATCCAAAAGAAATATTAAATCAACAGAAAGACTTTTATGAAAAATTATACCAAAGCAAAAACAAATATAACTTCCAAACTCTCAACCACTTTTTTAACCATGATAAAAAACTCTCAGATCTTGAAAGAAGCTCATGTGAAGGTAGGTTAACGTTTGAGGAATGTGGTTTAGCACTAAAAAATATGAAAAATGAAACTAGCCCTGGTTCCGATGGATTTACTGTAGAATTCTACAAATTCTTTTGGAAAGACCTAGGCGGCTTTCTCTTTAGGTCTCTAAATACTGGATACGATATGCAACATTTTTCAGAATTTCAGTCTCAGGGAATCATTACCTGTATTCCTAAAGAAGATAAAGACAGGAAATTTCTAAAAAATTGGAGACCAATCTCACTACTTAATGTAGATTACAAGATTGCCTCGGCATCAATTGCTAATAGGTTCAAAAAAGTGCTCCCGTTTATCATTAGTGACACCCAAAAGAGTTTTATGAAAGGGAGATTCATTGGTGAAAATACAAGACTTTTGTATGACCTGATGCAATACCTTGAGGAAAAAAATGAATTTGGTCTTCTCCTATTGATAGACTTTGAAAAGGCTTTTGACTCGGTCGAATGGGACTTTCTGGAAACTGCTCTGAAGTCTTTTAACTTTGGAGAATCAATTTGTCAATGGTTCAGATTATTTTGCAATAAATCAAAAAGTTGTCTCATTAATAATGGACATTTATCCCCATTTTTTAATTTGGAGAGAGGTTGTCGCCAGGGAGACCCTTTATCACCCTACTTATTTATAATAGGAACTGAACTTCTTGCAATAGAACTAAAGAAGAACACAAATATTACAGGCATTTTCTATAATGAAATGGAGTTCAAATTAGGGCAGTACGCTGATGATGCTTTTCTATTATTAGATGGTTCTCATTTGTCCTTGAAGACAACCTTGCAGATTTTAAATGACTTTGCCTTGGTGTCAGGTCTGTACTGCAATGTTTTGAAATCGAAAGCTATTTGGATTGGAAATAAAAAATATTCTAATGAAAAAATATGTCCAGAAATTGATATTAACTGGTCAATGTCCAATTTTAGATTACTGGGAGTATATTTCTCTTTGAACTTGGAGGACATGGTAGAGCTTAATTATTCGACGAAGTTAAAGGAAGTAAAGAAACTGCTTGGCTGGTGGAGCAGAAGAAATTTATCCCTTATTGGAAAAATTACTTTGATAAAGTCCTTGATTTTGCCTAAATTCATTCATCTTTTTGCAGCTTTGCCAAATCCTCCACCCCATATAGAAAAGGAACTGAATACATTATTTTTCCAGTTTATTTGGGGCGGTAAAACTGAGAGGGTTAAAAGAGACACTCTTATAGCTTCTTTTAAGGAAGGGGGATTAAATATGATTCACTTGCATTCATTTGTGTGTTATATAAAACTTTCCTGGATTAGGCGTCTCTTACTAAACGAAGATGGCTTATGGCAAAAACTGGTTTCTGAACAAATATTTGGAAAATTTGGAGGTACGCTGTTATTTACATTAGGAAAAACTAAATTAAAAGTAATTTCTAAATCAATTAAAAATACTTTTTGGCGTGATGTTATTTATGCTTTATCACAATGGAAAAATGAACCATCTACTGTCCATGAATACTTGTCTCAAGATATTCTTAATTTAGTGACTGTAGATAATTTTAAATCATACACAAGGTGGAGAACAAACGGTGTTGTACTTATTCAACATCTTTTTGATGCACAAGGATCTCTATTAAGTTTTGATGAAATAAAACAAAAAACAAAAACAAATAATTTCATACAGTACTTTGCTCTTATTTCAAAGATCTCGGTGCTGTGGAAAAAGAAAAAAAAAAGGTTTTTTGAAAGTGGAAATCGTTTTCATGTAGTTTTGGACAAAACATCACTCCTTAGGGTAAGAGCAAAGAATAAATTTATCTATAAAGACCTGATAAGAACCAAGATACAAAAGCCAAATGGTAAACATGAAACTTGGTCCAGGCAGCTAGAGTGTGCAATTGGTGCAAATGAATGGACCAACTCTTTTGTTTTGGCTAAACTTTGTACAAAAGACACAAAACTGATTAGCCTTAATTTTAGATTTCTCCATAGAAACATTGCCACAAACCAGTTTCTAAAAAAGATTAATTTAAGTGATAATGATAAATGTACCTTTTGTAATGAGGGAATAGAACAAATTGAGCACTTATTTTATGACTGTTCAGTTACTGAACACTTTTGGAAACTGTTGGTGGAATGGATCCAAACTTATGACCCAAATTTTAGAATTACACGAAAAGACGTCTTTATAGGAAATAACAACTTTGATGATCTTATTAACTTCCTAATTTTGCTTGCAAAATATGTTATATACAGATCACGTTGTGCATCAAAAATTCCAAATCTATCATATTATAAAAATTGTGTTTTATCATACAAAACACTGGAAAAATATGTCGCCAAAGTGAATAACAGAAGTGACGAGTTTAAGAAAAAGTGGATCCTATTATCAACTTTTGGTACATGATTTTTTTTTTTTTTTTTTTTTTTAAGGGAATTTAAAACATCTTGGGGTTTGTATGCGAGTATGACTTTGTGTACAATAATTGTGAATGTAAGTGTCTGTGTGTGCATGTGTGTGTGTGTTGTGTAGGGAACACATGTAAAAGATAAGGACGCAAAATAATTTAAGATAATGCCCCATACACCAGGTCAGGTGGTGATGTAGGGGAATATGTAAAATCCTGACACCTTGTGTTCAATAAAAAAAAAAAAAAAAAGAAAAAAAAAAAAGAGGTTATAACACAATTTACTTCACAGTTTAAACTGCCAAGACACTTTCATTTAAGAATCGTTGGATTTTCTTTTAAGATATGACGTAATTTTTAATATGTGATTGGTTGCCCATAAACACCGCTTTTAAAATTAAATTAAGATTCCGATAGAAATAGCACTCAAAAAGTCTACACACATCTCACCTAATGAAACAATCTACACACGTCTCACCTAATGAAAAAATATACACACGTCTCATCTAATGACAATATCTACACACGTCTCATCCGTTGATAAAATCTACACACGTCTCACCTAATGAAAAAATCTACACACGTCTCACCTAATAAAAAAATCTACACACGTCTCACCTAATGAAACAATCTACACACGTCTCACCTAATGAAACAATCTACACACGTCTCACCTAATGAAACAATCTACACACGTCTCACCTAATGAAACAATCTAACACGTCTCACCTAATGAAACAATCTACACACGTCTCACCTAATGAAACAATCTACACACGTCTCACCTAATGACACAATCTAACACGTCTCACCTAATGAAACAATCTACACACGTCTCACCTAATGAAACAATCTACACACGTCTCACCTAATGAAACAATCTACACACGTCTCACCTAATGAAACAATCTAAACACGTCCCACCTAATGAAACAATCTACACACGTCTCACCTAATGAAAAAATCTACACACGTCTCACCTAATGAAAAAATTTACACACGTCTCACCTAATGAAACAATCTAACACGTCTCACCTAATGAAACAATCTAATCTCACCTATTGAAACAATCTACACACGTCTCACCTATTGAAACAATCTACACACGTCTCACAAATTGAAAAAATCTACACACGTCTCACCTAATGAAACAATCTACACACGTCTCACCTAATGAAAAAATCTACACACATCTCACCTATTGAAACAATCTACATATACGTCTCACCTAATGAAAAAATCTACACACGTCTCACCTATTGAAACAAGCTACACACGTTTAACCTTATGAAAAAATCTACATACGTCTCACATATTGAAACAATCTACACACGTTTCACCTATTGAAACAATCTACACACGTCTCACCTAATGAAAACTATATTCATGTAGAATGATAAAAAAAAGAAAGAAATGAAAATAGGAGTATGACAATCTTTACAGAGGTTAGTGTTACTTCATTTTTATTTCATTTAATAACCCATAATGGGTTGTACATGCACCAAGGTTTCCTGGCAGAGAAGGTCTGTTGTTGGTGTAAACTTCGCTCAAGATCGCATACATTAGCGGATCTTTCTCTTTAATGTGTTGCCTTTGTTCTGTTTCCGAATAGCAAAGCGTCTGACCGCATCTAAAATGTTAGAATAAGTTTAAACATAATTAAATTTTCGTCCATTGCAAACTAACTTGAAACTACATTTATACTGAACCATAAAAGAAATGCATCACTCTTTTGAAATCTTAACTTTTATTTTAAACTTAATACTTTAAAACAGTTAATAGGATCAGAAACTTATTGTAATTGGCAAGTCTTTCTGAAAATTTTAAAAATTATAAGACGCTGGTGATACTGTTAGAGGTAGACGGGTCATACCAGGTAACACAATTTTACAGCAAATGTATTTTAGTGGTATATTTTTCAAAGTATGCGTTTCTTTTTTGGAGGCTCAATAATGTTATACTGAAAGCTCTATACTGCCAAACTGGAGGCTCTGTGTTGTCATATTGGAGGCTCCATACTGTCACACTGGAGGATCTGTATTGTCATATTGGAAGCTCTATACTGTCACACTGGAGGCTTGTATTGCCATATATTGGAGGCTCTATACTGTCACACTGGAGCCTCAATACTGTCACACTAATCCAACATGCTCTTGAGGACTCAGATGTTAGTATCATATGGCCCTGAAGGTAGATAACCTGAAGAACCCGCTGGAAGCCATCGACCTTGCATAGACGACCACATTATAGTCCATTTCCTTTATAGGAAAATCTATTTTTTTAAACACACTTTGTTGTCAAATTTGATTTGTTTCAGTAAGCCATCATCGTGATTATATTTGCATTCTGAGTCTGTAAATGACCCAGATAGTTTGGGTTTTGTTTGATATAATTTATTTGCACTTTTTCTTCTTTGTGGTCCGTATTTGCGTAATATTTGTACTTTTTCTTCTTTGTGGTCCGTATTTGCGTAATATTTGTACTTTTTCTTCTTTGTGGTCCGTATTTGATTAATATTTGTACTTTTTCTTCTTTGTGGTCCGTATTTGATTAATATTTGTACTTTTTCTTCTTTGTGGTCCGTATTTGCGTAATATTTGTACTTTTTCTTCTTTGTGGTCCGTATTTGCGTGATATTTGTACTTTTTCTTCTTTGTGGTGCGTATTTGCGTGATATTTGTACTTTTTCTTCTTTGTGGTCCGTATTTGATTAATATTTGTACTTTTTCTTCTTTGTGGTCCGTATTTGATTAATATTTGTACTTTTTCTTCTTTGTGGTCCGTATTTGCGTAATATTTGTACTTTTTCTTCTTTGTGGTCCGTATTTGCGTAATATTGGTACTTTTTCTTCTTTGTGGTCCGTATTTGATTAATATTTGTACTTTTTCTTCGTTGTGGTCCGTATTTGCGTGATATTTGTACTTTTTCTTCGTTGTGGTCCTATTTGCGTGATATTTGTACTTTTTCTTCTTTGTGGTCCGTATTTGATTAATATTTGTACTTTTTCTTCGTTGTGGTCCGTATTTGCGTGATATTTGTACTTTTTCTTCGTTGTGGTCCTATTTGCGTGATATTTGTACTTTTTCTTCTTTGTGGTCCGTATTTGATTAATATTTGTACTTTTTCTTCGTTGTTGTCCGTATTTGATTAATATTTGTACTTTTTCTTCTTTGTGGTCCGTATTTGCGTAATATTTGTACTTTTTCTTCGTTGTGGTCCTATTTGCGCGATATTTGTACTTTTTCTTCTTTGTGGTCCGTATTTGATTAATATTTGTACTTTTTCTTCGTTGTGGTCCGTATTTGCGTGATATTTGTACTTTTTCTTCGTTGTGGTCCTATTTGCGTGATATTTGTACTTTTTCTTCTTTGTGGTCCGTATTTGATTAATATTTGTACTTTTTCTTCGTTGTTGTCCGTATTTGATTAATATTTGTACTTTTTCTTCTTTGTGATCCGTATTTGCGTAATATTTGTACTTTTTCTTCTTTGTGGTCCGTATTTGATTAATATTTGTACTTTTTCTTCCTTGTGGTCCGTATTTGATTAATATTTGTACTTTTTCTTCTTTGTGGTCCGTATTTGCGTAATATTTGTACTTTTTCTTCTTTGTGGTCCGTATTTGCGTAATATTTGTACCCGTTGTCGATATAGCAGTAGTAAACTTCTCTCAACAGCCAAATCTGACCTTATATTACGAGTCACGTGGCTTTGAACCTTGTTCATTAGGGTATATGACTGCATGCAACATGTGCATTGCTGAAAGTACTGAATGACTATCTCAAAGGTAGAAAGGTAAAATTATTTCATACAATGATAAAACATTTTTATATTACAATATTACGCACAGAAACGCACTTTTGTAATTGTGTGAACATTAATCAATGTATGTGAATTCAAAGAGAACTGATCATGAAAGAAAATAAACTTGGCAAATTAAAATGCTCTGCCAAAACACCATTTGTTTTTGGCACAACCCTCATACTGTCTTTACTGCTTGACCAGTTCATGAGTCACGTGGCGTATCGAGTATGATATTAAACTTGGCTGTTTTAGGATGTGGACTCGTCCCAAATTCACAATGAACACTTTTTTGCCAGTGTAGATATTAGTGACAAAGAATTAAAAAAACCCCAAACAAAACAGAAATTTTAAAATGTATAAAATAAACCCACATTTTTTTTAAGCTACGTACATCTAGTCGATCAACGATTGTTTTATTAAAAATTTTGGTACAGTCAGTGGTTTTTTAGAAAATAAAATAAAATTTATATATATATATATATATATATATATATATATATATATATATATATATATATATATATATATATATATATATATATTTATATATATATATATATATATATATATGCAAATTGGGTTATAGATAGGGATTAGATGACTGTACATCACATGTGTGGAACACGGGATCAGTCTGAGACCAAAAGGGATGCCAAGCCTACACAAATATTGCTGCACAGTTCAGCCTTTAAAGTCCTGTTCATCGTAGTCTTACTGAACCAGAGTCTCGCGTCACTCTGTGAGATCTCTGCTATAGGTTCAGCTCTGGTATTTTGGAGCACCACTGAAGGTGGGGAAGGTACAGGGCAAAGCTGTTTGCTCTACAACTCTCACAAATGTAGAGAAAATTATATGTCTTTCATCTACTTGGATTGGCATTTACTTTTTATCACTATTAGGAAATCGATGTGCTGTCTAAGGCAGACAACTGATGAAAACGTCTACTTCTGTGTGTGGGCAAATGTACTCGAAATAGACAAAGTGCAGTAACTTTGCTGTCCTTAAAATATGGAAAAGTGTTTTCACGGTATAGTCATTACTATTTTTTGAAAGTGCACAGTATATATATATATATATATATATATATATATATATATATATATATATATATATATATATATATATATATATATATATATATGATATGATATTTTCTTTCCCTGCGTTAATACCGCATATATTTCATCGTGTGGTACAAAAAACGTGATATTTTAACGAGTGGCGAAGCCATGAGTTAAAATATATCATTTTGGGTACCACAAGACGAAATATATCCTGTATTTACGTAGGAAAAGAAAATTGTCTTTTTATTATATATCAAAGTTGCTACAGAAACGAAGCTTAGATGATTAAACTCACTCTTCGGCACCACACCACACACCCCTTTTCGTAAATTGACCTCATTTTCATTTGCTGGTAATATAAATATCAGTGACTTGAGATAGCGGTATGATTGGGTTGGCCTAATTTGTCGCAGTAAATTATATTTTTGACATTTTGTAAACTATTTGATCATATTTGACCACAAAGCAAGTCTGATTCATAAACAGCGGGTTATCATTGTTGTCAAGGAAGTAAGGGGAAATAACTTCATTGAGACGCGAACGGCGTCGACTCAGATTTCGTCAGCAAAAATTAATTTCCATGTCTGAAATGTAATGCAGTTTCTATTTATTTGTTCTAGCTCACAAAGTGTTCGTTTTTGTTGCTGCAGGTGTAACTTATGTAGGCAAACACAATCCAGCATCGCATGGCATGATAGGAAATGTTATATTTTCACATGTGAAAATATAAGGATATATTTTTCACATGTGAAAATATAGGAATGAAAAAAAAAAGAAAATTATTTCGCCAATAAGTTTATTTATTTCACAGTAAAGTATATATATATATATATATATATATGTGTGTGTGTGTGTGTGTGTGTAGTTCAGAAAGTGAAAATAGGCATGAAGAGCTAGCAATCTTCTATGAAATTCACACCAGAAGTAAATCCTAGTGGTGTACTCTCAAACCCAAATTAACCCATTCATTCATTCATTCAGATATAAAAATAAAGAAACTTGTAATTTCTTTAAACCGACCCTAAGATAGCATTACTTTTTCATGACAAGGATTACCAGTGGGGAAATTTTGGAAGAATTACTTTTCTTTAAATTGTGAACCCGGGGCAAAAATGCGAAGCGTACGAAGATATCACAGATCCACGCGAGAGGTTGGGTTGAACGAGACTATCTTCATGATTGTAGTTAGAAGTTTTTAATAGTGTCAAAGCAAATGTTGACATGAGGATTATATAACTTCATCGTTTCCTAGGAAGTAGATTATCTTTGTAAAAACCTGCATGGCTTAAGTTTAAATATGTCGAAGTGCATCTACCTAACAATTTCTCTCTCTGTCTGTGCGATATAGCCCAGGAAAAAAATTGTTCTCTGTTAATGTGTTACAGAGGTACTCATAGAGGAGGACGAGGAGTAGTGAGCATGATTATGATTATGATGATACATGTGGCGAATACGAAAGAGATTATAATAGCAGCAAGTATAACAGCCGAAGTAGCTGTACCGGAATGCAATGACGACGATAGTGATGGTGGTGGTGGTGATAATGATGATGATGATGATGAAGAAGAAGACGACGATTATGCTTACATATTCATCCCGCCAGTGGTGCCGCCGAGTATATCTGATCTAAAGAAGGATTGGCTAGCTTCGGCAAAATATTCCAGTTCATTTACCATTGAGAAGGCACGGTCCTGCCACGTGTGATGGGCCTTAGCATCAGCATAGGCTGAAGTTATCTTGAGAAAAGGAAAGAAGAAGAAAAAAAAAATCATACGAAAGCGGAATTAATAAATGCATTTAGAAACTCTGGGCTATAATTATACATTTTACTAATTTAACTTTCTTGGCATTGCTGAACGATAATTTTCGCTTATGGTTTGATATTTCATATTTAAATATGGATTTTGACATAAGCTGAATGTTAACTATTATTATACCACATGCCGGCAGTATTTAAGCAATTATGTACAGAAAATGAAATATTTGAAACATTATAAAAGAATGCAGTGTAAAAAAATACGAAAATGCGGTTAATAGATACGGTACAAAATAAAATGCTGACCATCATTGTTTGCAGTTGTAGAAATAACATGATTTCATTTGGTCACTTGGGTTTAATATTGCAAAGTAAACCCCAATCAAACTTTGTAGCCTTTGTATATATATCACAGTTTTGCTCATCTGAGTATTTTGCAGTTGAGCGGGAAAGAAACTGCGGAAGATGAAAAAAGTGAAGTTTGTGATTGAGGAAAATCAAAGAATAATTATTTTTAAAAAGTATAATGTTAGTAAAGAGATATATCATACTGAACTGTAAATTAACAGTGATCATCTACTTCAACCTGAGGCCAGCCATTGAAATACACAAAGGTTTTCTATCACCCCTCAACATACTGCTTGGTCTCATATTAACAGATAAGGGGCCTTTATGATAGTTTATATTAATAAAGCCTTAAAAATCTGTGTTTTTTGGTAATTTCTTTTCATTTTGCTATACAAATGCTTTATTTGATATGATAAACGTTATGAATTTATCGCGTGTATAAACCTAATTTATTTCAATCAATATATATATATATATATATATATATATATATATATATATATATATATATATATATATATATATATATATATATATATATAAGCTAATAATTTTCCAAACCAAAATAATACTTTGCAATATGCCAACGTTTATTAGTTTATATACATTTGAATGCCAAGTTTCAACTAAACTGGTAACCGGACGACTTCCTGCGCTTGCACACTGGCTTCACAAACAACCGGTAAGGACTAATGAAATGGCGATTTGAATTAGAGACTATCTCAGCCAATCAGACGCATTGAATCAGCTTCTACAAATTGCATCGTCTGGCCTCAGACCACCATAAGTTTCCTTCTATTTCATGCATAAGCATTCAACAGTATGCCACTTTTACCGCAACTGATTGACCTTTTTATTGTGTATAACTAATGTAAACAAACTGACGTAGAGGAAGTAAGCAAAAAGCGTCTGCATGACCCAGAATACATGGACATTTTACATCCTACTGTTTTCATTAAGCAACAAGCAAATGCAACTTTCTATACAATTTCATTAAGGTTAAAATCTACCCTTTTATATTTATTACAATAAGTAATTGTATCAAATAAGTCAGTGGCAAAAAGACCATGAAAACAAGATATTATTTGTTCAGAATATCTTCCAGCTTTTGGTCAACCACGGGGGGAGGGGGGGAGGGGTAATTGCAATCTGAGGCCATTTATAACATAGATCTGACTCACGGTCTTATGGCTTTCATACATGACCTAGATGACTTCACAGCGCTATCGCATTCAATGGTAACATGCAACGGAAGTGTGAATGGCAGTGATGAATTAATTTATTATTATTGAATGACTACATTTGGGTATTAAATATATCTTTAGTAGCGTTAACAGTACGATTTAGCACCCCTCAATGTAATACCCGAATGTAGCCATTCGATAGCGTTTTTGTGTCACGGTACGTCAATCAACATGGTCACGTAGCAGCTTCCCTCGGAAACACTGAGTCTCTTCAAACCAGAATTTCATTGGGGTTTTAATAAATATAAACACAACTAACCCTGTCACCTAGGGGCAGATTCGAATGACGAGTCACTTGACTATGTTACGTATTGCGTGAGAAACATATTTTATGCAGTAAATTTATAGATGAACTTACATTTATATAGATTTGTGAGGGAGCATAGACTATTTCACACAAAACAAACACATTATTCACTTCCCCTTTTTAAGGTTTCATATCTTTAACTTTTTAGCTTTAATTTTATATATCTTTAACTTTTAGCTTTAATTGAATATATCTTTAACTTTTAGCTTTAATTTTATATATCTTTAACTTTTAGCTTTAATTTTATATATCTTTAACTTTTTAGCTTTAATTTTATATATCTTTAACTTTTATCTTTAATTTTATATAACTTTAACTTTTTAGCTTTAAATTTATATATCTTTAACTTTTTAGCTTTAATTTTATATATCTCTAACTTTTAGCTTTAATATTATATATATCGTTAACTTTTAGCTTTAATTTTATCTTTAACAGAATGTTTTAACATTTTTACCTGTTCTCTTTTACTATACCTTTATCTTCCTAAAGTTGTTTTGACATTCTTTATCTTTACATTTTTACAGCTTAATTTTAATCGGCACCATATAGTCTGTATTGTGCGGATGTGCCTTTAAACTCTATAAATTCATACATATTCTTAACCTACATTTGACATTGTTCAAAGCTAGCTCAATCACAACAGTCACACTTATGCTTGGTGCCATTTTCCTTTGTTTGCTTGTTTTGAAATAAACTCTCGCGCGACCTCTCGCCTAGTCTCTTGGACAGAATACTGAGCACTCCAATATGCCAGAACTGGCTGTGTGTGTACGGAGTGGGCGAGCTCATCAGACGACCGTGTACCAGTTTCAGCTTCATCATGACTACTAAAGGAGAACAACCATCAAAGATCTACTTTATCTGTGTATTTAGCATCTTCTTTAGTGTCCACAGCATTTCAAATTTCTAATGATGTGAATTATTGGACAAAGCAGTAGTACCACAGCCATGAGTTTTGGGTCTAGTACTTATCAGGATTAAAGGTGAACTTCTATTTAGATACATACGGTTCGAAAGCATCCGGTAAGCGGTACAAACTAGCTCTCTAAGGAGCCAGGTGACAATTTTGATCTTTACTGCTCAATGATGATGAGTTATACACAACAAAGTGTCAGCATTTAGTTAATGATACTGTCGCAAGGAGCTCAACACATGGTGTTCTTTTGCGTGCTAGTAGAAGTGCGTAGACTTTCTAATAACTTCTCTTGAAAGTACTCACTAATATAAATTTATTTCTCGAAGTAACTGATTACCGTATGCTCTAAATTAAACCATATATGCTGTTTTAAGCCGAAAAAGTTGTATAATGAAATTGTTGATTTTACCTTATACACTGTACACTACGACTAAGGCTGTCCACGGGAGATGGTCGGCCTGACCTCAGTAAAAGGTCGGCTTAAACCAAAACGGTAAGTTTGATTTGCCCTTCTTTTACAAATTTAACTTTATCTCAGTATTTAAAACAAATTCAGTGTTAGACAGATATTGAACGAGTAGTTAATATGTTAGCGCGATGAGTGGCGTTGAAACACCTTACATAAAACAGACTTACTGAAGTTGGAAGTTTTACTTGTCGGGAAAAGTGCGAGATATTCTCACTTTTTCGTCGATTTCTACGCATATATTAGAAACTGAATAGCTGTTCTTAACCCATGTATTGCCTATGTCAAGATCCATCCGATTTGTAAAGGACAATTTCATACGTTTAGAAATTAAGAAGAAATTAGGCGAGGAAGAATAGTTAAACTGTACGGTCTACCTAATCTCAAAGTATGGTCGGACAAAAAAAAAATAATGTGTGCACTGTACAGTCTGCCTAAGTTATTAATGACTTCTTGTATAGCCTTTTTTCACTTTTCTTAATTGTAGGACTGAAAGGAGATGAATGAGCTATTTCGATGCTATTACTGCACCACCAAAGAGGATGGTTTTGTAAAGATTATTCATAATTTAGACGAACAATATTCAGAATTCCTTCTGAAATTTAATCTGAGACTTTTATGAACAGAAACTGGCGTTTGTATGTATGTATATATATATATATATATATATATATATATATATATATATATATATATATATATATATATATATATATCTATATATATATATATATACATTAAACCCGAGTCTACAGATTCAAACAAGTTGACAAATTATTGAAATTACTAAAAAAAATTCAAGTAAAATTGCATACAAGATAACTATAATTGCCGTCCTGTGACAAATAGTCAAAACACTAGTCATAGGTATTTTAGTGATTTTAGTGTAGTTACAGAGTTATATTACACAATGCAAGCTTCTCTCTCTCTCTCTCTCGCGCGCGCGCGCTTTCAAAGGAGACTATTTAGATTCGAAGCTATCATCGGCATAACGCTAAATCCAAGTTTAATTGGAGAGTTGAGAAATAATTTATTTTCAAAGCTTACTAAAAAGAAAGCCTGGACCACTGGTCGCTAACATTTTGCTAAAATACCTTGGCCACCTAACCTGTGGCCTTCGTATTAGGCCATTCCTCTTCTAGATTTACGACTCCTCTGACCTGTATTTCCTAGGCCAATCACCTCTGGGATTATTGTGAGGTCACCGCTCTTTTAAATTTACGACTCCTCTGGCCACTGGCCTTCAAGACCTTTAAATTAGTTTTCATAATAGAGTCACCAATCCCACCAAAAATATGTAAGATAAAAAGTCTGCGCGTATCTCCAGCGATGTCTTAGTGCTCAATACCATTACCATATGATAAATCATTTAATTGAACAAATAACAATATAGATCTAACTATTTATTATTTGATAGCTGGCGTAGTTGCTACTATAGGTGTATGTCAAATATTGAAAAAACAAAACAAAAAAAAAAACAAAAAAAAAAAAAAACAACATTAAATAGAAGCAGTGACGGATACTACTAACATATCCTCCAATGAGTCAAAAAAAAGTAAATCCATTTCTAAAACTGCTGTAGATTATTACATTGGTTAATAGTAAAGTCATGAGTAAATTTAATACAATTTATATTAATAAAAGTCAAACAAACGAAAAATATAGCTAACGTGCAACATTAAATTCAACTCTTAAAGAAAGTTTTGGTATGCTTTTGAAGAGGATGTTTAATTTTAAAATAAATTCCCCAACTAACATGGGTATGGAAGAAGAACAATTTTTTTTATTCCAATTTCTTTGAGTCAGTTTACTATTGCCTATCTAGTAGTACAAAATATACTTACGAAGAAAATAATGAAGTAGTTAATTGGAATTACCTAACGATCATGGAGTTACTATCAGGCTGATAAAAAGTAATGAATTTTGGAATTAATTAATTATAGAGATAGAACAATACAGAGGTGTAAAGCAAACTATAAAACAGCATGTAAAGTTTTAAACATTGCAGAGGTTGGTATCGCAAGTGTTTCCAGTGGAATGAGTGATGCGGCTTCTAGTTTAGGAGTTGCGGCGGCGTATACCATAGGATTTATTTTACCTTTAAATTTTACATGGCTTCGTGAAACTTAACTATAGTTTGTTGCAAAAAATTTTAAAATCAAGCTGGTATATAAGATTGTAACCACTGATGACTAAAGAAACAAGCGATAATGAAATAAGTCACAATGGATTTAATATGATACTTAGTGAAGACAACATATGATTGGGACGTCATGACGCGCCTTCGCTAGGACACAAGAGGACAGCTGCGAGACTGTTAAACAGGGTTCTTTTCAAGTTACATAAATAACAAAGACAAGTTAAATTGCAGTGGAAGGACAGTCTGAAAAAGAAATCTCTTTTTAAAATACACGTGATAACAGAGTTGGTAAATTATATACTTCGTTACAGAGAACATATTTTGCAGTGTTATTACAATGTTTCAAATGACCACCCCCGTCCCCAAAATATATTCTACCACATAAATCGATAAGAATGAAACCAAGACCATATAAATACTGATAATTTCTATAATCTTGAAATGTAAACGAAACAATCAAAGAATGAAGGACTTCTAATGGCAAAAATAAGAAAGCATATATACCGAATGCCAGAAATAGAACTCTAAAGATTTAATATCTCTGAGTAATAATTACACAGTGTATATACACAACTCTAAATTACTTGGATTTAACTGTGTGAGATCTATAAATACTGTAATAAATTTGGGTATGTTCCATTTGTATTTACGTCTCCATTTATAGGTTCGTTAGATTTTAGTGATTAGTTGTTTGATTATGGGAAGTCGGTGTTGGGAAAATATTTCCCAGCCCGAATAATTAGCCAATTTCTAGGAACTGACGTAATACTTACAGTTTTTAAGAGACTTTGCAGTGGCGTGGATTGGTTTCGTAGTTTGAGCTGGGGTCAGACTAGCATAAGTAGGCATGGAGCCAAGTAGTTCCTATTTTAATTCAGAGGTGTTGATTGATTGTGCCTTTCGGGAGATATTCGTGACAAGAACTACTGTTTTGTGCCATGGAATAATTGGGAAGAGGTCATCCCTTTGTTTGGAGATGCCTTTCATTGTAGCAGTTGGTGGAAGTACACGCGCGAAACGTGGTTCGGACTGTTGTTCTTAGGACTCACGGTACTAATTGTACGGAAAAACTGTGAACTTAGTCTAGAAATGGGTGAAGATACAATAGAGTATATACGGGTTTGGTGGGAATAATTGAAAAGTAAAATGTTAGTAAAAAAAATATTATTTTGAGAGCTTATCCTATCTGTACCTGAAACAAAAATAGAGACAAGATTCTATTGATGCAGTTTTAGTATTTTTATAGTTCCCTGCATTGGGTGTTTGAATTGTGTTATGTGCTTCATGCCACGGAATGCCAACAAGGAAAAGCCATGCAATTGTGAAGTTGTAGTTGTGACATTGTGGTCATTTATTTATTGATTAGAGAAAAATTGTTTCTAGTCTTGGCGCGTTACGAGAACTTCCAGTTGACAACGAATGTTGTCGGGAAGTCCTTGGAAATAGGGGAAAACAAGGGACGTCCAGCCTAACCTCACACAGGTGTTTGATTCGCTGGTAGAGGAACCCCAGTGCGTGTTACAATACATCTTGTTGATGTATGAAACCTAAAAACTAAATACAACAGAATTTGGGAGTGAATAATTTGTAAGAAATCAAAACATGGAGAGAGGAGGCTGATATAAATACAAGAAAAACTGAGGAATGAGACTAACGTATTTATGAATTTAAGAAGGATATTTCAGATGTTCAGCTATAATTGAAAAAAATACAAAACAATTTCTATAGTAAATGGTGTTCAATTACCAAAAAAGGATAGATGTCATTAGAAATTGGATAAATGAACACATAACAGCTCATTTGAAAGCGCTATATAAATCTTTTAAAGATACTACTTGAGAAGAATTCAATAAAGTAGTAAACGATTAATAATGTTAAAAAAATAAACAAACAAATTACTGATAAATTCTATCATGAACCACCTGGAAGTGTATTTTTGTTTATATAATACATGGAATTTTATTTTGGTTGATGCAGCTAGAGAACAATATGTATAACATAAGACAATGAAACCTTGCAGCTTGTGTTATAGCAAAAGTAAATGGTTTATTGGTTATATTCTCTGTTATAACAACACCTTCAACACCTTCCGTGAAATGAGTAAGATAGCCTTTAGCAAAAAATAAACTAATTATTTGAAATCCTGACTTTCTTTTCTAATTTAAATTTTGGTATTCCATAGGAATCTGTTGTAAGAAAAAGTCAATCCATACTTTAGATTTATTTTCTGTCTTGCACTCTTCGATTGGTGACATGTCTATAGATCGATTGCATGATTTTGTATACCCAGCAATATGTTTTTGTAATATATTTACCGATTATGTGCTTTCATTTTCAGTAAAATACTTCCCCGTTCTAGTCTTCAGAGTTTGATTAAATCTTTCCACTACAAACGGTTTTTTGTCTGAGTGGGTGGAAAAATACTTAATACTTTTTTCTCCAATAAATCCTTGACCTTTACGTAATAAAATGCCACTCTTTCTTCAAACTGTATCTTTTTTTGTCCTCATTAAATATTCCCTAAAGACATTATATATATATATATATATATATATATATATATATATATATATATATATATATATATATATTGATTTCCCTTTCTTAGCCGAGGCATATTGTTGAAAAGGCATCAATCACTGCCAAAATATAAAGGTTTTATTACTCTAAAAATGTATTGTTAATCCTGACGGTTATATACAACGAATGAGCTATTCATACCCGTGTGCCAATGCCCTTGACTTGTTTACCAAAGCTAGCAAGGCGAGTTTGTATAAACGTTGATTTTATGCTAAAAATACATGTATACAGGAACGATTATCTTATTTCACAAACCCGCCTTAAATTAGCAGAATATAATAGATATTTCTTTCTAGGTGATAATAAAGCTGCAAAAATTTATAAAGATATTTTATATCTTAAATGGCTTTTTCTCTGTGTGATAAAGTAAAACTTGTAAGATTTTAATTTGTATCGGCCTGTATATTCTATGATAATAGGTGGGACGTAACTTCTTATCTGAAGATAAAATAAATAAAAAATACTTATCCGAACGGACCGGAAGTGTATTCAGTCCTCGTATACACTATAAAGGATAGCACTTTACCTGAGTCAAAGGTAGCTGGTTCGAACACAGGTTTCCGCCTATATATGTTGCATATTTAATTGAATCTCACGCTATTGCCTAAAGCTTATCGTATTTTAAAATAAAGACCATATGATAAGTTTAAGGAAAAAGGAAAAAAAAAAAAAAAAAATTAACGCTAAAATGCTGCGTTGTAATATGAATATCTTTACATAATTGACAAACAAAAGACTAAGAGAGCATCATGCGTACGAAAGAAGCTTCCCAAGTCAGTCAGAATGGCACAAGAAGATGATGATTCCATGTATGACTTACATAAAGAACCGCTTGACACTAGAAACACAAAAGTCTGAAGTGAGAGCAAATTACTATCGGGTGTGGAAAAAAAAATTGCAAAAGAAAAGCGGTCTCTACCTGCAGGTAAGTTGTTTCTTTGTTATGTCTATGGAATAGGGGAGATGCTTTAGGCAGTAAGGAGGACATGTTGTCAAACATTTTCATAGTTCATTATGTAGGTAAAAATTTCGGGGAGTGTGGACTGGCCTTGTTTTAAAAACTAATTTAAAGGTCGGTGGCCTTGGCCAGTGGGTTTTGAAGATTAGTGGCCAGTGGAGTCGTAAAATTTTAAAGACCAGTGGCTTCACACAAGTGGCAGAAGATATGTGGCCTATGTTTTTTTTAGTAAATGTTGGTGACCGATGAGTAAAGTTTTATAGTAAATGTCGGCGAGCAGTGGCCCAGTTTTTATCTAGAAAAAGTTTGGCAACCAGTGGTCCAGACTTTTTAGTAAAATTTTGATAAAATCTCTGGGGTAGGAACGTTCACTGTTTAGTAAAATAGCTACGATTTATAGCCTGAAAGTCATAAATTTGGTGAAAACGTTTTAATATGTGGATTTTAGTCATTTTCAAAAACAAATCTTAATACTTTGGAAAAATAAGGTAACAAGTTAAGATTTTAAGGTGACAAGTAGAATTCTGGTGGAAAAATGGTTTAAAACAGTGTTTTTAGTCCTTTTTGAAATTTAACATAAAGAAATAAATAAAGAAGCAAAAATGGGTAAAACTTAGGTAACTGACCTCTCACGACGGTTGTACACACTACTGTTCTAACTTGATGTGTCGGATGACATTTCACAGGAAACCTAGATTTCAGCATTTTTTCTTTGATGTAGGAAATGGTGTAATCAGACGTTACCGCTCATGTGATGCAAATATCATTTAGATTTCATGACGTTTATATAATGTCAGAAAAGGTTCATTTTCAACCATAGCAAGCATTCTTCCAATGCGAAATAGACAACCTTACATGGAAAGCAACGTTGGCAGGAGTGTTTGAAGACTATTCGGGTAATTATGGTCAATTTTAACGACGGCGGTTTTTTGGACCTGTAAAAGTATGATGCACCATTCAGAATATGAAATGTTTCCGCACACACCATAAATCTGGAAAACCGAGCAATTTATCCGTCAAGTTGTTTCCTCTAAACCCAACATGTGATGTAGATTACAGCACCGAGTTATAATATTTTTAGTCTACAATTAAATAATTTTATTAGAAATAGGACTGAAAATATAAATTGTAAAGCTTTAAAAACGTACCATGCTCTCCATTTTCTGCGTTAGGCCAAACTTGTGAATGGTATGCGCAAATTCATGAACGAGAATGTTGGATTGGCTATAGTATGGGTCTTCGTCATTGCAGAGGACGTTACTATCAATCACAACTGCCCTTATCCCTCCATATCCCGCGAGACTGCTGTACTTCCGGCCATCAGGTACACAGGAAAATCCGCAGTTTTCAATACAGGAAGCTTCAGTAAATCAATTAGTCAATCAATTAATTAATTAATTAACAAATCAGTTAATCGATTTGAAAGAAGAGAAAGAAGGAAAGAAAGACAGTCTGTTCCGTCCACCGAAGCATTCGTATCAAATCTACTATAAGAATAACATACTGTTTATTTTTATAGGAAGACCGTACTGTTGTTCCCTTGTTTTTGTTTTCTTATTATAAAATAATAACAAAGTAGCAAAAAAGCTTTCAAAAACATATTTTAAATGTACACTTTCACCCCTTTTAAAGAACGCTAAAATGCATTTTAAAGAGCGATAATGAAAACAAGAAACAAACGAACGAACGAAGAAATAAACAAACAAAACAATAGTCTATGCTGTAAGAGGAAGAATTACTGCATGCATAAGTTCATATGAATCTTCAGGACAGGCGGTGTTACGTCAAGGGTTTAGAAATAGTGACAAAAGATAGAACGACTGAAACAAGCTTTCACAATTTCTAAAATATAAATTTAATTTCCTAAAATATTAAATATTTCAAACAAACAAAGTGAAAGAATTAAAAATAACTTACAGTTTAGAAATTCCGAAATAATCCTAAATGTCCTATTGAATTTTGATAATATGGAAGTTAATCCAAAGTATTCCGAATGAAGTCACTAATGTGTTGATGTACCACAAGAAACAAAGTTTTAAATCCATATATTATTAATCCCAGGTAAACTCCTGTGAATGTAGAATATTGTTAAGTTCCTTGAAGAATAGTACTTAAATCCAAAATGTGCTATGTAGATAATAGATTTTCACCAGCTGATTTTACAAACAACAATAATCTTCCTCAATAGCCTTATTATTCTGATGAACTGCAAAGAATGCCCATTCAGTGGTTATGTTGGCATTACATAGTCTCTTACGGCGTAAAAGAGAATTTTTTAAAACTAGGTCAGAAACTGGGTCGCGCATGTAACTGCTTGTAGTGCCTTTGCACTACAATTAAAATACCTTATTTCAAATCAACAAGATGTTGACATAGGATTCAGGTAATAAAATCTGCACACTATCACGTGATACTCCATTGTGGGTTAAGCTGACTGACATAATATTGATTTCCCCAGGACTTAGCATGACTCATGTGAACATGTTGACGTTCATTTGTACTTTATGAATGGCATAGGCTACTGAACTAAGGAATTATAACACAATGATTATAAACCCAAATGAAAAATATTATAATTTAAAGATAATACATAATGCCGTATCAGGCGGTTTGCAGCAAATTCAATCTTCAAGCTTTATTTGAAGTTATACTAAATTTACTGCTGAAGTTCAGGACAGAATTTAAAAGTAACAATCAAATGATTAAACGAATTCGTCTTGTAAAATTGAAAACTAAAACTAAATTTTCAAAAACAAAATTTATTGAGCTATATCATTTTATACCTATACATGTAAATGACCTGCTGATTGTGTACCTCCGTGCTATCTTTCTATGAATGATAGATGCTGAATTATAATAACAATTAACACGTATTCACACATGAAAAGCACTTATTGTGTCCCCAGGAATGCTACAATTAGCACGTATCCACACATGAAAAGCAATTACTGTGTCCCCAGGTATGCTACTCTTTAAGACTGATTGACAAATTCTATGTGACGAGGAAGAGAAGAATTGATTTTTGTCTCAGACAAACAAATTCGAGTTTGAGATTCAAAGCTTCACGCCTTTACCTGTATTCATATCTCTATCGCTATATTTATTGATGGTTACCTAAATAATTAGGAGATATAGTTTATGTGAATAGTTTGAAAATCTTTCTTGCCAATGATTAGTTTAGAAACAATGAAAACAAACACACCGAAGATAACAACAATCAAAGTATATCATATCTTAAATAAAGCTAAACTGATCTTGGTTTAATACTTTGGATTTGTGAATCAGTTCAGTTTTATAGTGAACCTCACACATTTACAGATTAAGATCGCTGAAACTGTCATCGCGTATCTATAACTGAACAAAACGCAGAATAGTACAGAGTATTGTGCATTCTTACACACGCGACGCCATCTTTAATCATCATATTGAAACCATGAAACAGTCCCGCGGGTCGTTCAAGGTCTCGTAAAAATGTTTTCAGACAGGATGAAACTGGTGATATTAAAACCAATGACTCTGAATAGGTAATTGGTTTGAGATTCTCTGCAATTAAACACGCCCTTAATTAATAGATCTACATTCAGATCCGGGTGGTGACGCAAAAGAGGCATATTCTGAATATATGGTCAGAGTTTCCGCTTTGGTGAACACGCCCACTTTGGCCTGGATGGAAAGTGTTCGGAAGATTAATGGCGGCATGTGTTTCGTCATGCGAGCGATGGTAGAGGCAGCCTGAAAATAGACGACAAGGACGACAATTTTGAGATGAGATCAAAAGAGCAAATTTTGTTATTAAACGCAGTTTAATATAGCAAATCGTATTGATAGCATATATCTGATATAGGAGCCGGATAACTCAACCCACTGTACTTTCGTCATTATCGCAATTGCAGTGGTTATTATACATTTCTCAACGAGTACTGACACTTCATTGTAGTATAGTGCTTACAGTCCAGTCAGGGAATTCAGTCAAGTAGCACAAGAAACATCCATGAATTACGCTGATTGATATATAGAGGGGCAAAATAATTTTGCATGTCCTGTGGTGTTCCCATATCAGTACGGCGGGGATGCTCATATACGTTACCCATTAGCAAGTTTTGCCATCAGATGCCGCAGGACAAATCACATATTTTTGATTCTGGTTGCAACACAGCAGCAACAGACGAAGGGCCTGAAGCAAGACCGTAACCTGGAAATTCGAAACCGTAGCCAGGGTCTTTTGACATCGATAAAAGTGTGCAAATACAATCTATCTTGAGTTACGCAGGCACCTCTGGGAAGTAAAAATTATTTCCGTGTATGACAGGTGACAGGTTAATAAAGGTGAGGAACTTCCGAATGTGACCGTTGTGACCTTTGAAAATAGTTGATTGTTTTATTGAGGTGACCTTTCAGGCAGTTTCAGCTGTATAAATATGTATAAGTTATTAACTGAGTATTGACAAAATACTGGACCCGATGTCATTTGGCGCAGGATGCCCGAGTTTGTGAGGACATTCTATGCCACATGAACGAGGGTCCAATATTTTTTAATACTCACTGAATAACCTTTTTATTAAATGCCTAAAAACAAGCATATTAATCATTCTGTTATATATATAGGAATAACACTACTGAAACAAAAAATATTTCAAAATTCTATTGAACATTTTATAGATCGTTCAATTAATGAATGAAACCTGAACACCGCGTAGTAATTAATACACGCTACTTTACTGCTATGGAGTCGACCGCATACATGGGGTAATTCTCATTCAACACTGAACAAAACTAAGTTTGTTGAAGAGGATGGAATGTTAAGTAGCCAAAGAAACACAACGAAATATTAATAGTAAGAAAAAATGACACAATACATCAATTAAATTTAAGATACCATTATGAAATGATGAGCCAAAATAAAATCAATCTGAGGTTACAGTATCGTTGGGATTGTCTCAATGCTGCTGTCATAGTGGCAGGTAAATTTGAAAGTGCAGTGTGCGTCATGATTGTTGCCATGGTATTGTGGTCCATCGGTCTTAAATATTTCCTCAAAATATTTCCTTAAATATTTCCTCAAAAAAAAAAAAAAGATATAGCTTCGTTTTGGAGTCGGTTTGGTTTCAATTAAATTCCGAATGACGGACAAAACAATGCCATTCAGAGTTGAAAAAAGTGCACTGTTTACGTGAAATGGAAGTTGTTGACTGATACATTGTATCAGAGGTCAGTTTGACAAACTCTCTCTCTCTCTCTCTCTCTCTCTCTCTCTCTCGAACTAACAGCAGCAACACTAGCAGTCCATTTTCAATATTTTTATAAATCATATTTATGTTATATTATTTTCCTTGCAATTTTAAATCTTTGGATGAATTCAGATTTTCTTTATTTAATTTGTATGATAAATAATTTTATTTAGATGAGAGCCAGATCTGCTGATTATCTAGCTCTGGTGTCGTGTAGAAAGGGTTACAGTCTTTGTCGGCATCTAGTGGCCATCAGATTTATGACGTGGTCCAAGTTCCACGGTTATGTCGCCCTTTTTTTTTGCCGTTGCCATAAGTAGTTCATCGCATGCGGGCACGTGTTTGCCATATAAGGAAGCGGAACTTACAAATGTCCCCAGAATTCACCAGAGAGTCTATTCAAAAAAAATAAAAAAATAAAAAATAATAATAATAATAAAATCACAACTGTGTGATTTTATTAAAATGTAAATATGTATAAAGTAGTAGACAAGTGAAATATAATGGCCGCCAAATATATTTGACCTCTGATATAGCAGAATTTAGGAAGCGAACAAAAAGTTATGAAGTTTGCGGTTGGTGTTTTTGTATTTTTTTGTTGTTTATCTTTTTTCTTTTTCGTTTATGTCGATTCTGAGCTTATACAGAAAGTATGGCCTATGTTTAAATAGTTTGAATACTTTAAAATTAAGAGATGTGGTTCTATTAAAATTCATTTTCCCTTATTTGTGTTTCCCTTATTGCTGTTGTAGATTAGTTGACAAGATTCAATTTCCATCGTCCAATTCTATATTTGAATGCATGACCTCTTTGCTATTTATTTCAAACACTTACAACTTGATGCGCATAATCACTGACGGAAAGCGTCGCTGAGACTTCGATCACAGGACGATTTATACGTCTGGAATAAATCACTCCATAGCGTACGTATAGGTGCTTAAATGTCGTTCCTCTTCGTTGTAAGTTCCTTGAATTGTCGTCTGTATAGTTTAATGGCCTGCACAAGAAAAAAAGTGACTTATAATCTGACCTTTATGACAATATTATTCTACATGCCAACGAGATAAGACCCGTGTCAGCTGGTTCGACGTATGCAAATTTCTGATATCCGCCGTACACATAACATCGAAATTGCACGTGGTGCTTAGCAACATAATTATTTTGCTTAAAAAAGCAACTTATATTGCTAATATATGCTGACTAATTTATGTTTTTATGGAACAATCACAGGAAAGATGTTAAACCTTACGACTCAGACTCTTCCGTGTTGCTCGGGCAAAAGTGTACACACAATAAACCGTGTATAATTCCTATAATGTAAAATGTATTTCAATACACGCTGTACTCATATAATTGCCTTTTTCATCATGAAATATGTTGAGAACAAGGCTTAGTGCAATGTGGTACAGTCGTAGCTCTTTTGGTTTCTTCAATGGATGACAATGGGTACATCTTTATGTAAAGAAAAACTATAATTTGAGAATCGAAACAGGAACTACTACTGCTTCCACCTCCATCTCCACGCCCCCGAACCCTGTCCAACACACACACTGACAAACAGACACACACTTCTTTCGTTAAAAGAATGTCTAATTCCAAATACGTTTGACATAGTGCCGTCATGTTGCTTTCCATTGTGTCAAGTAAATTAAGGGCTCATAATCCAATGCCTATTTGTGAATTATTGTTTTCAAATATCAATTTGTCGAAACTACACTGACAGTAAACAGCGAAATACGGAGATGCGGGTATACACACTCCGTTACCGTTCCTCTTACTTTCATAAGGTATTATGCAGCATCCGGGACAAATACAAACGGAACTGCAGAAACAAGCAGTGTTTTGATTATGCAGTGATACGCCAAGTCATACAAATCGTTGTAGACTGTTTGATGGATAGACATTCTTCACACACACACAAACGCGTGCGGACACACACACACACAGACACACACACACACATATATATATATATATATATATATATATATATATATATATATATATATATATATATATATATATATATATGACAAACAATAATCTTTGCAAAATACAGGATTTTTGTTTGTTCACTACGGCAAAGCTTGAGATCAGGGAATTATGTAAGTTCAACATTGTGTACATTTCTGTTATAGTATACAACTCTATCACAACCAAATTTGCAAATGGCACATTCTTGTTCAGATGTACTGACCTCGTGTCCCACTACAGGCAGCGTCCTCACCATAGAGAGGGAAAAGTGCCAAATACAAAGATGGCACTGCAATTATTTTTAAACGGTAAATACGACTGTATGACAATCCATTACTCAACTTCCGATTTAGAAAGCTGTTATAGGGAGTGAAAATAACTAGCCAAATATAGTACCAAATTTGTAGAACATTCAATTTTCTATTTGATATTGTTTCATATTATAAATAAACGTACACAGTGTTGGAGCCAGTGTCCTTTCACAATCCCGTTGTCACAAACATTTCCATAGTGAACAAACTTCAAACAGAGACGTTTAAAATACATATATACATAAATAGACACTTCTTTGCTTGGTTACCTACTTACTTATTCACTTCCTTTGTAAATATTCCCGTGTACCTACCTCCCTTGCTTAATTGTCAGCCATTCTTGTGGATTAGGTGGTGGAATAGCCCATGCAACTGTAATTTAAATGATAAAAATCTTATAAAATTGCCTCTTTTATTTTAAATACAAAAAAACTCTTCTTGTATTGCTTTTTAATATGATTATTAATTATTTTGGATGCAGGAAAAAGAAAAGCTTCTACTTTGAAACGTAATCAGGCTTTTAACATGAACTGTGACTCATTGTTTTCCCTCTCCAATTAGGGCATGGAACGTAAAAATAGCCTGCACCCGTCCGTCAATCCGTTCGTAAATTTAATAGTGGACACCATAATGTCCAGTTTTGCTATTTGATTTCAACTATTTGATTTGTTGTAGGGCTTTGTTCTAAGAAGGGCGCGGACATATTCTATGGCATTTTAAAGAATGGTTATTCCGATAGCTTGTAAATACTTTAGTATTGAAACTTTTTATATTTCAACCATATTTACTGTGAATAAAAAATGTTTTGAATGAGTTTGATGACGATCGGACTTTGACAATGTTTCGTAGAGTTATGACCCTTGATTGATTTAGAATCGGTATCCCACTATCTTGTGGACTCTCTAGCATTCACTTTGTAAAAGATTTGTGAATGATTAGATTATCAGCATTTGTTACAGTTATGGCCCTTAGAATATGTATGCCACTGGCTTCGGAACATTATAAAATTTGCACGTGTGTTTGACTTCAGGCAAATTTGTTGTGAAGCTTCATCTCAATAAGATCGCAGACGAGTTTGATGATCAGCAGATTTTGACACTTTTTAATAGAGTTATGGCCCTTGATTAACTTAACATGTCCTGATTGTTCGTGGAAACCTCAGTACTCACGTTTGTATTTCATTTCACTCACGTAGTGCTGTAAAGTTTCATATTATAAAATTTTCAATGCTATGAATTGAGACAGACAACCAGGTTTCAAAGAGACATTGTCCTAAATGATACACACACTTCCCACGTTGTATGACTGCTGTAGACAGTTACCATGTCCAAGTCAACTTTTTGTTTTTAATCAACGAATGCACTTTTAGAAGAATATGCGTAGTGCGATCATGTGATACCTCTTTGTACACCTCTGTACACACACATCCACACCCCCATATATATATATATATATATATATATATATATATATATATATATATATATATATATATATATATAGAGAGAGAGAGAGAGAGAGAGAGAGAGAGAGAGAATGATGATAAGATGTATGATTTAAGACAAAATCTTTTTTTTGCAATAGGAATACAGCCATGTTTTTTGCGCAATGGAACAATTAATGTGTATATGTCAGTATGTTTGTGTACATGTATGTGCATGATTGGAAAGTATTTATCATGGGAGAAAAGCTCAAGTAGAAATTACCACTGAAACAATTAAGATTTTTTTATTCAGTGCATTGTGATGTATTATTGAAATTTTATTGAAATAAAGGAAGTAATGCATATATAAACTGATCTCTGTTCCATTTAATTAAAAGTATAAAACTTATCTTACTGTTGATTATTTGAGACCTAAAATTGCCCCCCCCCCAAAAAAAAAAAAAAAAACGAAATAAAAACATCTACAGGGGCATGAATAATACAAATTCAAATTATACATAGCAAGTATTACTTATAAAATTAGAATCAGTCCTCTTGTGGAAAATGTGTTGTCTAAACAGTATTTCATTTGAGATCTTCACTGTAATGTCAATCAACCGGAATAAGCAAAATTAGTTCTCATTGCACACAATATTTCATTCTCACCATCAGCCCTGCTAGTGGAAAGTGTTCAACAAGTTTACATACTTATAAAATCTATTTCAGATCAGCAAATAACTATAATCAAGCAGTTTCATTATTTTTGCTTTGTCTTGTTTTCCGTCATCTTTCTAGTAGCTGCGCCACCCCTGACCAGAAACGTGTCCGTATTGTATGTTTATCTGAGTTTACACCATAACAGTTCATGTGATATCGGTATTTCGATAATACTAGTACTGTATCTAAACCATCAGCTAATTGTAAATGTTTCCACGTGGGATTTTGTTTAACCATTTTCTACAAACCACTATAATATGCAACAATAACTATGGTTGTCTTTATTCTTTAAACTTGCCATACACCTTTTGCCTCAGTCAATCAGCAGAAACAACTGTCGCATGCCCATTTCTTCAACAGATCAACGAGAAAACGTATTACTACATCATAACGATTCAGTGTGTCAAAACAAAGATAAAAAAAACTACCCGATATCATACCTTATGTCTGTGTGTTGACAAAAGAAAAACATTCCCTAGTCTTCTTTCTTTAAGGACTCACCCTGAGGTGTTGGTAGTATTAGCTATTATTACTTATCGGATAACGAGTAGCCGACACAGGTGAAGTAGTGGAACTCTTACCGATAGCAACCGCCGACACTAAACTATGGAATTATATGGAGATAGTTCGGGCACCCTGATGTAGGTACCCAGAGGGAGAATTCAATGATCTCATTTTTGTCGGTGGGAAATATATTAACTGTCATTCTAATTTTTAACATTATTATCTTCCAAAACATATAAATATGCAAAATTAATTCTTTCCAAAGTGACGTTAGTTCAGACACATACTAGACAATATGAAATATAAATCAGTATATTCAAATCAGACTGTAATTGAAATTCCAGTAGTATAAATAATAATCAACACTTAAAACGTATGCATTCAAAACATGAATATTTATGATTTTTTAATCTATGTTAATTACTACAAATGAACTAACTAACAAACAAATCTGGAGAACAGAAAAAATGAAAGCAAGGAAGACAAAATATAATGACATCAAAACAAAAAAAATATAATACTAGGATATTCTTTATATGAAAAACTATTTGCAAGATGAATATATAGCTTTGCTCTACTAGAATATTCAAGCACAAATTTCCACTTTTTATCAAAATGATCATTCAAGAATTGCTTTACTACAAGGTGGAGCACATGCATATATAGATAACACTTTTTCCTTTCCATTAATTTAGAGAGCAAAATAAACGAATAGGCAGGGAAGTTGACAAATATGCATACATACCACAAATATCAAGATAATAAGGAGAGAGAGAGAGAGAGAGAGAGAGAGAGGCATATGAATGGATAGACCAATCTATATATCAAATGTGCAAATGAGGGTGACAACAAGGCAAGTGTCCACGTAAGTGCCCCCTTTATGCTTACGTGGAGGTTAAGCCAGCTTTGCATTCAAAGTCCTAATAACCCTTTCTGTTTATCGACTCACGTCAGCGAATGTTTTGGCAGCCATCTATACCGCCAAACCAGTATCAACGCCCACTCCACCACCACCCCAATCCCCACCCGGTTACATGGGTTCGCATACAGGACTTACAGTAATGGATAATATTTGAGTTCAAAGGTCTAAATTTCAAGAAAGTTCAGGATATGCACCCTTAAGTAATTTTCCCGTAATAGTTTGACGAGGGCATGAGTCGAAAATAAAACATTGCAAGAAAATCTAAATGAGCTTCAATGTCTCAGTATGCGATATAACCTTGTGTTTTCGAAGTTTTTAGAAACTGAAAAGAAAGGATGGTGTAGTGAAGCTGTCTTGAGAGACTTCATCAGAAAAACCTTACAAATTGCTGAGGAAAATATAGAATTTGAACGTGTTCATATGATTCAACCGAAAAGAGACAGATCAAGAGCACAGAATTAACCGATTAGTGAGAATTAACATAATGTTATGAAACCTTTGCGACAAAATTACGTACAAATGTTGCCAAATTTTCAAAGTTGAAAGACTGGGAGATGGTGAGATGTGCAGCCTCCAACAAGCTTTCGCGATAAACCGTTCAGCGTGAGTAAACAATATTCCCTCCTAGTGATTTATGAAAGGAAAGTGCTACTTGCATTATATCACGATGCAAAACGTGACTCCAGCAAAATTACCCGTTTGATTGTGAATAGACTTTACATCAATGACAGACTGATTTCATTTCATCAAGCAATACAGTACACAATTCAGTAGAGACATATTATACCCTCTTTCCGACGTGAGCATGACCTTATTCACCCGACATAAATACCACAACATTCAACGCGCACGGGTAAGTCATACGAGCAGTACAATGCCACACTCGGCTGGTACGAGTGAAGGCATACCACAGCAATCAACCAGTCTGATCACCGATGATGAGATGATGAGCATACGGGACAGTCAACCAAACATTCCGATTCAAAACAAGTTCAACATGCTATTGGGTGATAGTGAGTAGGAAGGTCATAAATCCACCGAGTCGCCTAATGATAACCAAACATTAAATTACACTGAAAATAAAGATAACTTTATTACATTCTCAAAAAAAAAAAATATATAAAAAAAAAGTTTGCTTATGTCGATGTTTGTGGTTTGAAACATAAGTTATTTTATTCATAATTTACTTCTGTTGTCAATGAATATGATTAAATTTGTCTCGTTGAAAAGAAATTGATGACTTGGAAAGTGTTAAAATCCAAGGCCATGCAATTATAACCAAACAACAGGTCTAAGTTCGCAGTAGATCAGGAGGCATAGCTACACTATTAAGAGAAATCTTTTAAAATATATTAAAACATTAAAAAGTGACTCAGAATAAATATTTTCATTTGGGATCAAAAATGAGGTGCTTGTGATAGACGACAATGTAGTTTTTGGTGTAGTGTATATACCCCCAACCCCCCGCCCTCAGGTCTTCAAATTTTGCCATGAAAATAGTTTCTTCTATTTCGAGTCAGAACTAATTGCAAAACTGAGTGACATAAAATTTTTAGATTTAGTTGTCGACTTTAATGTCCGTACATGTTTTTAGTTGATTCTATTGTTAATGTGGATTCGTTCTTGTTACATAATTGTTACATAATGCTCGTATCAACGGCAAGTGATTTTCCTTTGATAAATGATTATGCCATATTATATATTTCCTCGTTATTATCGGATGTACATAATGCATTGCAATTTTTAATTAATTGTAAATAGGTATTAGTGTCTGAGTATAATGAAATAAAAACAGCTAGAAAGTGGATCAGAGACAACACCCAAATCTACATAGATAATATTTATAGAACCTCTTTATATAGAATATATCAGTACTTAAGTACAAGTATAAATATAAATCTATAAAAAAAAAATTTGTTGGTGAAATAAGCTCAATTTTCCTTAAAAATGAAGATTTATATTTTCCGTATACGTTTTTACGCAAAAAAAACCTCTACATATCTACCGTGTTTCTGTAAAGAACGTAGAACTGTGAGAGAAAATTCCACTTACCCTAGGCAAAACGTAGACAAAATATGCTTCAATTGAACAGGCATTATAAATCACTTACGAGACAAAACTTTGCTCAGTACAAACGCAGGATCCAGGAAAACACACAGAAGATGTAAACAAAAACAATCTCCATTCTTAGAGAAACTGTATTTTTATCTTTTTAAGAAAGTCAACAAAGATGACGATTCTAATGCTTTGTTTGATTTTTCTACTGGATCAGTTTTTGAGAATGCATCAATAAATGAGGAGATAACTGAAGATGAGATAAAACAGACAATACAATCTTTGAAAAATGATAAAGCGCCAGAGCACGATGGAGTTATCAATGAATATATTAAAGCCACTTAATTTGTTATGCTAGCAATTATATATATGTAGATGAAACTTCTGAACATAATCTTTGATACAGGTATAATTCCTGATGAATGGTCAGTAGGAATAATAATACCTTGATATAAAATTAAAGATTGTAAATTGGATTCTAATAACTACAGACTTATAACATTATCAATTTGTTTTGGAGAACTGTCTACGGAGAGGGAATACATTTATTATCAGCGGTTCAGGTCTGTTTTACTAGTCGATACTCCACGTTGGACAATGTTATAATACTACATGCACTGATTCATCTTCTAATTGTAAACAAGAAAAAGTTATGTTGCACTTTTATAGAATTTAATAAAGCTTTTGATAATGTTTGGAGAGTTAGTATTTGGACCAAATTTGTCATCACTGGAGTTACTGGGAAATGTTTTAAAGCTATAGCACTGTAACAGTAAACAGTCCCAAATCAGGTCAAAATTTGATATTATTAAACATGCGCTGCCACTACTACCAAACTATAAGTGTACATACACGGAATAATATCATGCAAATGTCATTCTCATGTCATTCTCATAACTCTTAGACATATGTTTCAGTATGGTATGACCATATACATTTCTAAACAATATTAAACGTTAAAACTTGAACAATTTTTTTACAATTTGTACATTGATACAAAATGTTTACTATATCTCCTCACAGTGTATACATAAACTCGTCTGTTTACTATAACTCCTCACAGTGTATACATAAACTCGTCTGTTTACTATATCTCCTCACAGTGTATACATAAACTCGTCTGTTTACAATATCTCCTCACAGTGAATACATAAACTCATCTGTTTACTTGTAAGTAATATGCTCAATCTTCATTCATCATAATATGTTGAATATGTTCATGCACATGTGCGTATGTGCATGTGTATGTTCATGTGTATGTTTGTATGCAAATGTACGTGTCTATGTGCATTTGTGTGTAAGTACGTATATATATATATATATATATATATATATATATATATGTGTGTGTGTGTGTGTGTTTATATGTATGTGCGTATGTTTGTATGCATATGTATATATGTATGTATGAGTATATGTGTATGTACGTATATGTATGTGTCTACGCATATGTACGTATATATATAGGTATGAGTATATGTCTATGTATGTATATTTATGTGTGTATGCATATGTATGTATATATATGTAAGAGTATATGCATGTATGTATGTATGTATGTATGTATGTATGTATGTATGTATGTATGTATGTATGTATGTATGTATGTATGTGAATGTGTGGGTATGTGGGTATATATTTATATGTGTGTATGTATACGTATGTAAGAATTATTATCATTATTTCTGTCTTGTTAAAATTACTTTTCTACATGATGCGAAGTAATACCTTTCTAATGTCGATCCATTTCGGTTCCATTGTGCTTTGTACATATATTTATACTTTTTTCCTTTTCCCTCCCATTTCAATATTCCACCTTTCTCCACCTTATGTGTGATGTGGCAAATTTCAATTTGTTTACAAGTTTTCTGCCGAAACTTTGCAATAGACACTCGTCTTCCTGTGCTGTATCAATTTAGACGCTACCAAATAGGTAACCCGCTAAGTCAATGTAAAGTGCGCATTGGACTGTTTCACCGGAAAACATACTGTAATCATGTCTTACCGGATTCAGTTTGAACGATTCCATATCCAAATCTTAATGTGTATTCATTCTTTCAATAATTATAACTTTTTATCGAAGTCTTTTACACGTACAAAACAATTCATTTACTCTTGAACAAATAATGAATACAATCCTCTATACTATGGGCCCGTTCCATTCTGAATCATACATCACCTTCGGTCTTCGAAAGTATTTACCTGGGTCAGATACTATCTAGCTGAGGATTATTTAATCTCTTTATATCTTACAAAATTTCAAACCAATCCTTGTTCCGTCTAAACATACTTATTTAATTTGGAAAAATAAAGTTGTTAACGGCGAATGCAATGTTAAGGAAAATGCTATTTATAGTACAAGCACAGCCTAATACACGTTATAAGTTGCATGGTTGCGACGCGGATCCGTGTGCAGGTAAGGCTAAAAGACGGTACATTTATACTATATAAAACGTGCACAATACCATCCGCTATAATCAGTAAAACTTAAAAAACGGCTACGAAACTACAGTGAAAAAATTTATCTGAATCATAAAAATTTAATGTAAGTACAATTCAGACTTTATCTCTTTTATAAATTATATGCCACACATTCCAAAATAATATAGTCTGAGTAAAAAGAGCATTATAATATTTTTGTAAAAATCATAAATACATTTAAAATAGCAAGTAATTTATACATTTTTACTATTATAGAAGACCAACAAAAAAAAAAAACAAAAAAAAAACAGAATTTACACATGCATGCAGAATAAGTAATAATTAAATTATTCAGATGACAATACTTTTTTCCCAGATCAAAATGAATACAAATAAAAATATAAATAATAATGCTGATATTTTGTGTCAAAATTTTAAAATTAAGAAATTGAATCAGATTGTAAAATAAATAATCTTAATAATAATGATTTATATGTTTATCAGACATTTACACTTATATTTAGGAATTATTTGTATTTTCAACAACATCATTAATGATAATAATAATAATAATAACTGATCAGGTATAAAAAAATAGTGTAAAAAATATTTATATCATATTTAAATGGCATTTAGCATGCCAGCAATTTGATTAACATTAGAAAAGAGCATGTAATGTAGATGTTATTATTATTATTATTATTACAAATACATCTTCACATTTGCATGGCTTTTCCTTGCTAGCATGACGTTGCGTAAAGCACAATTCAAACACCCAATGCTGGAAAATACTAAAACTGCATCAAAAGAATCTTGTCTCTATTTTTTTTTCAGGTACAAATAGAATAAGCTCTCAAAATAATTTTTTTTACTAAAATTTTACTTTTCATAATTATTAACCAATCATGGACCACCAAACCCGTATATACTCTATTGTATCTGAACCCATTTCTAGACTGGTTCACAGTTGTTCCGTATAATTAGTACCGTGAGTCCTAAAAACAACAATCTGAACTGCGTTTCGCGCGTGTACTTCCACCAACTGCTACAATGAAAGTAATCTCCAGACAAAGGGATGACCTCTTCCTAATTATTCCATGGCACAAAACAGTAGTTTTTGTCACGAAATCTCCCACCGAAAGGCACAATCAATTAACACCTCTGAATTAAAATGGGAACTACTTGGCTCCATGCCCACTTATGCTAATCTGACTCTGACTCTCAAACTATGAAACCAGTCCATGCCACTGCAAAGTCTCTTAAAAACTGTAAGAGTGACGTCTGTTCCTAGAAATTGGCTAATTACTCGGTCTGGGAAATATTTTCCCAACACCGACTTCCCATAATCAAACAACTAATCACTAAAATCTAACGAACCCTTAAATGGAGACGTAAATAAAAATGGAACATACCCAAATTTATTACAATATGATTGGAATATAATTAAATGTATTAAGAGCGGATGTATTGAATCGTCAACAATTCCTCCCTCCATAATAATGATACCGAACTAGTTTTTCAAATATTGAAAAAGCAAACTTACTTAATAATTATGTTTGCACGATCTCCTCTATTGACGATCACGAAAGAGAGCTGCCTTTCTGTAAGATAAATATCCGACACACTCTGAAGCAAATCCAGTTAACTCAAAGCGAGATTATAGACATAATTACCACACTAGAAAATAACAAAGATTCTGGTACAGATGATATTTGCATCTTCTTACCCAAGAAAACAAAATTTTCCATTTGCAAAACACTATTACTAATTTTTAATCAGTCATTCAATTTACGAAAATGTCAAATCAATAGAAAATGGTCAATGTGGTGCTACAATTCAAGAAAGATGACAAATTTATAACAAAAGCTTGAAATCTTCCAAAACAAGTGTCTGAAGAAGATTCTTGACATCTTCTGGACAAACAGGATCAAACATGAAGATCGTCATCAAAGGACAGAATCAATATCTCTTCTCCAGATCGGGAAGATGAAAAGTTGGAGATGACTGGTGCATGTTTGCCGAATGTCACTGGATGCACCGTCCAGGACAGTCCTCCGCTAGACCCTAGACGAGAGACGAACGAGGGGTCGGCCAAAATATACATGGAGGAGGACTATCAAGAAAGTGATGAAGGAATGTGGTCTGACATGGAACACCATCACACATAGGGTTGTAGACCGTCACTAGTGGCGCTCTCTCGACGAAGTCTTATGTACCACATGGGGCACGACGAAGGATGAGTGAAGGAATTATGCCAAACACCAAGACATGAATAGTAGTTGCTCTGGTAGTTTAGACTTTAATGTAAATTGTGTCATTACCTCTTTAATTTCAAGAACATCACACGCTAATGTGACCAATGTTGGAACATCACTAGTTAATATGAACAATATTAGAACATCACAAACTAGTGTGAGCAATATTAGAACATTGCAAGCTAATGTGAGCCAAATCTCATTTTTCCCTAACTAAGACAACTACATATTATATATAATTAGTTGACGAATGATTTATGATATGTACAAAATGGTAAGAAGTGAATAGTCGCGTTCCTGACAGTCCCAAAATAGACATCGCACGAGGCTATTTCACACAATGTTGTGTCAAGTGATCCAAATCTAGCGCCACACATTTTTCTTTATGTCAAACAATCTCGTGATACAAGCAACCTACGTACGAAAATGTCAATGATAATTCGATTACTTTCGATTATGTACATCTGCATTGACATTATAATCTGTTCTTAAAGACTGGATATCTGCTCGAGTGTTGGTTTATAAAAAATACAAATTATGTTTATAATTGTTATGCATGAGAAGAAAAATACGCTGCTTATTCACTAGAGGTAGATTGGGTCCGATAAAGGGTCACATAATTTTGCTAGCCCCTGGATAAACCGACAACCCTAAGTATTAATATACGGGAATTAACATTACGCCGTAGGTTTACATTTGGGACCAGTCTGGCCCTCTATGGTAATAGTAATGTTAGAAGCCTCCATAGATTTAACATGCAGGGACCGGTCTGGCCCCCTATGGGAAATGTAATTTTGAAACATTTAGATACTATACAACAAACCACGTTTATTATTACTAGCCAACACCTACCTTTTGAGTACTATGCAACACCTACATTTTGAGTACTTTGCAACACCCACCTTTTGATTACTATCCAACACCCACTCTTTGATTACTATCCAACACACATTTTTAGATTACTATACAATACCAACTTTTTGAGTCCTATCCAGCATCGCATACATAAAACTATTCAAAAACTCCAATGGCTCTTTTCAGAGCCACCTATATCTCTTAGAAAAGAGATACTACTAATTGATTGCCAAATCAAATAAAACTAAAATCCCCAAATTATAAAATGTGTGGATTTGTGAGTGGGTGAAGATCATATCTATACTAAAAAAATATCAAGACAAACAGAGCTTTACTTTATATTTGGTATATTCTCTTGAATAGAATCAAAATGAAATTTCATAAACAGCACCAAAGTTCTTTTTTCTTTCGTTCTTTATTTCTTTGTTCCTTTATTTCTTCCTTTCTTCTGTCTTTCTTTCATTGTCTTTTTCTTTTGAATTTCCTCACTGCTATGGGCTCCTCTTCTCCTGTTTCTTCTACTTGTCTCGTCTTGTTGAATTTCTTAAATGGTATGGGTTATTCTCCTATTTCGTGTCCTACTAGAATCATACTACAATTTGGACAGGGAAAAAAATAAAGATTTATGATACATTTTCCATAAGCACGATAAGCAACACACAAATTAGGATGTGAATTCCATTCTGTTATGAACATTCAAAGTCAAAAAAGATAAAACCCACACGTTCCTTATAATTTTTGTTCTGATCGTCATATAATACTTTCTCGAGTTCATTGTCATATCTTTGAGTGTAACGCTGGTGACTAAAGTCGACAATTTGGTCACTAAACGAAATGTCATATTTTCTTTCCTGACAAAGTGTGACCTCTGGTTATTTGTTTTAAACAAGATGTCCACAAGTGGAGCACATTCTGAATAATACACAAGCACGTTCCTGTTGTTGGAATTGTTTCATGCAATGTCTCTCGTAACAGGTTGGACTGACAAATGTTCGCTTACAAGTAGAGCAAGGAATTCTTTCTTTTCCTTCAGGAATGCAAGACTTGGAAGCTAAATACCCACGACATGTCTCTCCACAATGAATATGTTGCTCCCATCTGATAATTCCTTGGTAACATTTCTCGCAATAGCAATTGTATCCAAGCAATCATGTAACAGTTGTAATATAATCTTAATAATCTTGGTGATTATATACGTGAATGTATTTTCCATCTCGAAAATTCAATTCTCAAAACACGAGAGTTCCGCGAACGACTTCAGGGTAAAGTTCAACGTATAAGAGGTGCGACCACGTCTTGAAGTTTTGCATTTTAGGAACTCCACACGCTATCTCTTTGTGCTATTATTGACGTTAGCTTTCAGCATTCAGAGCCATACAGTAGCACTCCGATGACATTGCTTCGGTAAATCCTCAGCTTGGTCTTGAGTCCAAGCTGCTTGGACATCCATATGTAGTTTATCATCATGAAGGTTTGATTTGCTTTGCTAATTCTGGTTGTTGTTTCGCTATCTGAGTCTCCGTCTGTGGACACTTTGCCTTCAAAGTATGTGAATTCCTGTACCTGCTCCATTAGCTCGTTATTCACAGTGATAGGAACGCTGATATTGTGGTTAATTTGGTTTTCTTGCAGTTCACGTTCAGTCCTATCTTTATGGCTGTTTCACTGAGTTTATCTGTCTTTCCTTGGATATCTAAGTGTCGACTGGAAAACAGACCAATGTCTTCTGCGTAGTAGAGATCTTCCAGGGATGAAGTGATGGTCTACCTAATTCCTCTTTTGATAATTACAGATGTCTCTTGCATCAGTCAGTCGATGTCAAGGGTGAAGAGGAAAGATACTGGCGCTGAAGCAGTTTGTGAGATGGTTGTCGCAGATGACTTTACACTGGAAGTCTTTTTGAAGAAGTTTGATGACGTTTACAATCTTCAGTGGGATACCATAAAACCGTAGTATCGTCCAGAGGGAGTCACTGTGAAGGCTGTCATATGTCCTTTCAATGTCTATGAATTTATGTAGACGGTACTGTTCCATTCAGTTGTCTAATGAAGACGATACGGTTTCATTCAGTAGTCTCCTCTAGTGTCTTTCAGAATGTGAAAATCTGGTCAATGCAGGAGTTTCCGTTCCTGAAACCAGCTTGTTCCTTCTGATGTGGCCATTAGCTGCGATGGTGATCCTCTTGAGAATGATTCTGCTGAAGATCGTGATGGTGAGGGATATCATGGTGATGCCTCTCCGGTTGTTACAGTCCTCAAGGTCACCCTTGTTTGGTAACTTGACAATGATTTCAGTTTTCCACTCGGCGGGGGTTTCTTCACTGTCCCATATCCTTTGAATATTTTTCTGATGATCTTTGGGATTTCTGTATCTTCTGACTTCAGAATTCCTGTGCAGGTGTTGTTCTCACTAGAATATTTCTCATTTTTGAGGGTTTCGATGGCTTCTCTGACTTTGATCTCAGTGATGTCCTCCAGACTGATCTCAAGGTCTACTTCGGCTTCGGGGATCAAGGCTGTAACATGTGGGTCTGGTCTGTTCATTACCTTTTGAAAGTGTTCGTTACATCGTGCCATTTTGACCCTTTCATTGCAGAGAATGTCCCCAGCTGCACTCTTCAGAGGTAAGTTTTGACCTGTCCCGTTGTCTCCTTTAAGTTTCATTACTACCTGTTCAATGTAGTGTACTTGCCAGAGTACTCTCGGGAAATCCGGTCTTTTAGCCTGGATGATTTTGCCTCTCGTAGATGTTTCTTAATCTGTTTTCCTTTTTCAATAGCATTCAAGGTTGGCTGGGAGATATATTCCTCTTTACATGCTTTCCTGTAGCTGAGAACCTTCTCTCCAGTTTCGTTCATGAGTATGTTGAAAGAATATACAGCCATTTCCATCTTGTCGCGGAGTATTCCTCACTTGTTCTTGAGGGTAAGGTTGAACTCTTGCCGGACCTTTGGATCTTCTAGTTTATCAATGTCGAAACGTTGTTTCTTATTCTTCCCCAATTTGGTCTTTCTCAGTTTAAGGGCAAGCTTGGCTACCAACAAACTGTGATTGCGGCCAACATAAGCATGTCTCTTGACTCATACATTTTGCAAAGAGTGTCCCCACTTGTCTGTATGGCTTTCTCTCCTGCCATCCGCAGACTTTCATTTTATCTTGCGGATTTGCTTATGCCGGAAAAGAGTCGCTCCTATGACATGGTCGCTGTCTTCGCAGAGGTCACAAAGTCGTTATCATTGTCATTTATTGATCCTATTCCGTGTCAAACCCCTTAAACGTCCCCTGTTTTTTTTTGTCTGAGCCTATTCGTGCGGTAAATAGCCAACAATGAGTGGTAAATCATGCCTTGGTGTTGCCTAAACAGTTGAGTTCAAGCTGTCGTAGAAAAGGTATTTCTCCTTATCGTCAGTGTCTTCTGTGGGGGCATCACAGGTGATGATTGATATCTTAGCAAAGTTTGAGTTGAATCTGGCATACATCATTCCTTCATGGATGGGTTTTCATTGTAGACGTGTGTTGTTCAGTTGTTTTCTTGATGACAAGGGCTATGTCTTCTCGATGTTGGTCATCTTTCCTGCCTGACCATATAATGGTGTATCCTGTGTCCAGTGTTCTTTTCCCTGTTCCTACCCATCTGGCTTCTGTGATGCATGGTAGCCTCAACTTGTACTGATGCATTTTCTAAAGAACCTCAAATTACAGTACCCATTGTGGATGGTAGTTTGGGGTGTCAGGAGATCTGATACAGGGATAGAAGCTTCTTTGTTGGTTTAGTCTCCATCTCTCATAGCGCCAGTTTCCTGGTCTTCTTTACTCCTTTCTCTAGTTGCAGTGCTTTCTCTTTTTTCCGTTTCCACAGCTAGAGCATTTTTACTGGTGTAGGGCACTAGCCTAAAGCCAAACCCTGCTCATTTCTCTGGGCTTATGACCGGCAGGTTACGCTCAGTGAGCTCTCTCGAGCGAAGTTGTTAAGCATTAAGAATCTCCGAATTTCCTTTAATGATATGACGTAGTTTGTAACACGTGTTTGGTAACCAACAAACCCCATTTTTAAAATCAAGATTCCTAAAGAATTAGTGCTCATACTAAATCTACACACATCTCACCGAATTAAAACTATATTAAAGTACAATGATAAAAAGGAAATAAAAACAGGAGTATGACAATCTTAACGAAATATTACTTTATTTTGATTTCATTTAATTATGCATGAGGATTTGTACATGTACCAATGTTTCCTGGCAGAGAAGGTCTATTGTTGGTATAAACTCTCGTCAAGATTGCATACAGTTTCGGATCTCTTTTCTCAATGTATTGCCTATGATCCGCTTCAGACTGGCAATAACGGTGGCCGCATCTAAAATGATTCAAACAAGTTTTAACTTTAAACATAATTCAATGTCTGTTCATTGCAAACGAAGTTGAAACTACGTGTATATCCATCCATAAAAGAAATACACCATTGTTTTAAAAACTTAACATTCAATTTAAACTTAATATTTTCAAAAACATGTATAGGATCAGAAAATTATTGTCATTAGCAAGTCTTTCTAAAAGATTTTAAAGATTATAAAATGATACTTTTTTTCTTCTTTTGTTGTTGTTGTTGCTCTTTTGCTCAATACTGTTATTATACTGGAGGCCCTATTCTGTCATACTGGTGGCTCAATACTGTCATACCATACAGGAGGCTCTGTACTGTCATACTGGAGTCTCTATACTGTCACACTGAGGATCAATACTGTTATGCGTAGAAAACGTGCTCTTGACGACTCTAATGTTAGTATGATATGGCCTTGAAGGTAGACAACCTAGAAATGCTGCTGGAAGCCATCGACCTTGCAGAGTCGAAGACATATAGTCCATTTACTTCCTAGGAAAATCCATTTTTTGTGTTTTGTCAAAGTTGATTTGTTTAAGTAGACCGTCCAAACTCTCTAGATTATTGACATTTGCATTCGGAGTACTTAAACGACTCAAAATTATTCTTATTTGTTTAAAATCTACTTTATTTAAACATTTTTCTTCGTTGTGGTCTATATTTGCTTAATATTTGTAACCGTTGTCGATGTTGTTCAAGTCGACCTCCCTTAATAGCCAAATTTGACCTCATATTAGGAGTCACGTGGCTTCGAACCATTCTCAGTAGGGTATATGTGTGCGTGCTTCATGGGCATTGCTGAATGTACTGAAGGGCCATCTCAAAGGTAGAATGGTAGAATTAAATAATACAATAGAAAAAAGGTTTATATTAATAATATCACGTAGAGAAATGCACTTTTGTAATTGTTTAAACATTAATCAATGTACGTGAGAAAAAGACAACTGATCAGGAAAGTGAAGAAACTTACTTGGCAAATTAAAATGTTATTGGAAGACAGTATTAATTTTTGACACAACCCGCATGTTGTCTGTACTGTTTGACCAGTTCCTGAGGCACGTGGCGTGTTCGGAATGTATGTCAATTTCAGGTATAGGACCGGCAACAATACCATGTGTATATACACTTGTGTGAGATCTAACTTGGCTGTTTAGGACGTGGACTCGTCCCCAGTTCAGAGTGAACACGTTTTGCCACTTTAGATATTGGTGACAAAGAATTTTTAAAAAAAATTAATGAGTAAAATGTATGAATTTTTGTTTATTTTGTTTAAAGTTACGTACATCCAGTCGATCAACAATTGTGGTATCGAACATTTGCTACAGTGATCGAATGTTGAGAAAAATAATAAATAAATAATAAATAAAACCCATAAAAGTTGGGTTATAAACAGGAATCAAATGGACTACACTTGACATGTATGGAAACGGAGATCAATCTGAGATCAAAGATATGCTAAGCGTACGCAAATATTGCTGAGCTATTCGGAAATTAAGTTCCTTCTCATCCTAGTCTTATTGTAGCGGAGTCTCGCGTCACTCTGTGAGATCTCTGTTATAGATTCCGCTTTGCTGTTTTGGAGCACCTCTGAAAGTGGGAAATGTATACGAAAAAGTTGTTTGCACTACAACTCTCACAAATGTAGTGAAACTTACATGTCGTTCATCTACTTGGATTGACATTTACTTTTTATCACTATTAGGAACGCCATGTGCTGTCAAAAGCAGACAACTGATGAAAACGTCAACTTCTTTGCATTGGTAAATGTGCTTGAAATAGAACAATGTACATTAACTTTTCCTGTCCTTGAAATGCGGAAATAGTTTTCACATTGTGGGCATTGCTATTTTCTGAAAGGCGATTATACGTTTTAAAATATCCCAAAACTGAAAAAGAAGTTATCGGCCTGTTTTTTCTTTCTTTCTTTCTTTCTTCTTTTGAGGATCAGAAGGTGAAAATAACCATGCAGAGCTAGCAATCGTCTATGAAATGGACATCAGAAGTAAAGTCTAGCAGTGTGTTCTCACACACAAATGAAACCTTCAGATATCAAAATAAAAAACTGTCATTTCTTTAAACCTACCCAAGGATTACGACATTTCCTTTATATAAAAAAAAATTACAAGTAGGGTAAGTCAGGGGAGTGTTTTTTTCTTGAAATGTGGAACCCTGTGCAAAAATGCTAAAACTCCAGAGCGGAAACGTACGAAGATATCACAGAGCCACACTAGAAGTCAGGTTGAACGAGACTATCTTCATGACGGTACTTAAAAGTTTGCAAGAATGCCAAAGCAAATGTGGACATGAGGATTATATTATATCTTCACTGGACTGTTCAAACTGTTCAAATATGGACATGAGGATTATATTATAACTTCATTGGACATGAGGATTATATTGTAACTTCATTGGACTTCCCTGTTAATGTATTACAGAGGTACTGATAGAAGAAGAGGAGGAGGAGGAGGAGGGGTAGATAGTCATGATGATGATTATGATGTTACATATGGTGAATACGAAAGAGATTATAATATCAGCAAGAATAACAGCGGTAGTAGCAGTACTGGAGGACGACGACAACGATAATGATGATGATGATGATGATGATGATGATGATGATAATGATGACGATGACGATGACAATCACGATTATGCCTACTCATTCATTCCGCCAGTATTGTATGGTTGTTTTTCCGCTGCAAAGTAGCATTGGGTAGCTACGGCAAAATATTCCTGTTCATTTACCATTGCGTAGGTACCGTCCTCACACGTGTGCTGGGCCTTAGCATTAGCGTAGGACGAACTTATCTTGAGAAAATGAAATAAAACGAAAAATATAATAATTATACGAAAGCGAAAAAAAAAAAATCAAAGCATTTACAAGCTACGGGCTATAATTATAAATGTTACTAATTTAACTTAATCTTGGAATTGCTGAAAGATAGTTCTCGCTTATGGTTAGATCTTTATAGTAAAATTTGGACTTTAACATAAGATCATACCACATGCCTGCAAGATATTAGCAATTATGTACAGAATATGAAATAGTCCAAACATGATCAGAAATGTCATGTAAAAAAATAAAAAAATGCGGTTAACAAATACCGTGCAAATAAAATCTTGTCCCTGATTGATTACAGCTGTAGAGATAACATGATTTAATTTGGGTTTAATATTCTAAAGTCACCCCCAATCAAATAATGTAGGTTCAAAATTATAAATTGATTATATACACATACACACACACAGACATATATATATATATATATATATATATATATATATATATATATATATATATATATATATATATATACATATATATATATATATATATATATCTATACACACTCCAGGTATACCTTTCTAACTTTAGTAGCTATAGGGCGACCGTCTGGAAGATTTTATTGGCCATTTGAAATTTTAGTTCACCAAGCTCTAATAATCTGGTCGCCATAGAAATTGAGAACAGAAATCAGCTGTTTGTGAAACTTTACTTAGCAGATGAAAAAAGTGAAGTTTGTGGTTAAAGAAAATCAAAGAGTATTTATTTTTAAACAGTATAATGTTAATAAAGAGATACATCTTACGGAACTGTAAATTAACAGTAATCATCTACTTCTGCCTCAGGTAGCCTTCTAAGTCATCCATCCACATACACCTTGGTCTCATATTAACAGATAAGGGGTCTTTATGATAGTTTATATTAATAAAAGGCACTGACACAAAAGTACGTTGAATTTACAACCATTTACTTGATTATGGATGTAATTGAAGAATTATTTCAAAATTGTGGATATCGCGCCTTATTGGTTTGAACTACGATGTTAAAATGGCAATAAGATTTGCGGCCTTTAGTATGTCGGAGACAACAAAAACTGCTCAAACAGATCAGTCCCCCAATATAGTCTACCACATAAATTGATAAGAATGAAACTAAGACCATATAAATACTGATAATTTCTAAAGCTTTGAAATGTACATGAAACAATCAAAGAATGAAGGTCTTCTAATGGCAAAAATAAGAAAGCATAGATACCGAATGCCAGAAATAGAACTCTAAAGATTTAAAATCTCCGAGTAATAATTACACAGTGTATATACCTAACTCTAAATTACTTGGATTTAACTGTGTGAGATCTATAAATACTGTAATAAATTTGGGTATGTTCCATTTGTATATACGTCTCCATTTATAGGTTCGTTCGATTTTAGTAATTAGTTGTTTGATTATGGGAAGTCGGTGTTGGGAAAATATTTCCCAGCCCGAGTAATTAGCCAATTTCTAGGAACAGACGTCATACTTACAGTTTTTAAGAGACTTTGCAGTGACGTGGATTGGTTTCTTAGTTTGATCAGGGGTCAGACTAGCATAAGTGGGCATGGAGTCAAGTATTTCCTATCTTAATTCAGAGGTGTTGATTGATTGTGCCTTTCGGGAGATATTCGTGACAAGAACTACTGTTTTGTGCCATGGAATAATTGGGAAGGGGTCATCCCTTTGTCTGGAGATGACTTTCATTGTAGCAGTTGGTGGAAGTACACGTGCGAAACGCGGTTCAGACTGTTGTTTTTAGGACTCACGGTACTAATTATACGGAACAACTGTGAACCAGTCTAGAAATGGGTTCAGATACAATAGAGTATGTACGGGTTTGGTCGTCCATAAATGGTTAATAATTGAAAAGTATACTGTTAGTAAAAAAAAATTATTTTGAGAGCTTATTCTCTCTGTACTTAAAAAAAAACTAGAGACAAGATTCTATTGATGCAGTTTTAGTACTTTTTTGTTCCCTGCATTGGGTGTTTGAATTGTGTTATGTGATTCATGCCACAGCATGCTAACAAGGAAAAACCATGCAATTGTGAAGTTGTAGTTGTGACATTGTGGTCATTTATTTATTGATTAGAAAAGAATTGTTTCTAGTCTTGGCGCGTTACAAAAACTTCCAGTTGACAACAAATGTTGTCCGGAAGTCCTTGGAAATAGGGGAAAACAAGGGACTTCCAGCCCAACCTCACGCAGATGTTTGATTCGCTGGTGGAGGAACCCCTGTGCGTGTTACAATACATCTTGTTGATGTATGAAACCTAAAAACTAAATACAACAGAATTTGGGAGTGAATAATTTGTAAGATATCAAAACATGGAGAAAGGAGGCTGATATAAATACAACAAAAACTGAGGAATGAGACTAACGTATTTATGAATTTAAGAAGGATATTTCAGATGTTCAGCTTTAATTGAAACAAATACAAAACAATTTCTATAGTAAATGGTGTTCAATTACCAAAAAGGATAGAAGTCATTAGAAATTGGATAAATGAACACATAACAGCTCATTTGAAAGCGCTATATAAATCTTTTAAAGATACTACTTTAGAAGAATTCACTAAAGTAGTAAACGATTAACAATGTTAAAAAAATAAACAAACAAATTACTGATAAATTCTATCATGAACCACCTGGAAGTGTATTTTTGTTTATATAATACATGGAATTTTATTTTGGTTGATGCAGCTAGAGAACCATATGTATAACATAAGACTTTGAAACCTTGCAGCTTGTGTTATAACAAAAGTAAATGGTTTATTGGTTATAATCTCTATTATAACAACACCTTCAACACCTTCCGTGAAATGAGAAAGATAGCCTTTAGCAAAAAATAAACTAATTATTTGAAATCCTGACTTTCTTTTCTAATTTAAATTTTAGTGTTCCATAGGAATCTGTTGTAAGAAAAAGTCAATCCATACTTTAGATTTATTTTCTGTCTTGCACTCTTCGATTGGCGACATGTCTATAGATCGATTGTATGATTTTGTATACCCAGCAATACTTTTTTATAATATATTGTTACGACTCTCTGGTCTAAGAAAAATGTAACAGAAAGAAAGTGAAACCAACAAATCAAGTAAAAAATCAATAAGCAATTTATTACTAGATAATTAAAATGAAAAATCAAAAAGTCACTTACAGTAATGTGTTTTGAAATCCTAATAATCCAATAAGAATGATTGTTCTAATCACAAGTCCTAAATATAGAATGTTCCGAATTCACGGCTGTGTCCTTGAATGTTATGATGTGTTTATGGTCTCCAAAGTCCTGATGTACTAGTAATCTTTGATGTGCTGATGTCAAAATGAAGTATTCCAAAATATCTGAATAAGTTCACATAAATTCCAAAATCATCAATTAAAAATCCAAAATCCAAAGGTTTATGAGCACTGTTATAATCCAATGAATATTTAAAATAATTCCTCTCTTAGAATTTGGAATGAATTTTCACAACTGTAATAGCTCTTTACAAGACTGATGGTAATGTCAAAACTGAATAAATGTCCACCAAACATGGTATATATAAAGATTGGTCACATGACAGAATGTTCTAGAATATGTGTCATCTTAATGGAATTCTAACTGTAAACAAAATTCAACCCTGACCTTCAAATTGAGAAAACATATTGATCAAAACAACCTAATTCAAGGACACTAGTTAAACATGTTTTTCCTGATAAACATTAAGATTTAAGCAAATATTAAAGTGAAGAAACATTTATAATTTCCCAAAATATCCACAATATTAGATAAACATCATACATAACAATATTTACTGATTTTGTACTTTCATTTTTAGTAAAATACTTCCCAGTTCTAGTCTTCAGAGTTTCATTAAATCTTTCCACTACAAACGGTTTCTTGTCTGAGTGAGTGGAAAAATACTTAATACATTTTTTCTCCAATATATCCTTTACGTTATATCATATTATATTATATTATATTATATTATATTATATTATATTATATTATATTATATTATATCTATATATATATATATATATATATATATATATATATATACATATATATATATATATATATATATATATATATATATATATATATATATATATATATAATGATTTCCCTTTCTTAAGCGAGGCATATTTTGGAAAAGGCATCAATCACTGCCAAAATATAAAGGTTTTGTTACTCTAAAAATGTATTGTTAATCCTGACGGTTATATATAATGAATGAGCTTTTTATACCCGTGTGCCAATGCCCTTTACTTGTTTACCAAAGCTAGCAAGGCGAGTTTGTAAAAATACATGTATACAGGAAAGATTATCTTATTTCACAAACCCGCCTTAAATTAGCAGAATATAATAGATATTTCTTTCTAGGTGATAATAAAGCTGCATAAATTTATAAAGATATTTTATATCTTAATTGGCTTTTTCTCTGTGTGATAAAGTAAAACTTGTAAGATTTTAATTTGTATCGGGCTGTATATTCTATGATAGTGGGTGGGACGCAGCTTCTTATCTGAAGAGAAATAAATAAAAAATACTTATCCCAACGGACCGGAAGTATATTCAGTCCTCATATACACTATAAAGGGTAGCACTTTACCTGAGTCAAAGGTTGCTGGTTCGAACACAGATTTCCGCATATATATGTTGCATATTTAATTGAATCTCACGCTATTGCCTAAAGCTAGTCGTATTTTAAAATAAAGACCATATCATAGGTTTAAGGAAAAAGGAAAAAAAAAATATTAACGCTAAAATGCTGCGTTGTAATATGAATATCTTTACATAATTGACAAACAAAAGACTAAGAGAGCATCATGCGTACGAAAGAAGCTTCCCAAGTCTGTCAGAATGGCGCAAGAAGGTGATGATTCCATGTATGACTTACATAAAGAACCGCTTGACGCTAGAAACACAAAAGTCTGAAGTGAGAGCAAATTACTATCGGGTGTGGACAAAAAAATTGCAAAAGAAATGCGGTCTCTACCTGCAGGTAAGTTGTTTCTTTGTTATGTCTATGGAATAGGGGAGATGCTTTAGGCAGTAAGGAGGATATGTTGTCAAACATTTTCATAGTTCATTATGTAGGTAAAAATTTCGGGGAGTGTGGACTGACCTTGTTTTAAAAACTAATTTAAAGGTCGGTGGCCTTGGCCAGTGGGTTTTGAAGATTAGTGGCCAGTGGAGTCGTAAAATTTTAAAGACCAGTGGCTTCACACAAGTGGCAGAAGTTATGTGGCCTATGTTTGTTTTAGTAAATGTTGGTGACCGGTGAGTAAAGTTTTATAGTAAATGTCGGCGAGCAGTGGCCCAGTTTTTATCTAGAAAAAGTTTGGCAACCAGTGGTCCAGACTTTTTAGTAAAATTTTGATAAAATCTCTCGGGTAGGAACGTTCACTGTTTAGTAAAATAGCTACGATTTATAGCCTGAAAGTCATAAATTTGGTGAAAACGTTTTAATATGTGGATTTCAGTCATTTTCAATAAAAAATCTTAATAATTTGGAAAAATAGGGTAACAAGTTAAGATTTTAAGGTGACAAGTAGAATTCTGGTGGAAAAATGGTTTAAAACAGTGTTTTTAGTCTTTTTTGAAATTTAACATAAATAAATAAATAAATAAATAAATAAATAAATAAATAAAGAAGCAAAAATGGGTAAAACTTAGGTAACTGACCTCTCACGACGGTCGTACACACTACTGTTCTAACTTGATGTGTCCGATGACATTTCACAGGAAACCTAGATTTCGGCATTTTTTCTTTGATGTAGGAAATGATGTAATCAGACGTTACCGCTTATGTGATGCAAATATCATTTAGATTTCATGACGTTTATATAATGTCAGAAAAGGTTCATTTTCAACCATAGCAAGCATTCTTCCAATGTGAAATAGACAACCTTATATGGAAAGCAACGTTGGCAGGAGTGTTTGAAGACTATTCGGGTAATTATGGTCAATTTTAACGACGGCGGTTTTTTGGACCTGTAAAAGTATGATGCACCATTCAGAATATGAAATGTTTCCGCACACACCATAAATCTGGAAAACCGAGCAATTTATCCGTCAAGTTGTTTCCTCTAAACCCAACATGTGATGTAGATTACAGCACCGAGTTATAATATTTTTAGTCTACAATTAAATAATTTTATTAGAAATAGGACTGAAAATATAAATTGTAAAGCTTTAAAAACGTACCATGCTCTCCATTTTCCGCGTTAGGCCAAACTTGTGAATGGTATGCGCAAATTCATGAACGAGAATGTTGGTTTGGTTTTTGTATAGGTCCTCGTCATTGCAGAGGACGTTACTATCAATAACAACTGCCCTTATCCCTCCAGCTCCCGCGAGACTGATGTACTTCCGGCCATCAGGTGCACAGGAATTTCTGCAGTCTTCGTTACAGGAAGCTTCAGTAAATCAATTAGTCAATCAATTAATTAATTAATGAACAAATCAGTTAATCGATATGAAAGAAAAGAAAGAAGGAAAGAAAGACAGTCTGTTCCGTCCATCGAAGCATTCGTATCAAATCTACTATAAGAATAACATACTGTTTATTTTGATAGGAAGACCGTACTGTTGTTCCCTTGTTATTGTGTTTTTATTATAAAATAATAACAAAGTGGCAAAAAAGCTTTCAAAAACATATTTTAAATGTACACTTTCACCCCTTTTAAAGAACGCTACAATGCATTTTAAAGAGCGATAATTAAAACAAGAAACAAACGAACGAACGAAGAAATAAACAAACAAAACAATAGTCTATGCTGTAAGAGGAAGAATTACTGCATGCATAAGTTCATATGAATCTTCAGGACAGGCGGTGTTACGTCTAGGGTTTAGAAATAGTGACAAAAGATAGAACGACTGAAACAAGCTTTCACAATTTCTAAAATATAAATTTAATTTCCTAAAATATTAAATATTTCAAACAAACAAAGTGAAAGAATTAAAAATAACTTACAGTTTAGAAATTCCTAAATAATCCTAAATGTCCTATTGAATTTATATAATATGGAAGTTAATCCAAAGTTTTCCGAATGAAGTCACTAATGTGTTGATGTACCACAAGAAACAAAGTTTTAAATCCATATGTTATTAATCCCAGGTAAACTCCTGTGAATGTAGAATATTGTTAAGTTCCTTGAAGAATAGTACTTAAATCCAAAATGTACTATGTAGATAATAGATTTTCACCAGCTGATTTTACAAACAACAATAATCTTCCTCAATAACCTTATTATTCTGATGAACTGCAAAGAATGCCCATTCAGTGGTTATGTTGGCATTACATAGTCTCTTACGGCGTAAAAGAGAATTTTTTAAAACTAGGTCAGAAACTGGGTCGCGCATGTTACTGCTTGTAGTGCCTTTGCACTACAATTAAAATACCTTATTTCAAATCAACAAGATGTTGACATAGGATTCAGGTAATAAAATCTGCACACTACCACGTGATACTCCATTGTGGGTTAAGCTGACTGACATGATATTGATTTCCCCTGGACTTAGCATGACTCATGTAAACATGTTGACGTTCATTTGTACTTTATGAATGGCATAGGCTACTGAACTAAGGAATTATAATACAATGATTATAAACCCAAATGAAAAATATTATAATTTAAAGATAATACATAATGCCGTATCAGGCGGTTTGCAGCAAATTCAATCTTCAAACTTTATTTGAAGTTATACTAAATTTACAGCTGAAGTTCAGGACAGAATTTAAAAGTAACAATCAAATGATTAAACGAATTCGTCTTGTAAAATTGAAAACTAAAAATAAATTTTCAAAAACAAAATTTAATGAGCTATATCATTTTATACCTATACATGTAAATGATCTGCTGATTGTGTACCTCTGTGCTATATTTCCATGAATGATAGATGCAGATTTATAATAACAATTAACACATATTCACACATGAAAAGCACTTATTGTGTCCCCAGAAATGCTACAATTAGCACGTATCCACACATGAAAATCAATTACTGTGTCCCCAGGTATGCTACTCTTTAAGACTGATTGACCAATTCTATGTGACGAGGAAGAGAAGAATTGATTTTTGTCTCAGACAAACAAATTCGAGTTTGAGATTCAAACGCTTCACGCCTTTACCTGTATTCATATCTCTATCGCTATATTTATTGATGGTCACCTAAATAATTAGGAGATATAGTTTATGTGAATAGTTTGAAAATCTTTCTTGCCAATGATTAGTTTAGAAACAATGAAAACGAACACACACGAAGATACCAACAATCAAAGTATATCATATCTTAAATAAAACTAAACTGATCTTGGTTTAATACTTTGGATTTGTGAATTAGTTCAGTTTTATAGTGAACCTCACATTCACAGATTAAGATCGCTGAAACTGTCATCGCGTATCTATAACTGAACAAAACGCAGAATAGTACAGAGTATTGTGCATTCTCACACATGCGACGCCATCTTTAATCATCATATTGAAACCATGAAACAGTCCCGCGGGTCGTTCAAGGTCTCGTAAAAATGTTTTCAGACAGGGTGAGACTGGTGATATTAAAACCAATGACTCCGAATAGGTAATTGGTTTGAGATTCTCTGCAATTAAACACGCCCTCAATTAATAGACCTACATTCACATCCGGGTGGTGATGCAAGAGAGGCATATTCTGGATATATGGTCAGAGTTTCCGCTTTGGTGAACACGCCCACTTTGGCCTGGATGGAAAGTGTTCGGAAGATTAATGGCGGCATGTATTTCATCATGCGAGCGATGGTTAAGGCAGCCTGAAAATAGACGACAAGGACGACAATTTTGAGATGAGATCAAAAGAGCAAATTTTGTTATTAAACGCAGTTTAATATAGCAAATCGTATTGATAGCATATATCTGATATAGGAGCCGGATAACTCAACCCACTGTACTTTCGTCATTATCGCAATTGCAGTGGTTATTATACATTTCTCAACGATTACTGACACTTAATTGTAGTATAGTGCTTACAGTCCAGTCAGGGAATTCAGTCAAGTAGCGCAAGAAGCATCCATTAATTACGCTGATTGATATATAGAGGGGCAAAATAATTTTGCATGTCCTGTGGTGTTCCCATATCAGTACGGCGGGGATGCTCATATACGTTACCCATTAGCAAGTTTTGCCATCAGATGCCGCAGGACAAATCACATATTTTTGATTCTGGTTGCAACACAGCAGCAACATACGAAGGGCCTGAAGCAAGACCGTAACCTGGAAATTCGAAACCGTAGCCAGGCTCTTTTGACATCGATAAAAGTGTGCAAATACAATCTATCTTGAGTGACGCAGGCACCTCTGGGAAGTAAAAATTATTTCCGTGTATGACAGGTGACCGGTTAATAAAGGTGAGGAACTTCCGAATGTGACCGTTGTGACCTTTGAAAATAGTTGATTGTTTTATTGAGGTGACCTTTCAGGCAGTTTCTGCTGTATAAATATGTATAAGTTATTAACTGAGTATTGACAAAATATTGGACCCGATGTCATTTGGCGCAGGATGCCCGAGTTTGTGAGGACATTCTATGCCACATGAACGAGGGTCCAATATTTTTAATACTCACTGAATAACCTTTTTATTAAATGCCTAAAAACAAGCATATTAATCATTCTGTTATAGTATAGGAATAACACAACTGAAACAAAAAATATTTCAAAATTCTATTGAACATTTTATAGATCGTTCAATTAATGAATGAAACCTGAACACCGCGTAGTAATTAATACACGCTACTTTACTGCTATGGAGTCGACCGCATACATGGGGTAATTCTCATTCAACACTGAACAAAACTAAGTTTGTTGAAGAGGATGGAATGTCAAGTAGCCAAAGAACCACAACGAAATATTAATAGTAAGAAAAAATGACACAATACATCAATTAAATTTAAGATACCATTATGAAATGATGAGCCAAAATAAAATCAATCTGAGGTTACAGTATCGTTGGGATTGTCTCAATGCTGCTGTCATAGTGGCAGGTAAATTTGAAAGTGCAGTGTGCGTCATGATTGTTGCCATGGTATTGTGGTCCATCGGTCTTAAATATTTCCTCAAAATATTTCCTTAAATATTTCCTCCAAAAAAAAAAAAAAAGATATAGCATCGTTTTGGAGTCGGTTTGGTTTCAATTAAATTCCAAATAACGGACAAAACAATGCCATTCAGAGTTGAAAAAAGTGCACTGTTTACGTGAAACGGAAGTTGTTGACTGATACATTGTATCAGAGGTCAGTTTGAGAAACTCTCTCTCTCTCTCTCTCTCTCTCTCTCTCTCTCGATCGAAGTAACAGCAGCAACACTAGCAGTCCATTTTCAATATTTTTATAAATCATATTTATGTTATATTATTTTCCTTGCAATTTTAAATCTTTGGATGAATTCAGATTTTCTTTATTTAATTTGTATGATAAATAATTTTATTTAGATGAGAGCCAGATCTGCTGATTCTCTAGCTCTGGTGTCGTGTAGAAAGGGTTACAGTCTGTGTCGACATCTAGGGCCATCAGATTTATGACGTGGTCCAAGTTCCACGGTTATGTCGCCCTTTTTTTTGGAGTTGCCATAAGTAGTTCATCGAATGCGGGCACGTGTTTGCCATATAAGGAAGCGGAACTTACAAATGTCCCCAGAATTCACCAGAGAGTCTATTAAAATAATAATAATAATAAAAAAAAAATAATAATAATAAAATCACAACTGTGTGATTTTATTAAAATGTAAATATATATAAAGTAGTAGACAAGTGAAATATAATGGCCGCCAAATATATTTGACCTCAGATATCGCAGAATTTAGGAAGCGAACAAAAAGTTAAGAAGTTTGCGGTTGGTGTTTTTGTATTTTTTTGTTTTTTATCTTTTTTCTTTTTCGTTTTTGTCGACGCTGAGCTTATACAGAAAGTATGGTTTATGTTTAAATAGTTTGAATACTTTAAAATTAAGAGATGTGGTTCTGTTAAAATTCATTTTCCCTTATTTGTGTTTCCCTTATTGCTGTTGTAGATTAGTTGACAAGATTCAATTTCCATCGTCCAATTCTATATTTGAATGCATGACCTCTTTGCTATTTATTTCAAACACTTACAACTTGATGCGCATAATCACTGACGGAAAGCGTCGCTGAGACTTCGATCACAGGACGATTTATACGTCTGGAATAAATCACTCCATAGCGTACGTATAGGTGCTTAAATGTCGTTCCTCTTCGTTGTAAGTTCCTTGAATTGTCGTCTGTATAGTTTAATGGCCTGCACAAGAAAAAAAGTGACTTATAATCTGACCTTTATGACAATATTATTCTACATGCCAACGAGATAAGACCCGTGTCAGCTGGTTCGACGTATGCAAATTTCTGATATCCGCCGTACACATAACATCGAAATTGCACGTGGTGCTTAGCAACATAATTATTTTGCTTAAAAAAGCAACTTATATTGCTAATATATGCTGACTAATTTATGTTTTTATGGAACAATCACAGGAAAGATGTTAAACCTTACGACTCAGACTCTTCCGTGTTGCTCGGGCAAAAGTGTACACACAATAAACCGTGTATAATTCCTATAATGTAAAATGTATTTCAATACACGCTGTACTCATATAATTGCCTTTTTCATCATGAAATATGTTGAGAACAAGGCTTAGTGCAATGTGGTACAGTCGTAGCTCTTTTGGTTTCTTCAATGGATGACAATGGGTGCATCTTTATGTAAAGAAAAACTATAATTTGAGAATCGAAACAGGAACTACTACTGCTTCCACCTCCATCTCCACGCCCCCGAACCCTTTCCAACACACACACACTGACAAACAGACACACACTTCTTTCGTTAAAAGAATGTCTAATTCCAAATACGTTTGACATAGTGCCGTCATGTTGCTTTCCATTGTGTCAAGTAAATTAAGGGCTCATAATCCAATGCCTATTTGTGAATTATTGTTTTCAAATATCAATTTGTCGAAACTACACTGACAGTAAACAGCGAAATACGGAGATGCGGGTATACACACTCCGTTACCGTTCCTCTTACTTTCATAAGGTATTATGCAGCATCCGGGACAAATACAAACGGAACTGCAGAAACAAGCAGTGTTTTGATCATGCAGTGATACGCCAAGTCATACAAATCGTTGTAGACTGTTTGATGGATAGACATTCTTCACACACACACAAACGCGTGCGGACACACACACACACAGACACACACACACACATATATATATATATATATATATATATATATATATATATATATATATATATGACAAACAATAATCTTTGCAAAATACAGGATTTTTGTTTGTTCACTACGGCAAAGCTTTTGATCAGGGAATTATGTAAGTTCAACATTGTGTACATTTCTGTTATAGTATACAACTCTATCACAACCAAATTTGCAAATGGCACATTCTTGTTCAGATGTACTGACCTCGTGTCCCACTACAGTCAGCGTCCTCACCATAGAGAGGGAAAAGTGCCAAATACAAAGATGGCACTGCAATTATTTTTAAACGGTAAATACGACTGTATGACAATTCATTACTCAACTTCCGATTTAGAAAGCTGTTATAGGGAGTGAAAATAACTAGCCAAATATAGTACCAAATTTGTAGAACATTCAATTTTCTATTTGATATTGTTTCTTATTATAAAGAAACGTACACAGTGTTGGAGCCAGTGTCCTTTCACAATCCCGTTGTCACAAAAACTTCCATAGTGAACAAACTTCAAACAGAGACGTTTAAAATACATATATACATAAATAGACACTTCTTTGCTTGGTTACCTACTTACTTATTCACTTCCTTTGTATATATTCCCGGGTACCTACCTTCCTTGCTTAAGTGTCAGCCATTCTTGTGGATTAGGTGGTGGAATAGCCCATGCAACTGTAATTTAAATGATAAAAATCTTATAAAATTGCCTCTTTTATTTTAAATACAAAATAACTCTTCTTGAAATTGCTTTTTAATATGATTATTAATTATTTTGGATGCACGAAAAAGAAAAGCTTCTACTTTGAAACGTAATCAGGCTTTTAACATGAACTGTGACTCATTGTTTTCCCTCTCCAATTAGGGCATGGAACGTAAAAATAGCCTGCACCCGTCCGTCCGTCCGTTCGTAAATTTAATTGTGGACACCGTAATGTCCAGTTTTGCTATTTGATTTCAACTATTTGATTTGTTGTAGGGCTTTGTTCTAAGAAGGGCGCGGACATATTCTATGGCATTTTAAAGAATGGTTATTCCGATAGCTTGTAAATACTTTAGTATTGAAACTTTTTATATTTCAACCATATTTACTGTGAAGAAAAAATGTTTTGAATGAGTTTGATGACGATCGGACTTTGACAATGTTTCGTAGAGTTATGACCCTTGATTGATTTAGAATCGGTATCCCACTATCTTGTGGACTCTCTAGCATTCACTTTGTAAAAGATTTGTGAATGATTAGATTATCAGCATTTGTTACAGTTATGGCCCTTAGAATATTTATGCCACTGGCTTCTGAACATTATAAAATTTGCACGTGTGTTTGACTTCAGGCAAATTTGTTGTGAAGCTTCATCTCAATAAGATCGCAGACGAGTTTGATGATCAGCAGATTTTGACACTTTTTAATAGAGTTATGGTCCTTGATTAACTTAACATGTCCTGATTGTTCGTGGAAACCTCAGTACTCATGTTTGTATTTCATTTCACTCAAGTAGTGCTGTAAAGTTTCATATTATAAAATTTTCGATGCTATGAATTGAGAAAGACAATCAGGTTTCAAAGAGACATTGTCCTAAATGATACACACAATTCCCACGTTGTATGACTGCTGTAGACAGTTACCATGTCCAAGTCAACTTTTTGTTTTTAATCAACGAATGCACTTTTAGAAGAATATGCGTAGTGCGATCATGTGATACCTCTTTGTACACTTTTGTACACACACATCCACACCCCCATATATATATATATATATATATATATATATATATATATATATATATATATAGATATATATATATATATATATATATATAGAGAGAGAGAGAGAGAGAGAGAGAGAGAGAATGATGATAAGATGTATGATATAAGACAAAACTTTTTTTTGCAATAGGAATACAGCCATGTTTTTTGTTCAATGGAACAATTAATGTGTATATGTCTGTATGTTTGTGTACATGTATGTGCATGATTGGAAAGTATTTATCATGGGAGAAAAGCTCAAGTAGAAATTGCCACTGAAACAATTAAGATTTTTTTATTCAGTGCATTGTGATGTATTATTGAAATTTTATTGAAATAAAGGAAGTAATGCATATATAAACTGATCTCTGTTCCATTTAATTAAAAGTATAAAACTTATCTTACTGTTGATTATTTGAGACCTAAAATTGTCCCCCCCCCAAAAAAAAAAAAAAAAAAAAACGAAATAAAAACATCTACAGGGGCATGAATAATACAAATTCAAATTATACATAGCAAGTATTACTTATAAAATTAGAATCAGTCCTCTTGTGGAAAATGTGTTGTCTAAACAGTAATTCATTTGAGATCTTCACTGTAATGGCAATCAACCGGAATAAGCAAAATTAGTTCTCATTACACAAAATATTTCATTCTCACCATCAGTCCTGCTAGTGGAAAATGTTCAACAAGTTTACATACTTATAAAATCTATTTCAGATCAGCAAATAACTATAATCAAGCAGTTTCATTATTTTTGCTTTGTCTTGTTTTCCGTCATCTTTCTAGTAGCTGCGCCACCCCTGACCAGAAACGTGTCCGTATTGTATGTTTATCTGAGTTTACACCATAACAGTTCACGTGATATCGGTATTTCGATAATACTAGTACTGTATCTAAACCATCAGCAAATTGTAAATTTTTCCACGTGGGATTTTGTTTAACCATTTTCTACAAACCACTATAATATGCAACAATAACTATGGTTGTCTTTATTCTTTAAACTTGCCATACATCTTTTTAAACTTGCCATACACCTTTTGCCTCAGTCAATCAGCAGAAACAACTGTCGCATGCCCATTTCTTCAACAGATCAACGAGAAAACGTATTACTACATCATAACGATTCAGTGTGTCAAAACAAAGATAAAAAACTACCCGCTATCATACCTTATGTCTGTGTGTTGACAAAAGAAAAACATTCCCTAGTCTTGTTTTTTTAACGACTCACCCTGAGGTGTTGGTAGTATTAGCTATTATTACTTATCGGATAACGAGTAGCCGACACAGGTGAAGTAGTGGAACTCTTACCGATAGCAACCGCCGACACTAAACTATGGAATTATATGGAGATAATTCGGGCACCATGATGTAGGTACCCAGAGGGAGAATTCAATGATCGCATTTTTGTCGGTGGGAAATATATTAACTGTCATTCTAATTTTTAACATTATTATCTTCCAAAACATATAAATATGCAAAATTAATTCTTTCCAAAGTGACGTTAGTTCAGACACATACTAAACAATATGAAATATAAATCAGTATATTCAAATCAGACTGTAATTGAAATTCCAGTAGTATAAATAATAATCAACACTTAAAACGTATGCATACAAAATATGAATATTTATGATTTTTTAATCTATGTTAATTACTACAAATGAACTAACTAACAAACAAATCTGGAGAACAGAAAAAATGAAAGAAAGGAAGACAAAATATAATGACATCAAAACAAAAAAAATATAATACTAGGATATTCTTTATATGAAAAACTATTTGCAAGATGAATATATAGCTTTGCTCTACTAGAATATTCAAGCACAAATTTCCACTTTTTATCAAAATGATCATTTAAGAATTGCTTTACTACAAGTTGGAGCACATACATATATAGATAACACTTTTTCCTTTCCATTAATTTAGAGAGCAAAATAAACGAATAGGCAGGGAAGTTGACAAATATGCATACATACCACAAATATCAAGATTATAAGGAGAGAGAGAGAGAGAGAGAGAGGCATATGAATGGATAGACCAATCTATATATCAACGCAGACCGACGGTAAAGACTTTACACATTTTGGCAATTGAATTTACTCTTAAGCATATAGATTTCCAAAAGCTGGTGATTATGGTTTTAAAGACTTTACTTACTGTGTTGGATCGACGTGCACACTATAGATAACTAACCTCCCAAAACGTCAGACCCACTGTAGACTTATTACCTTCGACTAAGATCCAAAGTGCTAGATACAACGCGATTACCGCCATCTTGGAGATTGTTCTGTAACACAGAAACATCTATAACACAGAGATTGGCAACATTCCCCACTGCCCCCACTGCAGTTATACTTACAAATATTGTGGCAGCCTTTTTGTGTGCAAATGAGGGTGACAACAAGGCAAGTGTCCACGTAAGTGCCACGTTTATGCTTACGTGGAGGTTAAGCCAGCTTTGCATTCAAAGTCCTAATAACCCTTTCTGTTTATCGACTCACGTCAGCAAATGTTTTGGCAGCCATCTATACCGCCAAACCAGTATCAACGCCCACTCCACCACCACCCCAATCCCCTCCTGGTTACATGGGTTCGCATACAGGACTTACAGTCATGGATAATATTTGAGTTCAAAGGTCTAAATTTCAAGAAAGTTCAGGATATGCACCCTTAAGTAATTTTCCCGTAATAGTTTGACGAGGGCATGAGTCGAAAATAAAACATTGCAAGAAAATCTAAATGAGCTTCAATGTCTCAGTATGCGATATAACCTTGTGTTTTCGAAGTTTTTAGAAACTCAAAAGAAAGGAAGGTGTAGTGAAGCTGTCTTGAGAGATTTCATCAGAAAAACCTTACAAATTGATGAGGAAAATATAGAATTTGAACGTGTTCATATGATTCAACCGAAAAGAGACAGATCAAGAGCACAGAATTAACCGATTAGTGAGAATTAACATAATGTTATGAAACCTTTGCGACAAAACTACGTACAAATGTTGCCAAATTTTCAAAGTTGAAAGACTGGGAGATGGTGAGATGTGCAGCCTCCAACAAGCTTTCGCGATAAACCGTTCAGCGTGAGTAAACAATATTCCCTCCTAGTGATTTATGAAAGGAAAGTGCTACTTGCATTATATCGCAATGCAAAACGCGACTCCAGCAAAATTACCCGTTTGACTGTGAATAGACTTTACATCAATGACAGACTGATTTCATTTGATCAAGCAATACAGTACACAATTCAGTAGAGACATATTATACCCTCTTTCCGACGTGAGCATGACCTTATTCACCCGACATAAATACCACAACATTCAACGCGCACGGGTAAGTCATACGAGCAGTACAATGCCACACTCGGCTGGTACGAGTGAAGGCATACCACAGCAATCAACCAGTCTGATCACCGATGATGAGATGATGAGCATACGGGACAGTCAACCAAACATTCCGATTCAAAACAAGTTCAACATGCTATTGGGTGATAGTGAGTAGGAAGGTCATAAATCCACCGAGTCGCCTAATGATAACCAAACATTAAATTACACTGAAAATAAAGATAACTTTATTACATATTACATTCTCAAAAAAAAAAAAAAAAAAAAGTTTGCTCATGTCGATGTTTGTGGTTTGAAACATAAGTTATTTTATTCATAATTTACTTCTGTTGTCAATGAATATGATTAAATTTGTCTCGTTGAAAAGAAATTGATGACTTGGAAATGGTTAAAATCCAAGGCCATGAAATTATAACCAAACAAAAGGTCTAAGTTCGCAGTAGATCAGGAGGCATAGCTACACTATTAAGAGAAATCTTTTAAAATATATTAAAACATTAAAAAGTGACTCAGAATAAATATTTTCATTTGGGATCAAAAATGAGGTGCTTGTGATAGACGACAATGTAGTTTTTGGTGTAGTGTATATACCCCCCAACCCCCCGCCCTCAGGTCTTCAAATTTTGCCATGAAATTAGTTTCTTCTATTTCGAGTCAGAACTAATTGCAAAACTGAGTGACATAAAATTTTTAGATTTAGTTGTCGACTTTAATGTCCGTACATGTTTTTAGTTGATTCTATTGTTAATGTGGATTCGTTCTTGTTACATAATTGTTAGGAATGATAATACTATTTATTCATTCGTAAGTACTATTGATAGTCAGCAACTCTTTCAGGTGCCAACTAACCGATTTAGTCTTGACCGATCAAAAGATAATGTTGTTAGCAAACCATTACAAATGTATACAAATAATAATATTTATATATGTAATGGAAGACTTGGTAACGACAAAGGCATTGGTAAATGTACTACCAACGATGTAAGCGTACTACCAATGTACGTGTACTACCAATGCTCGTATCAACGGCAAGTGATTTTCCTTTGATAAATGATTATGCCATATTATATATTTTTTCGTTATTATCGGATGTACATAATGCATTGCAATTTTCAATTAATTGTAAATAGGTATTAGTGTCTGAGTATAATGAAATAAAAACAGCTAGAAAGTGGATCAGAGACAAAACCCAAATCTACATAGATAATATTTATAGAACCTCTTTATATAGAATATATCAGTACTTAAGTACAAGTATAAATATAAATCTATAAAAAAAAAACTTTGTTGGTGAAATAAGCTCAATTTTCCTTAAAAATGAAGATTTATATTTTCCGTATACGTTTGTACGCAAAAAAACTCTACATATCTACCGTGTTTCTGTAAAGAACGTAGAACTGTGAGAGAAAATTCCACTTACCCTAGGCAAAACGTAGACAAAATATGTTCAATTGAACAGGCATTATAAATCACTTACGAGACAAAACTTTGCTCAGTACAAACGCAGGATCCAGGAAAGCACACGGAAGATGTAAAAAAAAAACAATCTCTATTCTTAGAGAAACTGTATTTTTATCTTTTTAAGAAAGTCAACAAAGATGACGATTCTAATACTTTGTTTGATTTTTCTACTGGACCAGTTTTTGAGAATGCATCAATAAATGAGAAGATAACTGAAGATGAGATAAAACAGACAATACAATCTTTGAAAAAAGATAAAGCGCCAGAGCACGATGGAGATATCAATGAATATATTAAAGCCACTTAATTTGTTATGCTAGCAATTATATATATGTAGATGAAACTTCTGAACATAATCTTTGATACAGGTATAATTCCTGATGAATGGTCAGTAGGAATAATAATACTTTGATATAAAATTAAAGATTGTAAATTGGATTCTAATAACTACAGACTTATAACATTATCAATTTGTTTTGGAGAACTGTCTACGGAGAGGGAATACATTTATTATCAGCGGTTCAGGTCTGTTTTACTAGTCGATACTCCACGTTGGACAATGTTATAATACTACATGCACTGATTCATCTTCTAATTGTAAACAAGAAAAAGTTATGTTGCACTTTTATAGAATTTAATAAAGCTTTTGATAATGTTTGGAGAGGTAATATTTAGACCAAATTTGTCATCACTGGAGTTACTGGGAAATGTTTTAAAGCTATAGCACTGTAACAGTAAACAGTCCCAAATCAGGCCCAAATTTGATATTATTAAACATGCGCTGCCACTACTACCAAACTATAAGTATACATACACGGAATAATATTATGCAAATGTCATTCTCATGTCATTCTCATAACTCTTAGACATATGTTTCAGTATGGTATGACCCATATACATTTCTAAACAATATTAAACGTTAAAACTTGAACAAATTTTTTACAATTTGTACACTGATACAAAATGTTTACTATATCTCCTCACAGTGTATACATAAACTCGTCTGTTTACTATAAGTCCTCACAGTGTAGACATAACCTTGTCTGTTTACTATAACTCCTCACAGTGTATACATAAACTCGTCTGTTTACTATAACTCCTCACAGTGTATATATAAACTCGTCTGTTTACTATAACTCCTCACAGTGCATACATAAACTCGTCTGTTTACTATATCTCCTCACAGTGTATACATAAACTCGTCTGTTTAGTATATCTCCTCACAGTGTATACATAAACTTGTCTGTTTACTATAACTCCTCACAGTGTAGACATAAACTCGTCCGTTTACTATAACTCCTCACAGTGTATACATAAACTCGTCTGTTTACTATAACTCCTCACAGTGTATATATAAACTCGTCTGTTTACTATAACTCCTCACAGTGCATACATAAACTCGTCTGTTTACTATATCTCCTCACAGTGTATACATAAACTCGTCTGTTTAGTATATCTCCTCACAGTGTATACATAAACTTGTCTGTTTACTATAACTCCTCACAGTGTAGACATAAACTCGTCCGTTTACTATAACTCCTCACAGTGTATACATAAACTCGTCTGTTTACTATAACTCCTCACAGTGTATACATAAACTCGTCTGTTTACTATATCTCCTCACAGTGTATACATAAACTCATCTGTTTACTTGTAAGTAATATGCTCAATCTTCATTCATCATAATATGTTGAATATGTTCATGCACATGTGCGTATGTGCATGTGTATGTTCATGTGTATGTTTGTATGCAAATGAGCGTGTCTATGTGCATTTGTGTGTAAGTACGTATATATATATATGTGTGTGTGTTTATATGTATGTGCGTATGTTTATATGCATATGTATATATGTATGTATGAGTATATGTGTATGTACGTATATGTATGTGTGTATGCATATGTATGTATATATATAGGTATGTGTATATGTTTATGTATGTATATGTATGTGTGTATGCATATGTATGTATATATATGTAAGAGTATGTATGTATGTATGTATGTATGTATGTATGTATGTATGTATGTATGTATGTATGTATGTATGTATGTATGTATGTATGTATGTATGTGTATGTGTGGGTATGTGGGTATATATTTATATGTGTGTATGTATACATATGTAAGAATTATTATCATTATTTCTGTCTTGTTAAAATTACTTTTCTACATGATGCGAAGTAACACCTTTCTAATGTCGATCCATTTCGGTTCCATTGTGCTTTGTACATATATTTATACTTTTTTTCAATATTCCACCTTTCTCCACCTTATGTGTGATGTGGCAAATTTCAATTTGTTTACAAGTTTTCTGCCGAAACTCTGCAATAGACACTCGTCTTCCTGTGCTGTATCAATTTAGACGCTACCAAATAGGTAACCCGCTAAGTCAATGTAAAGTGCGCATTGGACTGTTTCACCGGAAAACATCCTGTAATCATGTCTTACCGGATTCAGTTTGAACGATTCCATATTGTTACGACTCTATGGTCTAAGAAAATGTAACAGAAAGAAAGTGAAACCAACAAATCAAGTAAAAAATCAACAAGCAATTTATTACTAGATAATTAAAATGAAAAATAAAAAAGTTACTTACAGTAATGTGTTTTGAAATCCTAATAATCCAATAAGAATGATTGTTCTAATCACAAGTCCTAAATATAGAATGTTCCGAATTCACGGCTGTGTCCTTGAATGTTATGATGTGCTAATGGTCTCCAAAGTCCTGATGTACTAGAAATCTTGATGTGCTGATGTCAAAATGAAGTATTCCAAAATCTCTGAATAAGTTCAGTTAAATTCCAAAATCATCAATTAAAAATCCAAAATCCAAAAGTTTATGAGCACTGTTATAATCCAATGAATATTTAAAATAATTCCTCTCTTAGAATTTGGAATGAATTTTCACAACTGTAATAGCTCTTTACAAGACTGATGGTAATGTCAAAACTGAATAAATGTCCACCAAATATGGTATATATAAAGATTGGTCACATGACAGAATGTTCTAGAATGTGTGTCATCTTAATGGAATTTTACTTGTAAACAAAAATTAAACCTTGACCTTCAAATTGAGAAAACATATTGATCAAAACAACCTAATTCAAGGACACCAGCTAAACATGCCCCTCCTGACAAACATAAAGACCCAAGCAAACATCAAAGTGAAGAAACATTTACAATTTCCTAAAACATTCACAACATTATACTAACATCATACATAACACCTCCCCTCATAACGAAAAAGAAAGATTTATATAATAAAGCTTTCTTTTGAATATACATCTAATACTACAATAACCAAAATTACTTAAGAACATGTTTTATGATACTGGACTTAATTACATCAAGCAATATTACATTTCTAGGCACGTGAGAGTGCATCTGCAATCACATTGTCATTTCCCCTGATGTGTTTGATGTCAATGTTATATTCCTGCAATATCAAACTCCATCTCAACAATCTATGATTTTTATCTTTCATTTTGTTGATGAAAGTAAGGGGATTGTGATCACTGTACACAATAATTGGAGAAAGAGCTGAGGTGACATACACTTCAAAATGCTCTAAAGCCAATATCAAAGCCAAACATTCCTTCTCAATTGTGGAATAATTTTTCTGGTGCTTGTTTAGTTTTTTAGAAAAATAACACACAGGGTGATCCACACCACTTTTGTCTTCCTGAATCAATACTCCACCAACCCCTACATCACTTGCATAAACAGATAATTTAAATGATTGGCTGAAATTTGGTGCAGAAAGAACTGGTGCATTCTTAAGCATGGCCTTTAACTTGTCAAAAGATTCCTGACACTTGTCAGACCAATAAAATTTGGCTTTCTTACTCAATAAACTTGTCAAAGGTTCAGCAATTTAAAAAAATTGGAACAAAATTTCCGATAATATCCAGCCATACCTAGAAATCGCATCAGTTGCTTTTTACAAATTGGAACTTGAAATTCAGAGATAGCTTTGACCTTAGCTTCTATAGGTTTAACTTGACCTTGTCCCACAATATGTCCTAAAAATGTGACACAAGCATGGCAAAACTCACTTTTGCTCAAATTAATTGTCAGATTCGCATCACTGAGTCGATCGAAGAATTTTCAAATGGTTTCCAAATGATCTTCCGAGGTGTTGTTGTAGATAATGACGTCATAGATATAAGCGTCACAATTATCAAGACCAAATGTTATCATGTTCATCAGACGTTGAAACGTTGCAGGCGAATTTTTCATTCCAAACAGCATGACTTTATATTGATAAAGTCCATCTGGAGTTGCAAATGCTGAAATTTCTTTTGCCCTTTCCGTCAGTGGAATTTGCCAGAATCCTTTTAAAAGGTCAAACTTGGTGACATATTCCGCATTTCCAATTTTATCAATGCAATCGTCCATTCTTGGGATTGGAAATGAATCCGTTTTGGTGACACTGTTGACTTTTCTATAGTCAGTACACATACGGAATGTATTATCTGGCTTGGGAACAAGAATACAAGGTGAACTCCAGTTACTTTTACTTGGTTCTATGAAATCATTCTCCAGTAAATACTGAATTTCTTTCTTCAGATAGTTCTGTTTGAGATGATTCATCCTATAAGGATGCTGTTTCACAGGCGCAGAATCTACAATGTCAACGTCATGATAAATTTTACTTGTTCGTGTTGGAACATCAGGAAACAAGTGCTCATAGTCATGTAATATCTGTTTTAGTTCATTTCTTTCCTGTTGTTGTAGATGTGAAAGTTTCTGGTCTAGGTTGTTCAATATTTCTGAATTCCGAAGATTGGTTATACCAGAGTCACTATAGTCTGATTGTATTCCATCGTTGATATCTTCACTGTGTGGGACAGGTACAACCAAACCAACAGAATAATTAGCTGAGCTATCTCTGTCAAAATATTCCTTTAACATATTTATATGACAAAGTTGTTTCTGTTTCCGTCTCCCAGGAGTGTTAATGATATAATTTAAGTCATTTACTTTCTTTTCAACGGTATAAGGACCAAAAAATTTAGCCTGAAGAGGATTCTGAGGTATGGGAAAGAGAGCCAGAACTTTGTCACCAGGTTTAAAACTCCTTTCCTGTGAATTTCTGTCACACCTTAATTTCATTTTTGACTGGGTATTGTGAAGATTAGTTCTTGCTACTTCACAGGCCTTTGACAACTTGTATTTGAAATCAGAAACATAATCAAGAAGATTAATCTTTGAATCTTCATTTGAAAGAAGTTTCTCTTTCAATAATTTCAATGGTCCACGGACAGTATGACCAAAAACTAGTTCAAAGGGACTAAAACCCAACAACTCTTGAACTGATTCCCTAACAGCAAACAACAACAAATGAACACCCTCATCCCAATCCTTTTCTGTATCAAAGCAATATGATCGAATCATATTCTTCAAAGTTTGATGAAATCTTTCCAAAGCACCTTGACTTTCAGTGTGATAGGCAGAAGATTTAAACTGTTGGATGCCTCATTCATGCATAACTTGTTGGAAAATTCCAGACATAAAATTTGACCCTTGATTCGACTGGACAGATTTGGGAAGGCCAACAAGTGTAAAAAACTTCACCAAAGCTTTCACAATAGTTTTAGTTTTTATATTTCTCAGAGGAATTGCTTCTGGAAATCTTGTAGATGTACACATGATGGTCAACAAGTATTGGTTGCCTGACTTGGTTTTAGGTAAAAGACCAACACAGTCTACTATTATTCTACTAAATGGTTCATTAAATGCAGGAATAGGTTGCAGATGAGCCTTAGGTATCTTCTGATTGGGTTTTCCTACCATTTGACAAGTGTGACAAGATCTGCAGTATTTAGAAACATCACTTTTGAGTTTCGGCCAATAAAAATGATTCAAGATCTTGTGATAAGTCTTACGGACTCCTAAATGACCAGCCAAAGGAGGTTCATGGGCTAAATTAAGAATTTCCTGTCGATATGACTTAGGAACAACAATTTGATAGCTCACTGACCACTCGTCACCAGCGGGTACATCAGGTTGTCTCCATTTCCTCATAAGGACCCCATTTTTCACAAAGTAACACACTGGAACTTGTGTGGCTTCAGTTTCACTAATAGCCCTCTGAAACAAACAAGATATCTCGGGATCTTGCTCCTGTTCAACGACAAGGGATTGTCGTTTGTCATCCTGAGTAGGACAAAGAGAATGAGTTGCCAAAAGAGGATCACTGTGATCAATACCATTTGATTGATCAATACCTGAGGAAAAAGTGACCTCATCAAAAGACTTACCAATACATGTGTCAGCTAAAGGAATAATATCCTGATCAACATCACTCTCAAGAGCTCTTTTTGCCATAGCTCTAGTAACTGCACAAGCAGGGTACAAATCAGGGATTTCAGTTTCGACAGGATCAACTTTCTGATCCAAACAAGGCTTGTCAGTTACAAGTGGATTAACCACAACCTTATCTCCAGCTAGGTCATTGCCTAGTAATAAATGAACACCCTCTATGGGTAAAGAAGTCACTGCCCCAACAGTCACAGGTCCAGAAACTAAGTCTGATGCCAAATTTACACAATGAAGAGGAACATTTACAAAGCCGCACTCTACTCCCTGAACAAGAACACTTTCACTTGAAGAAGACTCCTCAGACAAAGGCAAAGTACCTGATAATAAAAGACTCTGAGAAGCTCCAGTGTCCCTTAATATTTTAATTTGGGATAGGTTTGGCAGAACCACCAATAAGTGATATAGAACCTTCTGACATGAATGGTTCATAAGCCTCCAAAATAGAATCAGACTGGGGTTTGTTTGACCCAACAAATGTATTGCTTTCAATACAAGACCGTGACCTTGACCTCGTAGAAATAAGAGCATTTGGAAAAGCTCTGTCTTTACTCTGTTGCTTATTTTTCAACTGGAAGCAATCAGAAATAACGTGCCCTTTCGTTTTACAATAGGTGCACGTAGGAAGAGATAAGGATTTCTGATCAGTCTTATCAGATGTTTGATTCCTAACAGTTGTGCTGTTGTGAAATTTGGAAGTACTCGAATGAGATTGAAATGGTTTTTTACCAGAAAACTGCTGAGAGGACGATTTATTACCAAATGAAATTTTGTGAGTCAAGGAATAATCATCAGCCATACGAGCAGCATTTTCCATAGTTTCCACATTCTGCTCGTCAAGATAGGTTTTAACATCACTATGGATGCACCTCTTGAACTCTTCAATTAATACGAGCTGTCGGAGGTTATCATAAGCTTGATCAACTTTCTTGGCTGAGCACCACCTATCAAATAGTTGTTCTTTATCCCTTGCAAATTCGACATGAGTTTGTCCAGTTTCTTTTCTACAATTCCTAAACCTTTGTCGGTATGCCTCTGGTACCAACTCATAAGCTTTCAAGATGTACTCCTTAACCACATCATAATCAGTGCTTTGTTGTACTGACAGTGAAATGTAGACTTCACGAGTTTTGCGAATTATTACACTTTGTAATAACAAAGTCCAATGCTCTCTGGGCCATTTCAAGTTTTCAGCTATTTTCTCGAAATGAAGAAAGTATTTATCTACTTCATTTTCCTGAAAAGGGGGTACTAACCTAATATATCTAGTAACATCAAAACCTGGACTTGTGTTTAAAGGAGTGAAGTGTGCTCTGTTTGCCAGTTCTAATTCTCTTAACTTAAATTGCATTTCCCTTTCTTCTCTTTGCATCTGCATCTGCATTTGTTTTTGTGTCTCTTCTTTCTCTCTCTCCATCTGCATTTGCCTCTCTTCTTTCTCTCTCTCCATCTGCCTCTCTTCTTTTTCTCTCTCCATCTGAATCTGAAGCTTTGCCAATTCTAAATCAATCTGGTTCTTTAACATTAATTCCCTTAATTTCCTGTCAGAACCAGATACAGGCTTTCTCTTCAAACTTAAAGCACTATTTTCAAAAATTCCCTTTCCTACCAAATACTGAATCAAAATAATCTTTATCTCCTGTTTTGTCAATGATACTTTTGCCTCAGATAGACTGTATGTTCTGGCAAGCTCGAGCAACTCATCCTTTCTCATGCACTCTAACCCCTCCTGGGTAGGTTTTGAAATGAAATTCTGAACATTAGATGCCATTGTAGATGCTTGTTGGTTTCACACAAAACAAATTTCTCTATTAAAAATCTTTGCCAAAGACAAAAAAAATTCCGAGACAAAATCAATATGAATTTCAAAGATAAATTTAATATCTCTAATATGCTTTAAAGAAATTCAATCCCGGAACGACGAGCCCCCAATTTCTGTTACGACTCTATGGTTTATGAAAAATGTAACAGAAAGAAAGTGAAACCAACAAATCAAGTAAAAAATCAACAAGCAATTTATTACTAGATAATTAAAATGAAAAATCAAAAAGTCACTTACAGTAATGTGTTTTGAAATCCTAATAATCCAATAAGAATGATTGTTCTAATCACAAGTCCTAAATATAGAATGTTCCGAATTCACGGCTGTGTCCTTGAATGTTATGATGTGCTAATGGTCTCCAAAGTCCTGATGTACTAGAAATCTTGATGTGCTGATGTCAAAATGAAGTATTCCAAAATCTCTGAATAAGTTCAGTTAAATTCCAAAATCATCAATTAAAAATCCAAAATCCAAAAGTTTATGAGCACTGTTATAATCCAATGAATATTTAAAATAATTCCTCTCTTAGAATTTGGAATGAATTTTCACAACTGTAATAGCTCTTTACAAGACTGATGGTAATGTCAAAACTGAATAAATGTCCACCAAACATGGTATATATAAAGATTGGTCACATGACAGAATGTTCTAGAATGTGTGTCATCTTAATGGAATTTTACTTGTAAACAAAAATTCAAACATGACCTTCAAATTGAGAAAACATATTGATCAAAACAACCTAATTCAAGGACACCAGCTAAACATGCCCCTCCAAACAAACATAAAGACCCAAGCAAACATGAAAGTGAAGAAACATTTACAATTTCCTAAAAGATTCACAACATTATATAAACATCATACATAACAATATCCAAATCTTAATGTGTATTCTTTCAATAATTATAACTTTTTATCGAAGTCTTTTACACGTACAAAACAATTCATTTACTCTTGAACAAATAATGAATACAATCCTCTATACTATGGGCCCGTTCCATTCTGAATCATACATCACCTTCGGTCTTCGAAAGTATTTACCTGGGTCAGATACTATCTAGCTGAGGATTATTTAATCTCTTTATACCTTACAAAATTTCAAACCAATCCTTGTTCCGTCTAAACATACTTATTTAATTTGGAAAAATAAAGTTGTTAACGGCGAATGCAATGTTAAGGAAAATGCTATTTATAGTACAAGCACAGCCTAATACACGTTATAAGGTGCATGGTTGCGACGCGGATCCTTGTGCAGGTAAGGCTAAAAGACGGTACATTTATACTATATAAAACGTGCACAATACCATCCGCTATAATCAGTAAAACTTAAAAAACGGCTACGAAACTACAGTGAAAAAATTTATCTGAATCATAAAAATTTAATGTAAGTACAATATAGACTTTATCTCTTTTATAAATTATATGCCACACATTCCAAAATAATGAAGTTTGAGTAAAAAGAGCATTATAATATTTTTGTAAAAATCATAAATACATTTAAAATAGCAAGTAATTTAGACATTTTTACTATTATAGAAGACCCAAAAAAAAAAAAAAGAACATTTACACATGCATGCAGAATAAGTAATAATTAAATTATTCAGATGACAATACTTTTTTCCCAGATCAAAAATGAATACAAATAAAAATATAAATAATATTGTATAATAATGCTGATATTTTGTATCAAAATTTTAAAATTAAGAAATTGAATCAGATTGTAAAATAAATAATCTTAATAATAATGATTTATATGTTTATCAGACATTTACACTTATATTTAGGAATTATTTGTATTTTCAACAACATCAATAATAATAATAATAATAATAATAATAATAATAATAATAATAACTGATCAGGTAAAAAAAATAGTGTAAAAAATATTTAATTCATATTTAAATGGCATTTAGCATGACAGCAATTTGATTAACATTAAAAAAGAGCATGTAATGTAGATGTTATTATTATTATTATTATTATTACAAATACATCTTCACATTTGCATGGCTTTTCCTTGTTAGCATGACGTTGCGTGAAGCACAATTCAAACACCCAATGCTGGAAAATACTAAAACTGCATCAAAAGAATCTTGTCTCTATTTTTTTTTCAGGTACAAATAGAATAAGCTTTCAAAATAATTTTTTTTACTAAAATTTTACTTTTCATAATTATTAACCAATCATGGACCACCAAACCCGTATATACTCTATTGTATCTGAACCCATTTCTAGACTGGTTCACAGTTGTTCCGTATAATTAGTACCGTGAGTCCTAAAAACAACAGTCTGAACTGCGTTTCGCGCGTGTACTTCCACCAACTGCTACAATGAACGTCATCTCCAGACAAAGGGATGACCTCTTCCTAATTATTCCATGGCACAAAACAGTAGTTTTTGTCACGAAATCTCCCACCGAAAGGCACAATCAATTAACACCTCTGAATTAAAATGGGAACTACTTGGCTCCATGCCCACTTATGCTAGTCTGACTCCATCTCAAACTATGAAACCAGTCCATGCCACTGCAAAGTCTCTTAAAAACTGTAAGAAAAACTGTTCCTAGAAATTGGCTAATTACTCGGTCTGGGAAATATTTTCCCAACACCGACTTCCCATAATCAAACAACTAATCACTAAAATCTAACGAACCCTTAAATGGAGACGTAAATAAAAATGGAACATACCAAATTTATTACAATATGATTGGAATATAATTAAATGTATTAAGATCGCATGTATTCAATCGTCAACAATTCCTCCCTCCATAATAATGATACCGAACTAGTTTTTCAAATATTGAAAAAGCAAAATTACTTAATAATTATGTTTGAACGATCTCCTCTATTGACGATCACGAAAGAGAGCTGCCTTTCTGTAAGATAAATATGCGACACACTCTGAAGCAAATCCAGTTAACTCAAAGCGAGATTATAGACATAATTACCACACTAGAAAATAACAAAGATTCTGGTATAGATGATATTTGCAGCTTCTTACCCAAGAAAACAAAATTTTCCATTTGCAAACCACTATTACTAATTTTTAATCAGTCATTCAATTTACGAAAATGTCAAATCAATAGAAAATGGTCAATGTGATGCTACAATTCAAGAAAGATGACAAATTTATAACAAAAGCTTGAAATCTTCCAAAACAAGTGTCTGAAGAAGATTCGTGACATCTTCTGGACAAACAGGATCAAACATGAAGATCGTCATCAAAGGACAGAATCAATATCTCTTCTCCAGATTGTGAAGATGAAAAGTTGGAGATGACTGGTGCATGTTTGCCGAATGTCACTGGATGCACCGTCCAGGACAGTCCTCCGCTAGACCCTAGACGAGAGACGAACGAGGGGTCGGCCAAAATATACATGGAGGAGGACTATAAAGAAAGTGATGAAGGAATGTGGTCTGACATGGAACACCATCACACATAGGGTTGTAGACCGTCAGTAGTGGCGCTCTCTCGACGAAGTCTTATGTACCACATGGGGCACGACGAAGGATGAGTGAAGGAATTATGCCAAACACCAAGACATGAATAGTAGTTGCTCTGGTAGTTTAGACTTTAATGTAAATTGTGTCATTACCTCTTTAATTTCAAGAACATCACACGCTAATGTGACCAATGTTGGAACATCACTAGCTAATATGAACAATATTAGAACATCACAAACTAGTGTGAGCAATATTAGAACATTGCAAGCTAATGTGAGCCAAATCTCATTTTTCCCTAACTAAGACAACTACATATTATATATGATTAGTTGACGAATGATTTATGATATGTACAAAATGGTAAGAAGTGAATAGTCGCGTTCCTGACAGTCCCAAAATAGACATCGCACGAGGCTAGTTCACACAATGTTCTGTCAAGTGATCCAAATCTAGCGCCACACAGTTTTCTTTATGTCAAACAATCTCGTGATACAAGCAACCTACGTACGAAAATGTCAATGATAATTCGATTACTTTCGATTATGTACATCTGCATTGACATTATAATCTGTTCTTAAAGACTGGATATCTGCTCGAGTGTTGGTTTATAAAAAATACAAATTTTCTTTTTAATTGTTATGCATGAGAAGAAAAATACGCTGCTTATTCACTAGAGGTAGATTGTGTCCAATACAGGGTCACATAATTTTGATAGCCTCTGGATAAACCGACAACCCTAAGTATTAATATACGGGAATTAAAATTACGCCGTAGGTTTACATTTGGGACCAGTCTGGCCCTCTATGGTAATAGTAATGTTAGAAGCCTCCATAGATTTAACATGCAGGGACCGGTCTGGCCCCCTATGGAATATGTAATTTTGAAATATTTAGATGCTATACAACAAACCACGTTTTTTATTGCTAGCCAACACCTACCTTTTGAGTACTATGCAACACCTACATTTTGAGTACTTTGCAACACCCACCTTTTGATTACTATCCAACACCCACTCTTTGATTACTATCCAACACACATTTTTAGATTACTATACAACACCAACTTTTTGAGTCCTATCCATCATCGCATACATAAAACTATTCAAAAACTCCAATGGCTCTTTTCAGGGCCACCTATATCTCTTAGAAAAGAGATACTATTCAATGATTGCCAAATCAAATAAAACTGAAATCCCCAAATTATAAAATGTGTGGATTTGTGAGTGGGTGAAGATCATATCTATACTAAAAAAATATCAAGACAAACAGAGCTTTACTTTATATTTGGTATACTCTCTTATGATACATTTTCCATAAGCACGATAAGCAACACACAAATTAGGATGTGAATTCCATTCTGTTATGAACATTCAAAGTCAAAAAAGATAAAACCCACACGTTCCTTATAATTTTTGTTCTGATCGTCATTTAATACTTTCTCGAGTTCATTGTCATATCTTTGAGTGTAACACTGGTGACTAAAGTCGACAATTTGGTCACTAAACGAAATGTCATATTTTCTTTCCTGAAAAAGTGTGACCTCTGGTTATTTGTTTTAAACAAGATGTCCACAAGTGGAGCACATTCTGAATAATACACAAGCACGTTCCTGTTGTTGGAATTGTTTCATGCAATGTCTCTCGTAACAGGTTGGACTGACAAATGTTCGCTTACAAGTAGAGCAAGGAATTCTTTCTTTTCCTTCAGGAATGCAAGACTTGGAAGCTAAATACCCACGACATGTCTATCCACAATGAATATGTTGCTCCCATCTGATAATTCCTTGGTAACATTTCTCGCAATAGCAATTGTATCCAAGCAATCATGTAACAGTTGTAATATAATCGAAATAATCTTGGTGATTATATACGTGAATGTATTTTCCATCTGGAAAATTCAATTCTCGAAACACGAGAGTTCCGCGAACGACTTCAGGGTAAAGTTCAACGTATAAGAGGTGCGACCACGTCTTGAAGTTTTGCATTTTAGGCACTCCACACACTATCTCTTTGTGCTATTATTGACGTTAGCTTTCAGCATTCAGAGCCACACAGTAGCACTCCGATGACATTGCTTCGGTAAATCCTCAGCTTGGTCTTGAGTCCAAGCTGCTTGGACTTCCATATGTAGTTTATCATCATGAAGGTTTGATTTGCTTTGCTAATTCTGGTTGTTGTTTCGCTATCTGAGTCTCCGTCTGTGGACACTTTGCCTTCAAAGTATGTGAATTCCTGTACCTGCTCCATTAGCTCGTTATTCACAGTGATAGGAACGCTGATATTATGGTTAATTTGGTTTTCTTGCAGTTCACGTTCAGTCCTATCTTTATGGCTGTTTCACTGAGTTTATCTGTCTTTCCTTGGATATCTAAGTGTCGACTGGAAAACAGACCAATGTCTTCTGCGTAGTAGAGATCTTCCAGGGATGAAGTGATGGTCTACCTAGTTCCTCTTTTGATAATTACAGATGTCTCTTGCATCAGTCAGTCGATGTCAAGGGTGAAGAGGAAAGATACTGTTGCTGAAGCAGTTTGTGAGATGACTTTACACTGGAAGTCTTTTTGAAGAAGTTTGATAACGTTTACAATCTTCAGTAGGATACCATAAAACCGTAGTATCGTCCAGAGGGAGTCACTGTGAAGGCTGTCATATGTCCTTTCAATGTCTATGAATTTATGAAGACGGTACTGTTCCATTCAGTTGTCTGATGAAGACGATACGGTTCCATTCAGTAGTCTCCTCTAGTGTCTTTCAGAGTGTGAAAATCTGGTCAATGCAGGAGTTTCCGTTCCTGAAACCAGCTTGTTCCTTCTGATGTGGCCATTAGCTGCGATGGTGATCCTCTTGAGAATGATTCTGCTGAAGATCGTGATGGTGAGGGATATCATGGTGATGCCTCTCCGGTTGTTACAGTCCTCAAGGTGACCCTTGTTTGGTAACTTGACAATGATTTCAGTTTTCCACTCGGCGGGGATTTCTTCACTGTCCCATATCCTTTGAATATTTTTCTGATGATCTTTGGGATTTCTGTATCTTCTGACTTCAGAATTCCTGTGCAGGTGTTGTTCTCACTAGAATATTTCTCATTTTTGAGGGTTTCGATGGCTTCTCTGACTTTGATCTCAGTGATGTCCTCCAGACTGATCTCAAGGTCTACTTCGGCTTCGGGGATCAAGGCTGTAACAGGTGGGTCTGGTCTGTTCATTACCTTTTGAAAGTGTTCGTTACATCGTGCCATTTTGACCCTTTCATTGCAGAGAATGTCCCCAGCTGCACTCTTCAGAGGTAAGTTTTGAACCTGTCCCGTGTTCTCCTTTATGTTTCATTACTACCTGTTCAATGTAGTGTACTTGCCAGAGTACTCTCGGGAAATCCCTTCTTTTAGCCTGGATGATTTTGCCTCTCGTAGATGTTTCTTAATCTGTTTTCCTTTTTCAATAGCATTCAAGGTTGGCTGGGAGATATATTCCTCTTTACATGCGTTCCTGTAGCTGAGAACCTTCTCTCCAGTTTCGTTCATGAGTATGTTGAAAGAATATACAGCCATTTCCATCTTGTCGCGGAGTATTCCTCACTTGTTCTTGAGGGTAAGGTTGAACTCTTGCCGGACCTTTGGATCTTCTAGTTTATCAATGTCGAAACGTTGTTTCTTATTCTCCCCCAATTTGGTCTTTCTCAGTTTAAGGGCAAGCTTGGCTACCAACAAACTGTGATTGCGGCCTACATAAGCATGTCTCTTGACTCATACATTTTGCAAAGAGTGTCCCCACTTGTCTGTATGGCTTTCTCTCCTGCCATCCGCAGACTTTCATTTTATCTTGCGGATTTGCTTATGCCGGAAAAGAGTCGCTCCTATGACATGGTCGCTGTCTTCGCAGAGGTCACAAAGTCGTTATCATTGTCATTTATTGATCCTATTCCGTGTCTACCCCTTAAACGTCCCCTGTTTTTTTTTGTCTGAGCCTATTCGTGCGGTAAATAGCCAACAATGAGTGGTAAATCATGCCTTGGTGTTGCCTAAACAGTTGAGTTCAAGCTGTCGTAGAAAAGGTATTTTTCCTTATCGTCAGTGTCTTCTGTGGGGGCATCACAGGTGATGATTGATATCTTAGCAAAGTTTGAGTTGAATCTGGCATACATCATTCCTTCATGGATGGGTTTTCATTGTAGAAGTTTGTTCAGTTGTTTCTTGATGACAAGGGCTATGTCTTCTCGATGTTGGTCATCTTGCCTGCCTGAGCATATAATGGTGTATCCTGTGTCCAGTGTTCTTTTCCCTGTTCCTACCCATCTGGCTTCTGTGATGCATGGTAGCCTCAACTTGTACTGATGCATTTTCTAAAGAACCTCACATTCCAGTACCCATTGTGGATGGTAGTTTGGGGTGTCAGGAGATCTGATACAGGGATAGAAGCTTCTTTGTTGGTTTAGTCTCCATCTCTCATAGCGCCAGTTTCCTGGTCTTCTTTACTCCTTTCTCTAGTTGCAGTGCTTTCTCTTTTTTTCCGTTTCCACAGCTAGAGCATTTTTACTGATGTAGGGCACTAGCCTAAAGCCAAACCCTGCTCATTTCTTTGGGCTTATGGCCGGCAGGTTACGCTCAGTGAGCTCTCTCGAGCGAAGTTGTTAAGCATTAAGAATCTCCGAATTTCCTTTAATGATATGACGTAGTTTGTAACACGTGTTTGGTAACCAACAAACCCCATTTTTAAAATCAAGATTCCTAAAGAATTAGTGCTCATACTAAATCTACACACATCTCACCGAATTAAAACTATATTAAAGTACAATGATAAAAAGGAAATAAAAACAGGAGTATGACAATCTTTACGAAATATTACTTTATTTTGATTTCATTTAATTATGCATGAGGATTTGTACATGTACCAATGTTTCCTAGCAGGGAAGGTCTATTGTTGGTATAAACTCTCGTCAAGATTGCATACAGTTTCGGATCTCTTTTCTCAATGTATTGCCTATGATCCGCTTCAGACTGGCAATAACGGTGGCCGCATCTAAAATGATTCAAACAAGTTTTAACTTTAAACATAATTCAATGTCTGTTCATTGCAAACGAAGTTGAAACTACGTGTATATCCATCCATAAAAGAAATACACCATTGTTTTAAAAACTTAACATTCAATTTAAACTTAATATTTTCAAAAACATTTATAGGATCAGAAAATTATTGTCATTAGCAAGTCTTTCTAAAAGATTTTAAAGATTATAAAATGATACTTTTTTTCTTCTTTTGTTGTTGTTGTTGCTCTTTTGCTCAATACTGTTATTATACTGGAGGCCCTATTCTGTCATACTGGTGGCTCAATACTGTCATACCATACAGGAGGCTCTGTACTGTCATACTGGAGTCTCTATACTGTCACACTGAGGATCAATACTGTTATGCGTAGAAAACGTGCTCTTGACGACTCAAATGTTAGTATGATATGGCCTTGAAGGTAGACAACCTAGAAATGCTGCTGGAAGCCATCGACCTTGCAGAGTCGAAGACATATAGTCCATTTACTTCCTAGGAAAATCCATTTTTTGTGTTTTGTCAAAGTTGATTTGTTTAAGTAGACCGTCCAAACTCTCTAGATTATTGACATTTGCATTCGGAGTACTTAAACGACTCAAAATTATTCTTATTTGTTTAAAATCTACTTTATTTAAACATTTTTCTTCGTTGTGGTCTATATTTGCTTAATATTTGTAACAGTTGTCGATGTTGTTCAAGTCGACCTCCCTTAATAGCCAAATTTGACCTCATATTAGGAGTCACGTGGCTTCGAACCATTCTCAGTAGGGTATATGTGTGCGTGCTTCATGGGCATTGCTGAATGTACTGAAGGGCCATCTCAAATGTAGAATGGTAGAATTAAATAATACAATAGAAAAAAGGTTTATATTAATAATATCACGTAGAGAAATGCACTTTTGCAATTGTTTAAACATTAATCAATGTACGTGAGAAAAAGACAACTGATCAGGAAAGTGAAGAAACTTACTTGGCAAATTAAAATGTTATTGGAAGACAGTATTAATTTTTGACACAACCCGCATGTTGTCTGTACTGTTTGACCAGTTCCTGAGGCACGTGGCGTGTTCGGAATGTATGTCAATTTCAGGTGTAGGACCGGCAACAATACCATGTGTATATACACTTGTGTGAGATCTAACTTGGCTGTTTAGGACGTGGACTCGTCCCCAGTTCAGAGTGAACACGTTTTGCCACTTTAGATATTGGTGACAAATTAATTTTTAAAAAAAATTAATGAGTAAAATGTATGAATTTTTGTTTATTTTGTTTAAAGTTACGTACATCCAGTCGATCAACAATTGTGGTATCGAACCTTTGCTACAGTGATCGAATGTTGAGAAAAATAATAAATAAATAATAAATAAAACCCATAAAAGTTGGGTTATAAACAGGAATCAAATGGACTACACTTGACATGTATGGAAACGGAGATCAATCTGAGATCAAAGATACGCTAAGCGTACGCAAATATTGCTGAGCTATTCGGAAATTAAGTTCCTTCTCATCCTAGTCTTATTGTAGCAGAGTCTCGCGTCACTCTGTGAGATCTCTGTTATAGATTCCGCTTTGCTGTTTTGGAGCACCTCTGAAAGTGGGAAATGTATACGGAAAAGTTGTTTGCACTACAACTCTCACAAATGTAGTGAAACTTACATGTCGTTCATCTACTTGGATTGACATTTACTTTTTATCACTATTAGGAACGCCATGTGCTGTCAAAAGCAGACAACTGATGAAAACGTCAACTTCTGTGCTTTGGTAAATGTACTTGAAATAGAACAATGTACATTAACTTTTCCTATCCTTGAAATGCGGAAATAGTTTTCACATTGTAGGCAATGCTATTTTCTGAAAGGCGATAATACGTTTTAAAATATCCCAACACTGAAAAAGAAATTATCGGCCTGTTTTTTCTTTCTTTCTTTCTTTCTTCTTTTGAGGATCAGAAGGTGAAAATAACCATGCAGAGCTAGCAATCGTCTATGAAATGGACATCAGAAGTAAAGTCTAGCAGTGTGTTCTCACACACAAATGAAACCTTCAGATATCAAAATAAAAAACTGTCATTTCTTTAAACCTACCCAAGGATTACGACATTTCCTTTATATAAAAATAATTACAAGTTGGGTAACTCAGGGAGTGTTTTTTTCTTGAAATGTGGAACCCTGTGCAAAAATGCTAAAACTCCAGAGCGGAAACGTAAGAAGATATCACAGAGCCACACTAGAGGTCAGGTTGAACGAGACTATCTTCATGACGGTACTTAAAAGTTTGCAAGAATGCCAAAGCAAATGTGGACATGAGGATTATATTATATCTTCATTGGACTGTTCAAACTGTTCAAATATGGACATGAGGATTATATTATAGCTTCATTGGACATGAGGATTATATTGTAACTTCATTGGACTTCTCTGTTAATGTATTACAGAGGTACTGATAGAAGAAGAGGAGCAGGAGGAGGGGTAGATAGTCATGATGATGATTATGATGTTACATATGGTGAATACGAAAGAGATTATAATATCAGCAAGAATAACAGCGGTAGTAGCAGTACTGGAGGACGACGACAACGATAATGATGATGATGATGATGATGATGATGATGATGATGATGATGATGATGATAATGATGACGATGACGATGACAATCACGATTATGCCTACTCATTCATTCCGCCAGTATTGTATGGTTGTTTATCCGCTGCAAAGTAGCATTGGGTAGCTACGGCAAAATATTCCTGTTCATTTACCATTGGGTAGGTACCGTCCTCCCACGTGTGCTGGGCCTTAGCATTAGCGTAGGACGAACTTATCTTGAGAAAATGAAATAAAACGAAAAATATAATAATTATACGAAAGCGAAAAAAAAAATCAAAGCATTTACAAGCTACGGGCTATAATTATAAATGTTACTAATTTAACTTAATCTTGGAATTGCTGAAAGATAGTTCTCGCTTATGGTTAGATATTTATAGTAAAATTTGGACTTTAACATAAGATCATACCACATGCCTGCAAGATATTAGCAATTATGTACAGAATATGAAATAGTCGAAACATGATCAGAAATGTCATGTAAAAAAATAAAAAAATGCGGTTAACAAATACCGTGCAAATAAAATCTTGTCCCTGATTGATTGCAGCTGTAGAGATAACATGATTTAATTTGGGTTTAATATTCTAAAGTCACCCCCAATCAAATAATGTAGGTTCAAAATTATAAATTGATTATATACACATACACACACACACACACACACACACACATATATATATATATATATATATATATATATATATATATATATATATATATATATATATATATATATATATATATATATATCTATATATATATATATATATATATGCACACTCCAGGTATACCTTTCTAACTTTAGTGGTATAGGGCGACCGTCTGGAAGATTTTTTTGGCCATTTGAAATTTTAGTTCACCAAGCTCTAATAATCTGGTCGCCATAGAAATTGAGAACAGAAATCAGCTGTTTGTGAAACTTTACTTAGCAGATGAAAAAAGTGAAGTTTGTGGTTAAAGAAAATCAAAGAGTATTTATTTTTAAACAGTATAATGTTAATAAAGAGATACATCTTACGGAACTGTAAATTAACAGTAATCATTTACTTCAGCCTCAGGTCAGCCTTCTAAGTCATCCATCCACATACAACTTGGTCTCATATTAACAGATAAGGGGTCTTTATGATAGTTTATATTAATAAAAGGCACTGACACAAAAGTACGTTGAATTTACAACCACTTACTTGATTATGGATGTAATAGAAGAATTATTTCAAAATTGTGGATATCGCGCCTTATTGGTTTGAACTACGATGATAAAATGGCAATAAGATTTGCGGCCTTTAGTATGTCGGAGACAACAAAAACTGCTCAAACAGATAAGTCACCCAATATAGTCTACCATATAAATTGATAAGAATGAAACCAAGACCATATAAATACTGATAATTTCTATAACTTTGAAATGTACATGAAACAATCAAAGAATGAAGGACTTCTAATGGCAAAAATAAGAAAGCATAGATACCGAATGCCAGAAATAGAACTCTAAAGATTTAAAATCTCCGAGTAATAATTACACAGTGTATATACCTAACTCTAAATTACTTGGATTTAACTGTGTGAGATCTATAAATACTGTAATAAATTTGGGTATGTTCCATTTGTTTTTACGTCTCCATTTATAGGTTCGTTCGATTTTAGTAATTAGTTGTTTGATTATGGGAAGTCGGTGTTGGGAAAATATTTCCCAGCCCGAGTAATTAGCCAGTTTCTAGGAACAGACGTCATACTTACAGTTTTTAAGAGACTTTGCAGTGGCGTGGATTGGTTTCGTAGTTTGAGCAGGGGTTTGACTAGCATAAGTGGGCATGGAGTCAAGTTGTTCCTATCTTAATTCAGAGGTGTTGATTGATTGTGCCTTTCGGGAGATATTCGTGACAAGAACTACTGTTTTGTGCCATGGAATAATTGGGAAGGGGTCATCCCTTTGTCTGGAGATGACTTTCACTGTAGCAGTTGGTGGAGGTACACGTGCGAAACGCGGTTCAGAGTGTTGTTTTTAGGACTCACGGTACTAATTATACGGAACAACTGTGAACCAGTCTAGAGATGGGTTCAAATACAATAGAGTATGTACGGGTTTGGTCGTCCATAAATGGTTAAAAATTGAAAAGTATAATGTTAGTAAAAAAAAAATTATTTTGAGAGCTTATCCTCTCTGTACTTAAAAAAGAAAATAGAGACAAGATTCTATTGATGCAGTTTTAGTATTATTTTTTTCCCTGCATTGGGTGTTTGTATTCTGTTATGTGATTCATGCCACGGCATGCTAACAAGGAAAAACCATGCAATTGTGAAGTTGTAGTTGTGACATTGTGGTCATTTATTTATTGATTAGAAAAGAATTGTTTCTAGTCTTGGCGCGTTACGAAAACTTCCAGTTGACAACAAATGTTGTCGGAAAGTCCTTGGAAATAGGGGAAAACAAGGGACTTCCAGCCCAACCTCACGCAGTTGTTTGCTTCGCTGGTAGAGGAACCCCTGTGCGTGTTACAATACATCTTGTTGATGTATGAAACTTACAAACTAAATACAACAGAATTTGGGAGTGAATAATTTGTATGATATCAACACATGGAGAAAGGAGGCTGATATAAATACAACAATGTTCAGCTTTAATTGAAACAAATTCAAAACAATTTCTATAGTAAATGGTGTTCAATTACCAAAAAAGGATAGAAGTCATTAGAAATTGAATAAATGAACACATAACAGCTCATTTGAAAGCGCTATATAAATCTTTTAAAGATACTACTTTAGAAGAATTCACTAAAGTAGTAAACGATTAACAATGTTAAAAAAATAAACAAACAAATTACTGATAAATTCTATCATGAACCACCTGGAAGTGTATTTTTGTTTATATAATACATGGAATTTTATTTTGGTTGATGCAGCTAGAGAACCTAAGACTTTGAAACCTTGCAGCTTGTGTTATAACAAAAGTAAATGGTTTATTGGTTATATTCTCTGTTATAACAAAAGTAAATGGTTTATTGGTTATATGCTCTATTATAACAAAAGTAAATGGTTTATTGGTTATATCCTCTATTATAACAAAAGTAAATGGTTTATTGGTTATATTCTCTGTTATAACAAAAGTAAATGGTTTATTGGTTATATCCTCTATTATAACAAAAGTAAATGGTTTATTGGTTATATCCTCTATTATAACAAAAGTAAAGGTTTATTGGTTATATTCTCTATTATAACAAAAGTAAATGGTTTATTGGTTATATTCTCTGTTATAACAAAAGTAAATGGTTTATTGGTTATATTCTCTATTATAACAAAAGTAAATGGTTTATTGGTTATATTCTCTATTATAACAAAAGTAAATGGTTTATTGGTTATATTCTCTATTATAACAAAAGTAAATGGTTTATTGGTTATATCCTCTATTATAGTAACACCTTCAACACCTTCCGTGAAATGAGTAAGATAGCCTTTAGCAAAAAATAAACTTATTATTTGAAATCCTGACTTTTTTTCTCAATTAAATTTTGGTGTTCCATAGGAATCTGTTGTAAGAAAAAGTCAATCCATACTTTAGATTTATTTTCTGTCTTGCACGCTTCGATTGGCGACATGTCTATAGATCGATTGTACGATTTTGTATACCCAGCAATACGTTTTTATAATATATTTACTGATTTTGTACTTTCATTTTTAGTAAAATACTTCCCAGTTCTAGTCTTCAGAGTTCGATTAAATCTTTCCACTACAAACGGTTTCTTGTCTGAGTGAGTGGAAAAATACATAATACATTTTTTCTCCAATATATCCTTGGCCTTTACGTTATCATATTATATTATATTATATTATATTATATATATATATATATATATATATATATATATATATATATATATATATATATATATATATATATATTGTTACGACTCTATGGTCTAAGAAAAATGTAACAGAAAGAAAGTGAAACCAACAAATCAAGTAAAAATCAACAAGCAATTTATTACTAGATAATTAAAATGAAAAATCAAAAAGTCGCTTACAGTAATGTGATTTGAAATCCTAATAATCCAATAAGAATGATTGTTCTAATCACAAGTCCTAAATATAGAATGTTCCGAATTCACGGCTGTGTCCTTGAATGTTGTGATGTGTTAATGGTCTCCAAAGTCCTGATGTACTAGAAATCTTGATGTGCTGATGTCAAAATAAGTATTCCAAAATATCTGAATAAGTTCACTTAAAATCAAAAATCATCAATTAAAAATTCAAAATCCAAAAGTTTATGAGCACTGTTATAATCCAATGAATATTTAAAATAATTCCTCTCTTAGAATTTGGAATGAATTTTCACAACTGTAATAGCTCTTTACAAGACTGATGGTAATGTCAAAACTGAAAAAATGTCCACCAAACATGGCATATATAAAGATTGGTCACATGACAGAATGTTCTAGAACATGAGTCATCTTAATGGAATTTTTACTTGTAAAAAAAAATTCAACCTTGACCTTCAAATTGAGAAAACTTATTGATCAAAACAACCTAATTCAAGGACACTAGTTAAACATGTTTTTCCTGATAATATTAAGATTTAAGCAAATATTAAAGTGAAGAAACATTTATAATTTCCTAAAATATTTATAATATTATATAAACATCATACATAACACCTCCCCTCATAAAGAAAAAGAAAGATTTATGTAATAAAGCTTTCTTTTGAATATACATCTAATACTATAATAACCAAAATTACATAAGAACATGTTTTATGATACTGGACTTAATTACATCAAGCAATATTACATTTCTAATCGCGTGAGAGTGCATCTGCAATCACATTGTCTTTTCCCCTGATGTGTCTAATGTCTATGTTATATTCCTGCAATATCAAACTCCATCTCAACAATCTCCGATTTTTAGCTTTCATTTGTTGATGAAAGTAAGGGGATTGTGATCACTGTACACAATAATTGGAGAAAGAGCTGAGGTAACATACACTTCAAAATGCTGTAAAGCCAATATCAAAGCCAAACATTCCTTCTCAATTGTGGAATAATTTTTCTGGTGCTTGTTTAGTTTTTTAGAAAAATAACACACAGGGTGATCCACACCACTTTTGTCTTCCTGAATCAATACTCCACCAACCCCTACATCACTTGCATCAACAGATAATTTAAATGATTGGCTAAAATTTGGTGCAGAAAGAACTGGTGCATTCTTAAGCATGGCTTTTAACTTGTCAAAAGATTCCTGACACTTGTCAGACCAATAAAATTTGTTTTTCTTACTCAATAAACTTGTCAAAGGTTCAGCAATTTTGGAAAAATTGGAACAAAATTTCCGATAATATCCAGCCATACCTAGAAATCGCATCAGTTGCTTTTTACAAATTGGAACTTGAAATTCAGAGATAGCTTTGACCTTAGCTTCTATAGGTTTAACTTGACCTTGTCCCACAATATGTCCTAAAAATGTGACACAAGCATGGCAAAACTCACTTTTGCTCAAATTAATTGTCAGATTCGCATCGCTGAGTCGATCAAAGAATTTTCGAATGGTTTCCAAATGATCTTCCCAGGTGTTGTTGTAGATAATGACGTCATCGATATAAGCGTCACAATTATCAAGACCAAATGTTATCATGTTCATCAGACGTTGAAACGTTGCAGGCGAATTTTTCATTCCAAACGGCATGACTTTATATTGATAAAGTCCATCTGGAGTTACAAATGCTGAAATTTCTTTTGCCCTTTCCGTCAGTGGAATTTGCCAGAATCCTTTTAAAAGGTCAAACTTGGTGACATATTCCGCATTTCCAATTTTATCAATACAATCGTCCATTCTTGGGATTGGAAATGAATCAGTTTTGGTGACACTGTTGACTTTTCTATAGTCAGTACACATACGGAATGTATTATCTGGCTTGGGAACAAGAATACATGGTGAACTCCAGTTACTTTTACTTGGTTCTATGAAATCATTCTCCAGTAGATACTGAATTTCTTTCTTCAGATAGTTCTGTTTGAGAGGATTCATCCTATAAGGATGCTGTTTCACAGGCGCAGAATCTACAATGTCAACGTCATGATAAATTTTACTTGTTCGTGTTGGAACATCAGGAAACAAGTGCTCATAGTCATGTAATAGCTGTTTTAGTTCATTTCTTTCCTGTTGTTGTAGATGTGAAAGTTTCTGGTCTAGGTTGTTCAATATTTCTGAATTCCGAAGATTGGTTATACCAGAGTCACAATAGTCTGATCGTACTCCATCGTTGATATCTTCACTGTGTGGGACAGGTACAAATAAATTAACTAAATAATTAGCTGAGCTATCTCTGTCAAAATATTCCTTTAACATATTTATATGACAAAGTTGTTTTTGTTTCCGTCTCCCAGGAGTCTTAATGATATAATTTAAGTCATTTACTTTCTTTGCAACGGTATAAGGACCATAAAATTTAGCCTGAAGAGGATTTTGAGGTATGGGAAAGAGAGCCAGAACTTTGTCACCAGGTTTAAAACTCCTTTCCTGTGTATTTCTGTCATACCTTAATTTCATTTTTGACTGAGTAGTGTGAAGATTAGTTCTTGCTACTTCACAGGCCTTTGACAACTTGTATTTGAAATCAGAAACATAATCAAGAAGATTAATCTTCGAATCTTCATTTGAAAGAAGTTTCTCTTTCAATAATTTCAATGGTCCACGGACAGTATGACAACAAACTAGTTCAAAGGGACTAAAACCCAACGACTCTTGAACTGATTCCCTAACAGCAAACAACAACAAAATGAACACCCTCATCCCAATCCTTTTCTGTATCAAAGCAATATGATCGAATCATATTCTTCAAAGTTTGATGAAATCTTTCCAAAGCACCTTGACTTTCAGGGTGATAGGCAGAAGATTTAAACTGTTGGATGCCTAATTCATGCATAATTTGTTGGAAAATTGCAGACATAAAATTTCACCCTTGATCCGACTGGACAGATTTGGGAAGGCCAACAAGTGTAAAAAAACTTCACCAAAGCTTTCACAATAGTTTTAGTTTTTATATTTCTCAGAGGAATTGCCTCTGGAAATCTTGTAGATGCACACATGATGGTCAACAAATATTGGTTGCCTGACTTGGTTTTAGGTAAAGGACCAACACAGTCTACCATTATTCTACTAAATGGTTCATCAAATGCAGGAATAGGTTGCAGATGAGCCTTAGGTATCTTCTGATTGGGTTTTCCTACCATTTGACAAGTGTGACAAGATCTGCAGTATTTAGAAACATCACTTTTGAGTTTCGGCCAATAACAATGATTCAGGATCTTGTGATAAGTCTTACGGACTCTTAAATGACCAGCCAAAGGAGTTTCATGGGCTAAATTAAGAATTTCCTGTCGATATGACTTAGGAACAACAATTTGATAGCTCACTGACCACTCGTCACCAGCGGGTACATCAGGTGGTCTCCATTTCCTCATAAGGACCCCATTTTTCAGAAAGTAACGCACTGGATCTTGTGTGGCTTCAGTTTCACTAATAGCCCTCTGAAACAAACAAGATATCTCGGGATATTGCTCCTGTTCAACGACAAGAGATTGTCGTTTGTCACCCTGAGTAGAACAAAGAGAATGAGTTGCCAAAAGAGGATCACTGTGATCAATACCATTTGATTGATCAATACCTGAGGAAAAAGTGACCTCATCAAAAGACTGACCAATACATGTGTCAGCTAAAGGAATAATATCCTGATCAACATCACTCTCAAGAGCTCTTTTTGCCATAGCTCTAGTAACTGCACAAGCAGGGTACAAATCAGGGATTTCAGTTTCGACAGGATCAACTTTCTGATCCAAACAAGGCTTGTCAGTTACAAGTGGATTAACCACAACCTTATCTCCAGCTAGGTCATTGCCTAGTAATAAATGAACACCCTCTATGGGTAAAGAAGTCACTGCCCCAACAGTCACAGGTCCAGAAACTAAGTCTGATGCCAAATTTACACAATGAAGAGGAACATTTACAAAGCCGCAATCTACTCCCTGAACAAGAACACTTTCACTTGAAGAAGACTCCTCAGACAAAGGTAAAGTACCTGATAATAAAAGACTCTGAGAAGCTCCAGTGTCCCTTAATATTTTAATTGGGATAGGTTTGGCAGAATCACCAATAAGTGATATAGAACCTTCTGACATGAATGGGTCATAAGCCTCCAAAATAGAATCAGACTGGGGTTTGTTTGACCCAACAAATGTATTGTTTTCAATACAAGACCGTGACCTTGACCTCGTAGAAATAAGAGCATTTGGAAAAGCTCTGTCTTTACTCTGTTGCTTATTTTTCAACTTGAAACAATCAGAAATAACGTGCCCTTTCTTTTTACAATAAGTGCACGTAGGAAGATATAAGGATTTCTGATCAGTCTTATCAGATGTTTGATTCCTAACAGTTGTGCTGTTGTGAAATTTGGAAGTACTCGAATGAGATTGAAATGGTTTTTTACCAGAAAACTGCTGAGAGGACGATTTATTACCAAATGAAATTTTGTGAGTCAAGGAATAATCATCAGCCATACGAGCAGCATTTTCCAAAGTTTCCACATTCTGCTCGTCAAGATAGGTTTTAACATCACTATGGATGCACCTCTTGAACTCTTCAATTAATACGAGCTGTCTGAGGTTGTCATAAGCTTGATGAACTTTCTTGGCTGAGCACCACCTATCAAATAGTTGTTCTTTATCCCTTGCAAATTTGACATGAGTTTGTCCAATTTATTTTCTACAATTCCTAAACCTTTGTCGATATGCCTCTGGTACCAACTCATAAGATTTCAAGATGTACTCCTTAACCACATCATAATCAGTGCTTTGTTGTACTGACAGTGAAGTGTAGACTTCACGAGCTTTGACAATAAGTACACTTTGTAATAACAAAGTCCAATGCTCTCTGGGCCATTTCAAGTTTTCAGCTATTTTCTCGAAATGAAGAAAGTATTTATCTACTTCTTTTTCCTGAAAAGGGGGTACTAACCTAATATATCTAGTAACATCAAAACCTGAACTTGTTTTTAAAGGAGTGGAGTGTGCTCTGTTTGCCAGTTCTAATTCTCTTAACTTAAATTGCATTTCCCTTTCTTCTCTTTGCATCTGCATTTGTATATGTCTCTCTTCTTTCTGCATTTGTATCCGCCTCTCTTCTTTGTCTCTCTCCATCTGTATCCGCATTTGTCTCTCTTCTTTCTCTCTCTCCAACTGCCTCTCTTCTTTCTGCATTTGTATCTGCCTCTCTTCCTTCTGCATTTGTATCTGCCTCTCTTCCTTCTGCATTTGTATCTGCCTCTCTTCTTTCTCTCTCTCTCTCTGAATCTGAAGCTTTGCCAATTCTAAATCCATTTGGTTCTTTAACTCTAATTCCCTTAATTTCCTGTCAGAACCAGATACAGGCTTTCTCTTGAAACTTAAAGCACTATTTTCAAAAATTCCCTTTCCTACTAAATACTGAATCAAAATAATCTTTATCTCCTGTTTTGTCAATGATACTTTTGCCTCAGATAGACTGTATTTTCTGGCAAGCTCGAGCAACTCATCCTTTCTCATGCACTCTAACCCCTCCTGGGTAGGTTTTGAAATGAAATTCTGAACATTAGATGCCATAGTAAATGCTTGTTGGTTTCACACACAAAAATTTCTCTATATAAAATCTTTGGCAAAGACAAAAAAAAAATTCCAAGACAAAATCAATATGAATTTCAAAGATAAATTTAATATCTCTAATATGCTTTAATGAAATTCAGATCCCAGAAGACGAGCCCCCAATTTCTGTTACGACTCTATGATCAAAGAAAATTGTAACAGAAAGAAAGTGAAACCAGCAAATCAAGTAAAAATCAACAAGCAATTTATTACTAGATAATTAAAATGAAAAATCAAAAAGTCACTTACAGTAATGTGATTTGAAATCCTAATAATCCAATAAGAATGATTGTTCTAATCACAGGTCCTAAATATAGAATGTTCCGAATTCACGGCTGTGTCCTTGAATGTTATGATGTGTTAATGGTCTCCAAAGTCCTGATGTACTAGAAATCTTGATGTGCTGATGTCAAAATGAAGTATTCCAAAATATCTGAATAAGTTCAATTAAAATCCAAAATAATCAATTAAAAATCCAAAATCCAAAAGTTTATGAGCACTGTTATAATCCAATGAATATTTAAAATAATTCCTCTCTTAGAATTTGTAATGAATTTTCACAACTGTAATAGCTCTTTACAAGACTGATGGTAATGTCAAAACTGAATAAATGTCCACCAAACATGGCATATATAAAGATTGGTCACATGACAGAATGTTCTGGAACATGAGTCATCTTAATGGAATTTTTACTTGTAAAAAAAAATTCAACCTTGACCTTCAAATTGAGAAAACATATTGATCAAAACAACCTAATTCAAGGACACTAGTTAAACATGTTTTTCCTGATAACATTAAGATTTAAGCAAATATTAAAGTGAAGAAACATTTATAATTTCCTAAAATATTTATAATATTATATAAACATCATACATAACAATATATGTATATATATATATATATATATATATATATATATATATATATATATATATATATATATATATATATATAATGATTTCCCTTTCTTAGCCGAGGCATATTTTGGAAAAGGCATCAATCGCTGCCAAAATATAAAGGTTTTATTACTCTGAAAATGTATTGTTAATCCTGACGGTTATATACAATGAATGAGCTATTCATACCCGTGTGCCGATGCCCTTGACTTGTTTACCAAAGCTAGCAAGGCGAGTTTGTAAAAATACATGTATACAGGAACGATTATCTTATTTCACAAACCCGCCTTAAATTAGCAGAATATAATAGATATTTCTTTCTAGGTGATAATAAAGCTGCATAAATTTATAAAGATATTTTATATCTTAAATGGCTTTTTCTCTGTGTGATAAAGTAAAACTTGTAAGATTTCAATTTGTATCGGCCTGTATATTCTATGATAGTGGGTGGGACGCAACTTCTTATCTGAAGAGAAATAAATAAAAAATACTTATCCCAACGGACCGGAAGTGTATTCAGTCCTCATATACACTATAAAGGATAGCACTTTACCTGCGTCAAAGGTTGCTGGTTCGAACACAGGTTTCCGCCTATATATGTTGCATATTTAATTGAATCTCACGCCATTGCCTAAAGCTAGTCGTATTTTAAAATAAAGACCATATGATAAGTTTAAGGAAAAAGGAAAAAAAAAATTAACGCTAAAATGCTGCGTTGTAATATGAATATCTTTACATAATTGACAAACAAAAGACTAAGAGAGCATCATGCGTACGAAAGAAGCTTCACAAGACAGTCAGAATGGCGCAAGAAGGTGATGATTCCATGTATGACTTACATAAAGAACCGCTTGACACTAGAAACACAAAAGTCTGAAGTGAGAGCAAATTACTATCGGGTGTGGGAAAATAATTGCAAAAGAAATGCGGTCTCTACCTGCAGGAAAGTTGTTTCTTTGTTATGTCTATGGAATAGGGGAGATGCTTTAGGCAGTAAGGAGGACATGTTGTCAAACATTTTCATAGTTCATTATGTAGATAAAAATTTCGGGGGAGTGTGGACTGGCCTTGTTTTAAAAACTAATTTAAAGGTCGGTGGCCTTGGCCAGTGGGTTTTGAAGATTAGTGGCCAGTGGAGTCGTAAAATCTTAAAGACCAGTGCTTCACACAAGTGGCAGAAGATATGTGGCCTATGTTTGTTTTGGTAAATGTTGGTGACCGATGAGTAAAGTTTTATAGTAAATGTCGGCGAGCAGTGGCCCAGTTTTTATATAGAAAAAGTTTGGCAACCAGTGGTCCAGACTTTTTAGTAAAATTTTGATAAAATCTCTGGGGTAGGAACGTTCACTGTTTAGTAAAATAGCTACGATTTATAGCCTGAAAGTCATAAATTTGGTGAAAACGTTTTAATATGTGGATTTTAGTCATTTTAGATAAAAAATCTTAATACTTTGGAAAAATAAGGTAACAAGTTAAGATTTTAAGGTGACAAGTAGAATTCTGGTGGAAAAATGGTTTAAAACAGTGTTTGTAGTCCTTTTTGAAATTTAACATAAATAAATAAATAAATAAATAAATAAATAAATAAATAAATAAATAAATAAAGAAGCAAAAATGGGTAAAACTTAGGTAACTGACCTCTCACGACGGTCGTACACACTACTGTTATAACTTGATGTGTCCAATGACATTTCACAGGAAACCTAGATTTCAGCATTTTTTCTTTGATGTAGGAAATGATGTAAGCAGACGTTACCGCTTATGTGATGCATATATCATTTAGATTTCATGACGTTTATATAATGTCAGAAAAGGTTCATTTTCAACCATAGCAAGCATTCTTCCAATGTGAAATAGACAACCTTACATGGAAAGCAACGTTGGCAGGAGTGTTTGAAGACTATTCGGGTAATTATGGTCAATTTTAACGACGGCGGTTTTTTGGACCTGTAAAAGTATGATGCACCATTCAGAATATGAAATGTTTCCGCACACACCATAAATCTGGAAAACCGAGCAATTTATCCGTCAAGTTGTTTCCTCTAAACCCAACATGTGATGTAGATTACAGCACCGAGTTATAATATTTTTAGTCTACAATTAAATAATTTTATTAGAAATAGGACTGAAAATATAAATTGTAAAGCTTTAAAAACGTACCATGCTCTCCATTTTCCGCGTTAGGCCAAACTTGTGAATGGTATGCGCAAAATCATGAACGAGAATGTTGGATTGGTTATAGTATAGGTCTTTGTCATTGCAGAGGACGTTACTATCAATCACAACTGCCCTTATCCCTCCAGCTCCCGCGAGACTTCTGTACTTCCGGCCATCAGGTGCACAGGTATCTCTGCAGTCTTCGTTACAGGAAGCTTCAGTAAATCAATTAGTCAATCAATTAATTAATTAATGAACAAATCAGTTAATCGATATGAAAGAAGAGAAAGAAGGAAAGAAAGACAGTCTGTTCCGTCCACCGAAGCATTCGTATCAAATCTACTATAAGAATTTCATACTGTTTATTTTTATAGGAAGACCGTACTTTTCTTCCCTTGTTTTTGTGTTCTTATTATAAAATAATAACAAAGTAGCAAAAAAGCTTTCAAAAACATATTTTAAATGTACACTTTCACCCCTTTTAAAGAACGATACAATGCATTTTAAAGAGCGATAATGAAAACAACAAACAAACGAACGAACGAAGAAATAAACAAACAAAACAATAGTCTATGCTGTAAGAGGAAGAATTACTGCATGCATAAGTACATATGAATCTTCAGGACAGGCGGTGTTACGTCAAGGGTTTAGAAATAGTGACAAAAGATAGAACGACTGAAACAAGCTTTCACAATTTCTAAAATATAAATTTAATTTCCTAAAATATTAAGTATTTCAAACAAACAAAGTGAAAGAATTAAAAATAACTTACAGTTTAGAAATTCCTAAATAATCCTAAATGTCCTATTGAATTTTGATAATATGGAAGTTAATCCAAAGTATTCCGAATGAAGTCACTAATGTGTTGATGTACCACAAGAAACAAAGTTTTAAATCCATATGTTATTAATCCCAGGTAAACTCCTGTGAATGTAGAATATTGTTAAGTTCCTTGAAGAATAATACTTAAATCCAAAATGTACCATGTAGATAATAGATTTTCAGCAGCTGATTTTACAAACAACAATAATCTTCCTCAATAACCTTATTATTCTGATGAACTGCAAAGAATGCCCATTCAGTGGTTATGTTGGCATTACATAGCCTCTTACGGCGTAAAAGAGAATTTTTTAAAACTAGGTCAGAAACTGGGTCGCGCATGTTACTGCTTGTAGTGCCTTTGCACTACAATTAAAATACCTTATTTCAAATCAACAAGATGTTGACATAGGATTCAGGTAATAAAATCTGCACACTACCACGTGATACTCCATTGTGGGTTAAGCTGACTGACATGATATTGATTTCCCCTGGACTTAGCATGACTCATGTAAACATGTTGACGTTCATTTGTACTTTATGAATGGCATAGGCTACTGAACTATGGAATTATAACACAATGATTATAAACTCAAATGAAAAATATTATAATTTAAAGATAATACATAATGCCGTATCAGGCGGTTTGCAGCAAATTCAATCTTCAAACTTTATTTGAAGTTATACTAAATTTACTGCTGAAGTTCAGGACAGAATTTAAAAGTAACAATCAAATGATTAAACGAATTCGACTTGTAAAATTGAAAACAAAACTAAATTTTCAAAAACAAAATTTAATGAGCTATATCATTTTATACCTATACATGTAAATGACCTGCTGATTGTGTACCTCTGTGCTATCTTTCTATGAATGATAGATGCTGAATTATAATAACAATTAACACGTATTCACACATGAAAAGCACTTATTGTGTCCCCAGGAATGCTACAATTAGCACGTATCCACACATGAAAAGCAATTACTGTGTCCCCAGGTATGCTACTCTTTAAGACTGATTGACCAATTCTATATGACGAGGAAGAGAAGAATTGATTTTTGTCTGAGACAAACAAATTCGAGTTTGAGATTCAAAGCTTCACGCTTTTACCTTGTTACGACTCTATGGTCTAAGAAAAATGTAACAGAAAGAAAGTGAAACCAACAAATCAAGTAAAAAATCAGCAAGCAATTTATTACTAGATAATTAAAATGAAAAATCAAAAAGTCACTTACAGTAATGTGTTTTGAAATCCTGATAATCCAATAAGAATGATTGTTCTAATCACAAGTCCTAAATATAGAATGTTCCGAATTCACGGCTGTTTCCTTGAATGTTATGATGTGTTAATGGTCTGCAAAGTCCTGATGTACTACAAATCTTGATGTGCTGATGTCAAAATGAAGTATTCCAAAATCTCTGAATAAGTTCACATAAATTCCAAAATCATCAATTCAAAATCCAAAATCCAAAAGTTTATGAGCACTGTTATAATCCAATGAATATTTAAAATAATTCCTCTCTTAGAATTTGGAATGAATTTTCACAACTGTAATAGCTCTTTACAAGACTGATGGTAATGTCAAAACTGAATAAATGTCCAAAAAACATGGTATATATAAAGATTGGTCACATGACAGAATGTTCTAGAACACGTGTCATCTTAATGGAATTTTACTTGTAAACAAAATTCAACCTTGACCTTCAAATTGAGAAAACATATTGATCAAAACAACCTAATTCAAGGACACTAGTTAAACATGTTTTTCCTGATAACATTAAGATTTAAGCAAATATTAAAGTGAAGAAACATTTATAATTTCCTAAAACATTTATAATATTATATAAACATCATACATAACACCTCCCCTCATAAAGAAAAAGAAAGATTTATATAATAAAGCTTTCTTTTGAATATACATCTAATACTATAATAACCAAAATTACATAAGAACATGTTTTATGATACTGGACTTAATTACATCAAGCAATATTACATTTCTAGGCACGTGAGAGTGCATCTGCAATCACATTGTCTTTTCCCCTGATGTGTTTGATGTCAATGTTATATTCCTGCAATATCAAACTCCATCTCGACAATCTCCGATTTTTATCTTTCATTTTGTTGATGAAAGTAAGGGGATTGTGATCACTGTACACAATAATTGGAGAAAGAGCTGAGGTAACATACACTTCAAAATGCTGTAAAACCAATATCAAAGCCAAACATTCCTTCTCAATTGTGGAATAATTTTTCTGGTGTTTGTTTAGTTTTTTAGAAAAATAACACACAGGGTGATCCACACCACTTTTGTCTTCCTGAATCAATACTCCACCAACCCCTACATCACTTGCATCAACAGATAATTTAAATGATTGGCTAAAATTTGGTGCAGAAAGAACTGGTGCATTCTTAAGCATGGCCTTTAACTTGTCAAAAGATTCCTGACACTTGTCAGACCAATGAAATTTGGTTTTCTTACTCAATAAACTTGTCAAAAGTTCAGCAATTTTGGAAAAATTGGAACAAAATTTCCGATAATATCCAGCCATACCTAGAAATCGCATCAGATGCTTTTTACAAATTGGAACTTGAAATTCAGAGATAGCTTTGACCTTAGCTTCTATAGGTTTAACTTGACCTTGTCCCACAATATGTCCTAAAAATGTGACACAAGCATGGCAAAACTCACTTTTGCTCAAATTAATTGTCAGATTCGCATCGCTGAGTCGATCAAAGAATTTTCGAATCTTTTCCAAATGATCTTCCCAGGTGTTGTTGTAGATAATGACGTCATCGATATAAGCGTCACAATTATCAAGACCAAATGTTATCATGTTCATCAGACGTTGAAACGTTGCAGGCGAATTTTTCATTCCAAACGGCATGACTTTATATTGATAAAGTCCATCTGGAGTTACAAATGCTAAAATTTCTTTTGCCCTTTCCGTCAGTGGAATTTGCCAGAATCCTTTTAAAAGGTCAAACTTGGTGACATATTCCGCATTTCCAATTTTATCAATGCAATCGTCCATTCTTGGGATTGGAAATGAATCAGTTTTGGTGACACTGTTGACTTTTCTATAGTCAGTTCAAATACGGAATGTATTATCTGGCTTGGGAACAAGAATACATGGTGAACTCCAGTTACTTTTACTTGGTTCTATGAAATCATTCTCCAGTAGATACTGAATTTCTTTCTTCAAATAGTTCTGTTTGAGAGGATTCATCTTATAAGGATGCTGTTTCACATGCGCAGAATCTACAATGTCAACGTCATGATAAATTTTACTTGTTCGTGTTGGAACATCAGGAAACAAGTGCTCATAGTCATGTAATAGCTGTTTTAGTTCATTTCTTTCCTGTTGTTGTAGATGTGAAAGTTTCTGGTCTAGGTTGTTCAATATTTCTGAATTCCGAAGATTGGTTATACCAGAGTCGCTATAGTCTGATTGTACTCCATCGTTGATATCTTCACTGTATGGGACAGGTACAACTAAATTAACTAAATAATTAGCTGAGCTATCTCTGTCAAAATATTCCTTTAACATATTTATATGACAAAGTTGTTTCTGTTTCCGTCTCCCAGGAGTCTTAATGATATAATTTAAGTCATTTACTTTCTTTTCAACGGTATAAGGTCCATAAAATTTAGCCTGAAGAGGATTTTGAGGTATGGGAAAGAGAGCCAGAACTTTGTCACCAGGTTTAAAACTCCTTTCCTGTGAATTTCTGTCATACCTTAATTTCATTTTTGACTGGATAGTGTGAAGATTAGTTCTTGCTACTTCACAGGCCTTTGACAACTTGTATTTGAAATCAGAGACATAATCAAGAAGATTAATCTTCGAATCTTCATTTGAAAGAAGTTTCTCTTTCAATAATTTCAATGGTCCACGAACAGTATGACAACAAACTAGTTCAAAGGGACTAAAACCCAACGACTCTTGAACTGATTCCCTAACAGCAAACAACAACAAATGAACACCCTCATCCCAATCCTTTTCTGTATCAAAGCAATATGATCGAATCATATTCTTCAAAGTTTGATGAAATCTTTCCAAAGCACCATGACTTTCAGGGTGATAGGCAAAAGATTTAAACTGTTGGATGTCAAATTCATGCATAACTTGTTGGAAAATTCCAGACATAAAATTTGACCCTTGATCTGACTGGACAGATTTGGGAAGGCCAACAAGTGTAAAAAACTTCACCAAAGCTTTCACAATAGTTTTAGTTTTTATATTTCTCAGAGGAATTGCCTCTGGAAATCTTGTAGATGCACACATGATGGTCAACAAGTATTGGTTGCCTGACTTGGTTTTAGGTAAAGGACCAACACAGTCTACTATTATTCTACTAAATGGTTCATCAAATGCAGGAATAGGTTTTTTCTGATTGGGTTTTCCTACCATTTGACAAGTGTGACAAGGTCTGCAGTATTTAGAAACATCACTTTTGAGTTTCGGCCAATAAAAATGATTCAAGATCTTGTGATAAGTCTTACGGACTCCTAAATGACCAGCCAAAGGAGTTTCATGGGCTAAATTAAGAATTTCCTGTCGATATGACTTAGGAACAACAATTTGATAGCTCACTGACCACTCGTCACCAGCGGGTACATCAGGTGGTCTCCATTTCCTCATAAGGACCCCATTTTTCAGAAAGTAACGCACTGGAACTTGTGTGGCTTCAGTTTCACTAATAGCCCTCTGAAACAAACAAGATATCTCGGGATATTGCTCCTGTTCAACGACAAGAGATTGTCGTTTGTCACCCTGAGTAGGACAAAGAGAATGAGTTGCCAAAAGAGGATCACTGTGATCAATACCATTTGATTGATCAATACCTGAGGAAAAAGTGACCTCATCAAAAGACTGACCAATACATGTGTCAGCTAAAGGAATAATATCCTGATCAACATCAATCTCAAGAGCTCTTTTTGCCATAGCTCTAGTAACTGCACAAGCAGGGTACAAATCAGGGATTTCAGTTTCGACAGGATCAACTTTCTGATCCAAACAAGGCTTGTCAGTTACAAGTGGATTAGCCACAACCTTATCTCCAGCTAGGTCATTGCCTAGTAATAAATGAACACCCTCAATGGGTAAAGAAGTCACTGCCCCAACAGTCTCAGGTCCAGAAACTAAGTCTGATGCCAAATTTACACAATGAAGAGGAACATTTACAAAGCCACACTCTACTCCCTGAACAAGAACACTTTCACTTGAAGAAGACTCCTCAGACAAAGGCAAAGTACCTGATAATAAAAGACTCTGAGAAGCTCCAGTGTCCCTTAATATTTTAATTGGGATAGGCTTGGCAGAATCACCAATAAGTGATATAGAACCTTCTGACATGAATGGTTCATAAGCCTCCAAAATAGAATCAGACTGGGATTTGTTTGACCCAACAAATGTATTGCTTTCAATACAAGACCGTGACCTTGACCTCGTAGAAATAAGAGCATTTGGAAAAGCTCTGTCTTTACTCTGTTGCTTATTTTTCAACTTGAAGCAATCAGAAATAACGTGCCATTTCTTTTTACAATAAGTGCACGTAGGAAGAGATAAGGATTTCTGATCAGTCTTATCAGATGTTTGATTCCTAACAGTTGTGCTGTTGTGAAATTTGGAAGTACTCGAATGAGATTGAAATGGTTTTTTACCAGAAAACTGCTGAGAGGACGACTTATTGCCAAATGAAATTTTGTGAGTCAAGGAATAATCATCAGCCATACGAGCAGCATTTTCCAAAGTTTCCACATTCTGCTCGTCAAGATAGGTTTTAACATCACTATGGATGCACCTCTTGAACTCTTCAATTAATACGAGCTGTCGGAGGTTATCATAACCTTGATCAACTTTCTTGGCTGAGCACCACCTATCAAATAGTTGTTCTTTATCCCTTGCAAATTCGACATGAGTTTGTCCAGTTTCTTTTCTACAATTCCTAAACCTTTGTCGATATGCCTCTGGTACCAACTCATAAGCTTTCAAGATGTACTCCTTAACCACATCATAATCAGTGCTTTGTTGTACTGACAGTGAAGTGTAGACTTCACGAGATTTGCCAATAAGTACACTTTGTAATAACAAAGTCCAATGCTCTCTGGGCCATTTCAAGTTTTCAGCTATTTTCTCGAAATGAAGAAAGTATTTATCTACTTCGTTTTCCTGAAAAGGGGGTACTAACCTAATATATCTAGTAACATCAAAACCTGAACTTGTTTTTAAAGGAGTGGAGTGTGCTCTGTTTGCCAGTTCTAATTCTCTTAATTTAAGTTGCATTTCCCTTTCTTCTCTTTGCATCTGCATTTGTATTTGTCTCTCTTCCTTCTGCATTTGTATCTGCCCCTCTTCCTTCTGCATTTGTAGCTGCATCTGTTCTTTCTCTCTCTCCATCTGCCTCTCTTCTTTCTCTCTCTCCATCTGTATCTGCCTCTCTTCTTTCTCTCTCTCTCTCTGAATCTGAAGCTTTGCCAATTCTAAATCAATCTGGTTCTTTAACTCTAATTCCCTTAATTTCCTGTCAGAACCAGATACAGGCTTTCTCTTCAAACTTAAAGCACTATTTTCAAAAATTCCCTTTCCTACTAAATACTGAATTAAAATAATCTTTATCTCCTGTTTTGTCAATGATACTTTTGCCTCAGATAGACTGTATTTTCTGGCAAGCTCGAGCAACTCATCCTTTCTCATGCACTCTAACCCCTCCTGGGTAGGTTTTGAAATGAAATTCTGAACATTAGATGCCATTGTAAATGCTTGTTGGTTTCACACAAAAAAAATTTCTCTATTAAAAATCATTGCCAAAGCAAAAAATATTCAGAGACAAAATCAATATGAATTTCAAAGATAAATTTAATATCTCTAATATGCTTTAAAGAAATTCAATCCCGGATGACGAGCCCCCAATTTCTGTTACGACTCTATGATCTAAGAAAAATGTAACAGAAAGAAAGTGAAACCAACAAATCAAGTAAAAAATCAACAAGCAATTTATTACTAGATAATTAAAATGAAAAATCAAAAAGTCACTTACAGTAATGTGATTTGAAATCCTAATAATCCAATAAGAATGATTGTTCTAATCACAAGTCCTAAATATAGAATGTTCCGAATTCACGGCTGTGTCCTTGAATGTTATGATGTGCTAATGGTCTCCAAAGTCCTGATGTACTACAAATCTTGATGTGCTGATGTCAAAATGAAGTATTCCAAAATCTCTGAATAAGTTCACATAAATTCCAAAATCATCAATTAAAAATCCAAAATCCAAAAGTTTATGAGCACTGTTATAATCCAATGAATATTTAAAATAATTCCTCTCTTAGAATTTGGAATGAATTTTCACAACTGTAATAGCTCTTTACAAGACTGATGGTAATGTCAAAACTGAATAAATGTCCACCAAACATGGTATATACAAAGATTGGTCACATGACAGAATGTTCTAGAACACGTGTCATCTTAATGGAATTTTACTTGTAAACAAAATTCACCCTTGACCTTCAAATTGAGAAAAAATATTGATCAAAACAACCTAATTCAAGGACACTAGTTAAACATGTTTTTCCTGATAACATTAAGATTTAAGCAAATGTTAAAGTGAAGAAACATTTATAATTTCCTAAAATATTTAAAATATTATATAAACATCATACATAACAACCTGTATTCATATCTCTATCGCTATATTTATTGATGGTCACCTAAATAATTAGAAGATATAGTTTATGTGAATAGTTTGAAAATCTTTCTTGCCAATGATTAGTTTAGAAACAATGAAAACAAACACACACGAAGATAACAACAATCAAAGTATATCATATCTTAAATAAAACTAAACTGATCTTGGTTCAATACTTTGGATTTGTGAATCAGTTCAGTTTTATAGTGAACCTCACACATTTACAGATTAAGATCGCTGAAACTGTCATCGCGTATCTATAACTGAACAAAACGCAGAATAGTACAGAGTATTGTGCATTCTTACACACGCGACGCCATCTTTAATCATCATATTGAAACCATGAAACAGTCCCGCGGGTCGTTCAAGGTCTCGTAAAAATGTTTTCAGACAGGATGAAACTGGTGATATTAAAACCAATGACTCCGAATAGGTAATTGGTTTGAGATTCTCTGCAATTAAACACGCCCTTAATTAATAGACCTACATTCACATCCGGGTGGTGATGCAAGAGAGGCATATTCTGGATATATGGTCAGAGTTTCCGCTTTGGTGAACACGCCCACTTTGGCCTGGATGGAAAGTGTTCGGAAGATTAATGGCGGCATGTGTTTCGTCATGCGAGCGATGGTAGAGGCAGCCTGAAAATAGACGACAAGGACGACAATTTTGAGATGAGATCAAAAGAGCAAATTTTGTTATTAAACGCAGTTTAATATAGCAAATCGTATTGATAGCATATATCTGATATAGGAGCCGGATAACTCAACCCACTGTACTTTCGTCATTATCGCAATTGCAGTGGTTATTATACATTTCTCAACGAGTACTGACACTTAATTGTAGTATAGTGCTTACAGTCCAGTCAGGGAATTCAGTCAAGTAGCGCAAGAAGCATCCATGAATTACGCTGATTGATATATAGAGGGGCAAAATAATTTTGCATGTCCTGTGGTGTTCCCATATCAGTACGGCGGGGATGCTCATATACGTTACCCATTAGATAGTTTTGCCATTAGATGCCGCAGGACAAATCACATATTTTTTATTCTGGTTGCAACACAGCAGCAACAGACGAAGGGCCTGAAGCAAGACCGTAACCTGGAAATTCGAAACCGTAGCCAGGGTCTTTTGACATCGATAAAAGTGTGCAAATACAATCTATCTTGAGTGACGCAGGCACCTCTGGGAAGTAAAAATTATTTCCGTGTATGACAGGTGACCGGTTAATAAAGGTGAGGAACTTCCGAATGTGACCGTTGTGACCTTTGAAAATAGTTGATTGTTTTATTGAGGTGACCTTTCAGGCAGTTTCTGCTGTATAAATATGTATAAGTTATTAACTGAGTATTGACAAAATCTTGGACCCGATGTCATTTGGCGCAGGATGCCCGAGTTTGTGAGGACATTCTATGCCACATGAACGAGGGTCCAATATTTTTTAACACTCACTGAATAACCTTTTTATTAAATGCCTAAAAACAATCATATTAATCATTCTGTTATATATAGGAATAACACAACTGAAACAAAAAATATTTCAAAATTCTATTGAACATTTTATAGGTCGTTCAATTAATGAATGAAACCTGAACACCGCGTAGTAATTAATACACGCTACTTTACTGCTATGGAGTCGACCGCATACATGGGGTAATTCTCATTCAACACTGAACAAAACTAAGTCTGTTGAAGAGGATGGAATGTTAAGTAGCCAAAGAAACACAACGAAATATTAATAGTAAGAAAAAATGACGCAATACATCAATTAAATTTAAGATATCATTATGAAATGATGAGCCAAAATAAAATCAATCTGAGGTTACAGTATCGTTGGGATTGTCTCAATGCTGCTGTCATAGTGGCAGGCAAATTTGAAAGTGCAGTGTGCGTCATGATTGTTGCCATGGTATTGTGGTCCATCGGTCTTAAATATTTCCTCAAAATAATTCCTTAAATATTTCCTCAAAAAAAAAAAAAGATATAGCTTCGTTTTGGAGTCGGTTTGGTTTCAATTAAATTCCGAATGACGGACAAAACAATGCCATTCAGAGTTGAAAAAAGTGCACTGTTTACGTGAAATGGAAGTTGTTGACTGATACATTGTATCAGAGGTCAGTTTGACAAACTCTCTCTCTCTCTCTCTGTCTCTCTCTGTCTCTCTCTCTCTCTCTCTCTCTCTTTTTCTCTCTCTCGAACTAACAGCAGCAACACTAGCAGTCCATTTTCAATATTTTTATAAATCATATTTATGTTATATTATTTACCTTGCAATTTTAAATCTTTGGATGAATTCAGATTTTCTTTATTTAATTTGTATGATAAATAGAAAGGGTTACAGTCTTTGTCGGCATCTAGTGGCCATCAGATTTATGACGTGGTCCAAGTTCCACGGTTATGTCGCCCTTTTTTGTTGCCATTGCCATAAGTAGTTCATCGCATGCGGGCACGTGTTTGCCATATAAGGAAGCGGAACTTACAAATGTCCCCAGAATTCACCAGAGAGTCTATTCAAAAAAATAAAAAAATATATTAAAAAAAATAATAATAATAAAATCTGTGTGATTTTATTAAAATGTAAATATGTATAAAGTAGTAGACAAGTGAAATATAATGGCCGCCAAATATATTTGACCTCAGATATCGCAGAATTTAGGAAGCGAACAAAAAGTTATGAAGTTTGCAGTTGGTGTTTTTTTATTTTTTTGTTTTTTTATCTCTTTTCTTTTTCGTTTTTGTCGATTCTGAGCTTATACAGAAAGTATGGCCCATGTTTAAATAGTTTGAATACTTTAAAATTAAGAGATGTGGTTCTGTTAAAATTCATTTTCCCTTATTTGTGTTTCCCTTATTGCTGTTGTAGATTAGTTGACAAGATTTAATTTCCATCGTCCAGTTCTATATTTGAATGCATGACCTCTTTGCTATTTATTTCAAACACTTACAACTTGATGCGCATAATCACTGACGGAAAGCGTCGCTGAGACTTCGATCACAGGACGATTTATACGTCTGGAATAAATCACTCCACAGCATACGTATAGGTGCTTAAATGTCGTTCCTCTTCGTTGTAAGTTCCTTGAATTGTCGTCTGTATAGTTTAATGGCCTGCACAAGAAAAAAAGTGACTTATAATCTGACCTTTATGACAATATTATTCTACATGCCAACGAGATAAGACCCGTGTCAGCTGGTTCGACGTATGCAAATTTCTGATATCCGCCGTACACATAACATCGAAATTGCACGTGGTGCTTAGCAACATAATTATTTTGCTTAAAAAAGCAACTTATATTGCTAATATATGCTGACTAATTTATGTTTTTATGGAAGAATCACAGGAAAGATGTTAAACCTTACGACTCAGACTCTTCCGTGTTGCTCGGGCAAAAGTGTACACACAATAAACCGTGTATAATTCCTATAATGTAAAATGTATTTCAATACACGCTGTACTCATATAATTGCCTTTTTCATCATAAACATGTTGAGAACAAGGCTTAGTGCAATGTGGTACAGTCGTAGCTCTTTTGGTTTCTTCAATGGATGACAATGGGTACATCTTTATGTAAAGAAAAACTATAATTTGATAATCGAAACAGGAACTACTACTGCTTCCACCTCCATCTCCACGCCCCCGAACCCTTTCCAACACACACACTGACAAACAGACACACACTTCTTTCGTTAAAAGAATGACTAATTCCAAATACGTTTGACATAGTGCCGTCATGTTGCTTTCCATTGTGTCAAGTAAATTAAGGGCTCATAATCCAATGCCTATTTGTGAATTATTGTTTTCAAATATCAATTTGTCGAAACTACACTGACAGTAAACAGCGAAATACGGAGATGCGGGTATACACACTCCGTTACCGTTCCTCTTACTTTCATAAGGTATTATGCAGCATCCGGGACAAATACAAACGGAACTGCAGAAACAAGCAGTGTTTTGATTATGCAGTGATACGCCAAGTCATACAAATCGTTGTAGACTGTTTGATGGATAGACATTCTTCACACACACACAAACGCGTTCGGACACACACACACACACACACACACACACACACACACACACACACACATATATATATATATATATATATATATATATATATATATATATATATATATATATATATATATATATGACAAATAATAATCTTTGCAAAATACAGGATTTTTGTTTGTTCACTACGGCAAAGCTTGTGATGAGGGAATTATGTAAGTTCAACATTGTGTACATTTCTGTTATAGTATACAACTCTATCACAACCAAATTTGCAAATGTTACATTCTTGTTCAGATGTACTTACCTCGTGTCCCACTACAGTCAGCGTCCTCACCATAGAGAGGGAAAAGTGCCAAATACAAAGATGGCACTGCAATTATTTTTAAACGGTAAATACGACTGTATGACAATTCATTACTCAACTTCCGATTTAGAAAGCTGTTATAGGGAGTGAAAATAACTAGCCAAATATAGTACCAAATTTGTAGAACATTCAATTTTCTATTTGATATTGTTTCTTATTATAAAGAAACGTACACAGTGTTGGAGTCAGTGTCCTTTCACAATCCCGTTGTCACAAAAACTTCCATAGTGAACAAACTTCAAACAGAGACGTTTAAAATACATATATACATAAATAGACACTTCTTTGCTTGGTTACCTACTTACATATTCACTTCCTTTGTATATATTCCCGTGTACCTACCTTCCTTGCTTAAGTGTCAGCCATTCTTGTGGATTAGGTGGTGGAATAGCCCATGCAACTGTAATTTAAATGATACAAATCTTATAAAATTGCCTCTTTTATTTTAAATACAAAAAAACTCTTCTTGTATTGCTTTTTAATATGATTATTAATTATTTTGGATGCACGAAAAAGAAAAGTTTCTACTTTGAAACGTAATCAGGCTTTTAACATGAACTGTGACTCATTGTTTTCCCTCTCCAATTAGGGCATGGAACGTAAAAATAGCCTGCACCCGTCCGTCCGTCCGTTCGTAAATTTAATTGTGGACACCGTAATGTCCAGTTTTGCTATTTGATTTCAACTATTTGATTTGTTGTAGGGCTTTGTTCTAAGAAGGGCGCGGACATATTCTATGGCATTTTAAAGAATGGTTATTCCAATAGCTTGTAAATACTTTAGTATTGAAACTTTTTATATTTCAACCATATTTACTGTGAAGAAAAAATGTTTTGAATGAGTTTGATGACGATCGGACTTTGACAATGTTTCGTAGAGTTATGACCCTTGATTGATTTAGAATCGGTATCCCACTATCTTGTGGACTCTCTAGCATTCACTTTGTAAAAGATTTGTGAATGATTAGATTATCAGCATTTGTTACAGTTATGGCCCTTAGAATATGTATGCCACTGGCTTCTGAACATTATAAAATTTGCACGTGTGTTTGACTTCAGGCAAATTTGTTGTGAAGCTTCATCTCAATAAGATCGCAGACGAGTTTGATGATCAGCAGATTTTGACACTTTTTAATAGAGTTATGGCCCTTGATTAACTTAACATGTCCTGATTGTTCGTGGAAACCTCAGTACTCACGTTTGTATTTCATTTCACTCAAGTAGTGCTGTAAAGTTTCATATTATAAAATTTTCGATGCTATGAATTGAGAAAGACAACCAGGTTTCAAAGAGACATTGTCCTAAATGATACACACACTTCCCACGTTGTATGACTGCTGTAGACAGTTACCATGTCCAAGTCAACTTTTTGTTTTTAATCAACGAATGCACTTTTAGAAGAATATGCGTAGTGCGATCATGTGATACCTCTTTGTACACCTTTGTACACACACATCCACACCCCCATATATATATATATATATATATATATATATATATATATATATATACATATATATATATAGAGAGAGAGAGAGAGAGAGAGAGAGAGAGAGAGAGAGAATGATGATAAGATGTACGATTTAAGACAAAACTTTTTTTTTTGCAATAGGAATACAGCCATGTTTTTTGCGCAATGGAACAATTAATGTGTATATGTCTGTATGTTTGTGTACATGTATGTGCATGATTGGAAAGTATTTATCATGGGAGAAAAGCTCAAGTAGAAATTGCCACTGAAACAATTAAGATTTTTTTATTCAGTGCATTGTGATGTATTATTGAAATTTTATTGAAATAAAGGAAGTAATGCATATATAAACTGATCTCTGTTCCATTTAATTAAAAGTATAAAACTTATCTTACTGTTGATTATTTGAGACCTAAAATTGTCCCCCCCCCCCAACAAAAAAAAACAAAAAAAAAAACGAAATAAAAACATCTACAGGGGCATGAATAATACAAATTCAAATTATACATAGCAAGTATTACTTATAAAATTAGAATCAGTCCTCTTGTGGAAAATGTATTGTCTAAACAGTAATTCATTTGAGATCTTCACTGTAATGGCAATCAACGGGAATAAGCAAAATTAGTTCTCATTACACAATATTTCATTCTCACCATCAGTCCTGCTAGTGGAAAGTGTTCAACAAGTTTACATACTTATAAAATCTATTTCAGATCAGCAAATAACTATAATCAAGCAGTTTCATTATTTTTGCTTTGTCTTGTTTTCCGTCATCTTTCTAGTAGCTGCGCCACCCCTGACCAGAAACGTGTCCGTATTGTATGTTTATCTGAGTTTACACCATAACAGTTCACGTGATATCGGTATTTCGATAATACTAGTACTGTATCTAAACCATCAGCTAATTGTAAATATTTCCACGTGGGATTTTGTTTAACCATTTTCTACAAACCACTATAATATGCAACAATAACTATGGTTGTCTTTATTCTTTAAACTTGCCATACACCTTTTTAAACTTGCCATACACCTTTTGCCTCAGTCAATCAGCAGAAACAACTGTCGCATGCCCATTTCTTCAACAGATCAACGAGAAAACGTATTACTACATCATAACGATTCAGTGTGTCAAAACAAAAAGATAAAAAAACTACCCGCTATCATACCTTATGTCTGTGTGTTGACAAAAGAAAAACATTCCCTAGTCTTATTTTTTTAACGACTCACCCTGAGGTGTTGGTAGTATTAGCTATTATTACTTATCGGATAACGAGTAGCCGACACAGGTGAAGTAGTGGAACTCTTACCGATAGCAACCGCCGACACTAAACTATGGAATTATATGGAGATAATTCGAGCACCCTGATGTAGGTACCCAGAGGGAGAATTCAATGATCGCATTTTTGTCGGTGGGAAATATATTAACTGTCATTCTAATTTTTAACATTATTATCTTCCAAAACATATAAATATGCAAAATTAATTCTTTCCAAAGTAACGTTAGTTCAGACACATACTAAACAATATGAAATATAAATCAGTATATTCAAATCAGACTGTAATTGAAATTCCAGTAGTATAAATAATAATCAACACTTAAAACGTATACATACAAAATATGAATATTTATGATTTTTTAATCTATGTTAATTACTACAAATGAACTAACTAACAAACAAATCTGGAGAACAGAAAAAATGAAAGAAAGGAAGACAAAATATAATGACATCAAAACGAAAAAATATAATACTAGGATATTCTTTATATGAAAAACTATTTGCAAGATGAATATATAGCTTTGCTCTACTAGAATATTCAAGCACAAATTTCCACTTTTTATCAAAATGATCATTCAAGAATTGCTTTACTACAAGTTGGAGCACATACATATATAGATAACACTTTTTCCTTTCCATTAATTTAGAGAGCAAAATAAACGAATAGGCAGGGAAGTTGACAAATATGCATACATACCACAAATATAGAGATAATAAGGAGAGAGAGAGAGAGAGAGAGAGAGAGAGAGACAGAGAGAAAGAGAAAGAGAGAGAGAGAGGCAGGCATATGAATGGATAGACCAATCTATATATCAAATGTGCAAATGAGGGTGACAACAAAGCAAGTGTCCACGTAAGTGCCCCGTTTATGCTTACGTGGAGGTTAAGCCAGCTTTGCATTCAAAGTCCTAATAACCCTTTCTGTTTATCGACTCACGTCTGCAAATGTTTTGGCAGCCATCTATACCGCCAAACCAGTATCAACGCCCACTCCACCACCACCCCAATCCCCTCCTGGTTACATGGGTTCGCATACAGGACTTACAGTAATGGATAATATTTGAGTTCAAAGGTCTAAATTTCAAGAAAGTTCAGGATATGCACCCTGAAGTAATTTTCCCGTAATAGTTTGACGAGGGCATGAGTCGAAAATAAAACATTGCAAGAAAATCTAAATGAGCTTCAATGTCTCAGTATGCGATATAACCTTGTGTTTTCGAAGTTTTTAGAAACTCAAAAGAAAGGAAGGTGTAGTGAAGCTGTCTTGAGAGATTTCATCAGAAAAACCTTACAAATTGATGAGGAAAATATAGAATTTGAACGTGTTCATATGATTCAACCGAAAAGAGACAGATCAAGAGCACAGAATTAACCGATTAGTGAGAATTAACATAATGTTATGAAACCTTTGCGACAAAACTACGTCCAAATGTTGCCAAATTTTCAAAGTTGAAAGACTGGGAGATGGGGAGATGTGCAGCCTCCAACAAGCTTTCGCGATAAACCGTTCAGCGTGAGTAAACAATATTCCCTCCTAGTGATTTATGAAAGGAAAGTGCTACTTGCATTATATCGCGATGCAAAACGTGACTCCAGCAAAATTACCCGTTTGATTGTGAATAGACTTTACATCAATGACAGACTGATTTCATTTGATCAAGCAATACAGTACACAATTCAGTAGAGACATATTATACCCTCTTCCCGACGTGAGCATGACCTTATTCACCCGACATAAATACCACAACATTCAACGCGCACGGGTAAGTCATACGAGCAGTACAATGCCACACTCGGCTGGTACGAGTGAAGGCATACCACAGCAATCAACCAGTCTGATCACCGATGATGAGATGATGAGCATACGGGACAGTCAACCAAACATTCCGATTCAAAACTAGTTCAACATGCTATTGGGTGATAGTGAGTAGGAAGGTCATAAATCCACCGAGTCGCCTAATGATAACCAAACATTAAATTACACTGAAAATAAAGATAACTTTATTACATTCTCAAAAAAAAAAAAAAAAAAAAAAGTTTGCTTATGTCGATGTTTGTGGTTTGAAACATAAGTTATTTTATTCATAATTTACTTCTGTTGTCAATGAATATGATTAAATTTGTCTCGTTGAAAAGAAATTGATGACTTGGAAAGGGTTAAAATCCAAGGCCATGAAATTATAACCAAACAACAGGTCTAAGTTCGCAGTAGATCAGGAGGCATAGCTACACTATTAAGAGAAATCTTTTAAAATATATTAAAACATTAAAAGGTGACTCAGAATAAATATTTTCATTTGGGATCAAAAATGAGGTGCTTGCGATAGACGACAATGTAGTTTTTGGTGTAGTGTATATACCCCCCAACCCCCCGCCCTCAGGTCTTCAAATTTTGCCATGAAAATAGTTTCTTCTATTTCGAGTCAGAACTAATTGCAAAACTGAGTGACATAAAATTTTTAGATTTAGTTGTCGACTTTAATGTCCGTACATGTTTTTAGTTGATTCTATTGTTAATGTGGATTCGTTCTTGTTACATAATTGTTAGGAATGATAATACTATTTATTCATTCGTAAGTACTATTGATAGTCAGCAACTCTTTCAGGTGCCAACTAACCTATTTAGTCTTGACCGATCAAAAGATAATGTTGTTAGCAAACCATTACAAATGTATACAAATAATAATATTTATATATGTAATGGAAGACTTGGTAATGACAAAGGCATTGGTAAATGTACTACCAACGAAGCGTACTACCAATGTACGTGTACTACCAATGCTCGTATCAACGGCAAGTGATTTTCCTTTGATAAATGATTATGCCATATTATATATTTCCTCGTTATTATCGGATGTACATAATGCATTGCAATTTTCAATTAATTGTAAATAGGTATTAGTGTCTGAGTATAATGAAATAAAAACAGCTAGAAAGTGGATCAGAGACAAAACCCAAATCTACATAGATAATATTTATAGAACCTCTTTATATAGAATATATCAGTACTTAAGTACAAGTATAAATATAAATCTATAAAAAAAACTTTGTTGGTGAAATAAGCTCAATTTTCCTTAAAAATGAAGATTTATATTTTCCGTATACCTTTTTATGCAAAAAAACTCTACAATATCTACCGTGTTTCTGTAACGAAAGTAGAACTGTGAGAGAAAATTCCACTTGCCCTAGGCAAAACGTAGACAAAATATGCTTCAATTGAGCAGGCATTATAAATCACTTACGAGACAAAACTTTGCTCAGTACAAACGCAGGATCCAGGAAAACACACGGAAGATGTAAAAAAACAATCTCTATTCTTAGAGAAACTGTATTTTTTTCTTTTTAAGAAAGTCAACAAAGATGACGATTCTAATACTTTGTTTGATTTTTCTACTGGACCAGTTTTTGAGAATGCATTAATAAATGAGAAGATAACTGAAGATGAGATAAAACAGACAATACAATCTTTGAAAAAAGATAAAGCTCCAGAGCACGATGGAGTTATCAATCAATATATTAAAGCCACTTAATTTGTTATGCTAGCAATTATATATATGTAGATGAAACTTCTGAACATAATCTTTGATACAGGTATAATTCCTGATGAATGGTCAGTAGGAATAATAATACTTTGATATAAAATTAAAGATTGTAAATTGGATTCTAATAACTACAGACTTATAACATTATCAATTTGTTTTGGAGAACTGTCTACGGAGAGGGAATACATTTATTATCAGCGGTTCAGGTCTGTTTTACTAGTCGATACTCCACGTTGGACAATGTTATAATACTACATGCACTGATTCATCTTCTAATTGTAAACAAGAAAAAGTTATGTTGCACTTTTATAGAATTTAATAAAGCTTTTGATAATGTTTGGAGAGTTAATATTTGGACCAAATTTGTCATCACTGGAGTTACTGGGAAATGTTTTAAAGCTATAGCACTGTAACAGTAAACAGTCCCAAATCAGGTCCAAATTTGATATTATTAAACATGCGCTGCCACTACTACCAAACTATAAGTATACATACAGGAATAATATTATGCAAATGTCATTCTCATGTCATTCTCATAACTCTTAGACATATGTTTCAGTATGGTATGACCCATATACATTTCTAAACAATATTAAACGTTAAAACTTGAACAAATTTTTTACAATTTGTACATTGATACAAAATGTTTACTATATCTCCTCACAGTGTATACATAAACTCGTCTGTTTACTATAAGTCCTCCCAGTGTAGACATAAACTTGTCTGTTTACTATAACTCCTCACAGTGTATACATAAACTCGTCTGTTTACTATATCTCCTCACACTGTATACATAAACTCGTCTGTTTAATATATCTCCTCACAGTGTATACATAAACTTGTCTGTTTACTATAACTCCTCACAGTGTATACATAAACTCGTCTGTTTACTATAACTCCTCACAGTGTATACATAAACTCGTCTATTTACTACATCTCCTCACAGTGTATACATAAACTCATCTGTTTACTTGTAAGTAATATGCTCAATCTTCATTCATCATAATATGTTGAATATGTTCATGCACATGTGCGTATGTGCATGTGTATGTTCATGTGTATCTTTGTATGCAAATGTGCGTGTCTATGTGCATTTGTGTGTAAGTACGTATACATATATATATATATATATATATATATATATATATATATATATGTGTTTATATGTATGTGCGTATGTTTATATGCATATGTATATATCTATGTATGAGTATATGTGTATGTACGTATATGTATGTGTGTATGCATATGTATGTATATATATATAGGTATGAGTATATTGTTATGTATGATGTTTATATAATATTATAAATATTTTTGGAAATTATAAATGTTTCTTCACTTTAATATTTGCTTAAATCTTTATGTTTATCAGGAAAAACATGTTTAACTAGTGTCCTTGAATTGGTTTTTTTTTGATCAATATGTTTTCTCAATTTGAAGGTCAAGGTTGAATTTTGTTTACAAGTAAAATTCCATTAAGATGACACATGTTCTAGAACATTCTGTCATGTGACCAATCTTTATATATGCCATGTTTGGTGGACATTTATTCAGTTTTGACATTACCATCAGTCTTGTAAAGAGCTATTACAGTTGTGAAAATTCATTCCAAATTCGAAGAGAGGAATTATTTTAAATATTCATTGGATTATAACAGTGCTCATAAACTTTTGGAGTTTGGATTTTTAATTGATGATTTTGGAATTTATGTGAACTTATTCGGAGATTTTGGAATACTTCATTTTGACATCAGCACATCAAGATTTCTAGTACATCAGGACTTTGGAGACCATTGGCACATAATAACATTCAAGGACACAGCCGTGAATTCGGAACATTCTATATTTAGGACTTGTGATTAGAACAATCATACTTATTGGATTATTAGGATTTCAAAACACATTACTGTAAGTGACTTTTTGATTTTTCATTTTAATTATCTAGTAATAAATTGCTTGTTGATTTTTTACTTGATTTGTTGGTTTCACTTTCTTTCTGTTACATTTTTCTTAGACCATAGAGTCGTAACAGAAATTGGGGGCTCGTCTTCTGGGATTGAATTTCTTTAAAGCATATTAGAGATATTAAAGTTATTTTTGAAATTCATATTGATTTTGTCTCGGAATTTTTTTTTTGTCTTTGGCAAAGATTTTTAAATAGATAAATTTTTTGTGTGAAACCAACAAGCATTTACAATGGCATCTAATGTTCAGAATTTCATTTCAAAACCTACCCAGGAGGGGTTAGAGTGCATGAGAAAGGATGAGTTGCTCGAGCTTGCCAGAAAATACAGTCTATCTGAGGCAAAAGTATCATTGACAAAACAGGAGATAAAGATTATTTTAATTCAGTATTTAGTAGGAAAGGGAATTTTTGAAAATAGTGCTTTAAGTTTGAAGAGAAAGCCTGTATCTGGTTCTGACAGGAAATTAAGGGAATTAGAGTTAAAGAACCAGATGGATTTAGAATTGGCAAAGCTTCAGATTCAGAGAGAGAGAGAGAAAAAGAAGAGAGGCAGATACAGATGGAGAGAGAGAAAGAAGAGAGGCAGATACTAATGCAGAAAGAAGAGAGACAGATGGAGAGGGAGAGAGAGAAAGAGGAGAGACAGATGCAGATGCAAAGAGAAGAAAGGGAAATGCAATTTAAGTTAAGAGAATTAGAACTGGCAAACAGAGCACACTCCACTCCTTCAAAAACAAGTTCAGGTTTTGATGTTACTAGATATATTAGGTTAGTACCCCCTTTTCAGGAAAAAGAAGTAGATAAATACTTTCTTCATTTCGAGAAAATAGCTGAAAACTTGAAATGGCCCAGAGAGCATTGGACTTTGTTATTACAAAGTGTACTTATTGGCAAATCTCGTGAAGTCTACACTTCACTGTCAGTACAACAAAGCACAGATTATGATGTGGTTAAGGAGTACATCTTGAAAGCTTATGAGTTGGTGCCAGAGGCATATCGACAAAGGTTTAGGAATTGTAGAAAAGAAACTGGACAAACTCATGTCGAATTTGCAAAGGATAAAGAACAACTATTTGATAGGTGGTGCTCAGCCAAGAAAGTTGATCAAGCTTATGATAACCTCCGACAGCTCGTATTAATTGAAGAGTTCAAGAGGTGCATCCATAGTGATGTTAAAACCTATCTTGACGAGCAGAATGTGGAAACTTTGGAAAATGCTGCTCGTATAGCTGATGATTATTCCTTGACTCACAAAATTTCGTTTGGTAATAAATCGTCCTCTCAGCAGTTTTCTGGTAAAAAACCATTTCAATCTCATTCGAGTACTTCCAAATTTCACAACAGCACAACTGTTAGGAATCAAACATCTGATAAGACTGATCAGAAATCCTTATTTCTTCCTACGTGCACTTATTGTAAAACGAAAGGGCACGTTATTTCTGATTGCTTCAAGTTGAAAAATAAGCAAAAGAGAAAAAACAGAGCTTTTCCAAATGCTCTTATTTCTACGAGGTCAAGGTCACGGTCTTGTATTGAAAGCAATACATTTGTTGGGTCAAACAAACCCCAGTCTGATTCTATTTTGGAGGCTTATGACCCATTCATGTCAGAAGGTTCTATATCACTTATTGGTGATTCTGCCAAACCTATCCCAATTAAAATATTAAGGGACACTGGAGCTTCTCAGAGTCTTTTATTATCAGGTACTTTGCCTTTGTCTGAGGAGTCTTCTTCAAGTGAAAGTGTTTTTGTTCAGGGAGTAGAGTGCGGCTTTGTAAATGTTCCTCTCCATTGTGTAAATTTGGCATCAGACTTAGTTTCTTGACCTGTGACTGTTGGGGCAGTGACTTCTTTACCCATAGAGGGTGTTCATTTATTACTAGGCAATGACCTAGCTAGAGATAAGGTTGTGGTTAATCCACTTGTAACTGACAAGCCTTGTTTGGATCAGAAAGTTGATCCTGTCGAAACTGAAATCCCTGATTTGTACCCTGTTTGTGCAGTTACTAGAGCTATGGCAAAAAGAGCTCTTGAGAGTGATGTTGATCAGGATATTATTCCTTTAGCTGACACATGTATTGGTCAGTCTTTTGATGAGGTCACTTTTTCCTCAGGTATTGATCAATCAAACGGTATTGATCACAGTGATCCTCTATTGGCAACTCATTCTCTTTGTTCTACTCAGGGTGACAAACGACAATCCCTTGTCGTTGAACAGGAGCAAGATCCCGAGATATCTTTTTTGTTTCAGAGGGCTATTAGTGAAACTGAAGCCACACAAGTTCCAGTGTGTTACTTTGTGAAAAATGGGTCCTTATGAGGAAATGGAGACCACCTGATGTACCCGCTGGTGACGAGTGGTCAGTGAGCTATCAAATTGTTGTTCCTAAGTCATATCGACAGGAAATTCTTAATTTAGCCCATGAAACTCCTTTGGCTGGTCATTTAGGAGTCCGTAAGACTTATCACAAGATCTTGAATCATTTTTATTGGCCGAAACTCAAAAGTGATGTTTCTAAATACTGCAGATCTTGTCACACTTGTCAAATGGTAGGAAAACCCAATCAGAAGATACCTAAGGATCATCTGCAACCTATTCCTGCATTTGATGAACCATTTAGTAGAATAATGGTAGACTGTGTTGGTCCTTTACCTAAAACCAAGTCAGGCAACCAATACTTGTTGACCATCATGTGTGCATCTACAAGATTTCCAGAAGCAATTCCTCTGAGAAATATAAAAACTAAAACTATTGTGAAAGCTTTGGTGAAGTTTTTTACACTTGTTGGCCTTCCCAAATCTGTCCAGTCAGATCAAGGGTCAAATTTTATGTCTGGAATTTTCCAACAAGTTATGCATGAATTAGGCATCTAACAGTTTAAATCTTTTGCCTATCACCCTGAAAGTCAAGGTGCTTTGGAAAGATTTCATCAAACTTTGAAGAATATGATTCGATCATATTGCTTTGATACAGAAAAGGATTGGGATGAGGGTGTTCATTTGTTGTTGTTTGCTGTTAGGGAATCAGTTCAAGAGTCGTTGGGTTTTAGTCCCTTTGAACTAGTTTTTGGTCATACTGTCCGTGGACCACTGAAATTATTGAAAGAGAAACTTCTTTCAAGTGAAGACTCAAAGATTAATCTTCTTGATTATGTTTCTGATTTCAAATACAAGTTGTCAAAGGCCTGTGAAGTAGCAAGAACTAATCCTCACACTACTCAGTCAAACATGAAATTAAGGTATGACAGAAATACACAGGAAAGGAGTTTTAAACCTGGTGACAAAGTTCTGGCTCTATTTCCCAGACCTCAAAATCCTCTTCAGGCTAAATGTTTTGGTCCTTATACCGTTGAAAAGAAAGTAAATGACTTAAATTATATCATTACCACTCCTGGGAGACGGAAACAGAAACAACTTTGTCATATAAATATGTTAAAGGAATATTTTGACAGAGATAGCCCAGCTAATTATTCAGTTAATTTAGTTGTACCTGTCCCACACAGTGAAGATATCAACGATGGAATACGATCAGACTATAGTGACTCTGGTATAACCAATCTTCGGAATTCAGAAATATTGGACAACCTAGACCAGAAACTTTCACATCTACAACAACAGGAAAGTTATGAACTACAACAGCTATTACATGACTATGAGCACTTGTTTCCTGATGTTCCAACACGAACAAGTAAAATTTATCATGACGTTGACATTGTAGATTCTGCGCCTGTGAAACAGCATCCTTATAGGATGAATCCTCTCAAACAGAACTATCTGAAGAAAGAAATTCAGTATCTACTGGAGAATGATTTCATAGAACCAAGTAAAAGTAACTGGAGTTCACCATGTATTCTTGTTCCCAAGCCAGATAATACATTCCGTATGTGTACTGACTATAGAAAAGTCAACAGTGTCACCAAAACTGATTCATTTCCAATCCCAAGAATGGACGATTGCATTGATAAAATTGGAAATGCGGAATATGTCACCAAGTTTGACCTTTTAAAAGGATTCTGGCAAATTCCACTGACGGAAAGGGCAAAAGAAATTTTAGCAATTGTAACTCCAGATGGACTTTATCAATATAAAGTCATGCCGTTTGGAATGAAAAATTCGCCTGCAACGTTTCAACGTCTGATGAACATGATAACATTTGGTCTTGATAATTGTGACGCTTATATCGATGACCTCATTATCTACAACAACACCTGGGAAGATCATTTGGAAAAGATTCGAAAATTCTTTGATCGACTCAGCGATGCGAATCTGACAATTAATTTGAGCAAAAGTGAGTTTTGCCATGCTTGTGTCACATTTTTAGGACATATTGTGGGACAAGGTCAAGTTAAACCTATAGAAGCTAAGGTCAAAGCTATCTCTGAATTTCAAGTTCCAATTTGTAAAAAGCAACTGATGCGATTTATAGGTATGGCTGGATATTATCGGAAATTTTGTTCCAATTTTTCCAAAATTGCTGAACCTTTGACAAGTTTATTGAGTAAGAAAACCAAATTTCATTGGTCTGACAAGTGTCAGGAATCTTTTGACAAGTTAAAGGCCATGCTTAAGAATGCACCAGTTCTTTCTGCACCAAATTTTAGCCAATCATTTAAATTATCTGTTGATGCAAGTGATGTAGGGGTTGGTGGAGTATTGATTCAGGAAGACAAAAGTGGTGTGGGTCACCCTGTGTTATTTTTATAAAAAACTAAACAAACACCAGAAAAATTATTCCACAATTGAGAAGGAATGTTTGGCTTTGATATTGGTTTTACAGCATTTTGAAGTGTATGTTACCTCAGCTCTTTCTCCAATTATTGTGTACAGTGATCACAATCCCCTTACTTTCATCAACAAAATGAAAGATAAAAATCGGAGATTGTTGAGATGGAGTTTGATATTGCAGGAATATAACATTGACATCAAACACATGAGGGGAAAAGACAATGTGATTGCAGATGCACTCTCACGTGCCTAGAAATGTAATATTGCTTGATGTAATTAAGTCCAGTATCATAAAACATGTTCTTATGTAATTTTGGTTATTATAGTATTAGATGTATATTCAAAAGAAAGCTTTATTATATAAATCTTTCTTTTTTTTATGAGGGGAGGTGTTATGAATGATGTTTATATAATATTATAAATATTTTTGGAAATTATAAATGTTTCTTCACTTTAATATTTGCTTAAATCTTTATGTTTATCCGGAAAAACATGTTTAACTAGTGTCCTTGAATTAGGTTGTTTTGATCAATATGTTTTCTCAATTTGAAGGTCAAGGTTGAATTTTGTTTACAAGTAAAATTCCATTAAGATGACACATGTTCTAGAACATTCTGTCATGTGACCAATCTTTATATATACCATGTTTTTTGGACATTTATTCAGTTTTGACATTACCATCAGTCTTGTAAAGAGCTATTACAGTTGTGAAAATTCATTCCAAATTCTAAGAGAGGAATTATTTTAAATATTCATTGGATTATAACAGTGCTCATAAACTTTGGATTTTGGATTTTGAATTGATGATTTTGGAATTTATGTGAACTTATTCAGAGATTTTGGAATACTTCATTTTGACATCAGCACATCAAGATTACTAGTACATCAGGACTTTGGAGACCATTGGCACATAATAACATTCAAGGACACAGCTGTGAATTCGGAACATTCTATATTTAGGACTTGTGATTAGAACAATCATTCTTATTGGATTATTAGGATTTCAAAACACATTACTGTAAGTGACTTTTTGATTTTTCATTTTAATTATCTAGTAATAAATTGCTTGTTGATTTTTTACTTGATTTGTTGATTTCACTTTCTTTCTGTTACATTTTTCTTAGACCATAGAGTCGTAACAATATGTCTATGTATGTATATGTATGTGTGTATGCATATGTATGTATATATATGTAAGAGTATATGTATGTATGTATGTATGTATGTATGTATGTATGTATGTATGTATGTATGTATGTATGTATGTATGTATGTACATGTATGAATGTGTGGGTATGTGGGTATATATTTATATGTGTGTATGTATACGTATGTTAGAATTATTATCATTATTTCTGTCTTGTTAAAATTACTTTTCTACATGATGCGAAGTAACACCTTTCTAATGTCGATCCATTTCGGTTCCATTGTGCTTTGTACATATATTTATACTTTTTTCCTTTTCCCTCCCATTTCAATATTCCACCTTTCTCCACCTTATGTGCGATGTGGCAAATTTCAATTTGTTTACAAGTTTTCTGCCGAAACTCTGCAATAGACACTCGTCTTCCTGTGCTGTATCAATTTAGACGCTACCAAATAGGTAACCCGCTAAGTCAATGTAAAGTGCGCATTGGACTGTTTCACCGGAAAACATACTGTAATCATGTCTTACCGGATTCAGTTTGAACGATTCCATATCCAAATCTTAATGTGTATTCTTTCAATAATTATAACTTTTTATCGAAGTCTTTTACACGTACAAAACAATTCATTTACTCTTGAACAAATAATGAATACAATCCTCTATACTATGGGCCCGTTCCATTCTGAATCATACATCACCTTCGGTCTTCGAAAGTATTTACCTGGGTCAGATACTATCTAGCTGAGGATTATTTAATCTCTTTATACCTTACAAAATTTCAAAGCAATCCTTGTTCCGTCTAAACATACTTATTTAATTTGGAAAAATAAAGTTGTTAACGGCGAATGCAATGTTAAGGAAAATGCTATTTATAGTACAAGCACAGCCTAATATACGTTATAAGGTGCATGGTTGCGACGCGGATCCTTGTGCAGGTAAGGCTAAAAGACGGTACATTTATACTATATAAAACGTGCACAATACCATCCGCTATAATCAGTAAAACTTAAAAAACGGCTACGAAACTACAGTGAAAAAATTTATCTGAATCATAAAAATTTAATGTAAGTACAATATAGACTTTATCTCTTTTATAAATTATATGCCACACATTCCAAAATAATGAAGTCTGAGTAAAAAGAGCATTATAATATTTTTGTAAAATCATAAATACATGTAAAATAGCAAGTAATTTAGACATTTTTACTATTATAGAAGACCAACAAAAAAAAAAAAATTTACACATGCATGCAGAATAAGTTATAATGAAATTATTCAGATGACAATACTTTTTTCCCAGATCAAAAATGAATACAAATAAAAATATAAATAATATTGTATAATAATGCTGATATTTTGTATCAAAATTTTAAAATTAAGAAATTGAATCAGATTGTAAAATAAATAATCTTAATAATAATGATTTATATGTTTATCAGACATTTACACTTATATTTAGGAATTATTTGTATTTTCAACAACATCAATAATAATAATAATAATAATAATAATAATAATAACTGATCAGGTAAAAAAAATAGTGTAAAAAATATTTAATTCATATTTAAATGGCATTTAGCATGCCAGCAATTTGATTAACATTAAAAAGAGCATGTAAGGTAGATGTTATTATTATTATTATTATTATTACAAATACATCTTCACATTTGCATGGCTTTTCCTTGTTAGCATGACGTTGCGTGAAGCACAATTCAAACACCCAATGCTGGAAAATACTAAAACTGCATCAAAAGAATCTTGTCTCTATTTTTTTTCAGGTACAAATAGAATAAGCTCTCAAAATATTTTTTTTTACTAAAATTTTACTTTTCATAATTATTAACCAATCATGGACCACCAAACCCGTATATACTCTATTGTATCTGAACCCATTTCTAGACTGGTTCACAGTTGTTCCGTATAATTAGTACCGTGAGTCCTAAAAACAACAATCTGAACTGCGTTTCGCGCGTGTACTTCCACCAACTGCTACAATGAAAGTCATCTCCAGACAAAGGGATGACCTTTTCCTAATTATTCCATGGCACAAAACAGTAGTTTTTGTCACGAAATCTCCCACCGAAAGGCACAATCAATTAACACCTCTGAATTAAAATGGGAACTACTTGACTCCATGCCCACTTATGCTAGTCTGACTCCATCTCAAACTATAAAACCAGTCCATGCCACTGCAAAGTCTCTTAAAAACTGTAAGAGTGACGTCTGTTCCTAGAAATTGGCTAATTACTCGGGCTGGGAAATATTTTCCCAACACCGACTTCCCATAATCAAATAACTAATCACTAAAATCTAACGAACCCTTAAATGGAGACGTAAATAAAAATGGAACATACCCAAATTTATTACAATATGATTGGAATATAATTAAATGTATTAAGATCTAACGAACCCTTAAATGGAGACGTAAATAAAAATGGAACATACCCAAATTTATTACAATATGATTGGAATATAATTAAATGTATTAAGATCGCATGTATTCAATCGTCAACAATTCCTCCCTCCATAATAATGATACCGAACTAGTTTTTCAAATATTGAAAAAGCAAACTTACTTAATAATTATGTTTGCACGATCTCCTCTATTGACGATCACGAAAGAGAGCTGCCTTTCTGTAAGATAAATATCCGACACACTCTGAAGCAAATCCAATTAACTCAAAGCGAGATTATAGACAAAATTACCACACTAGAAAATAACAAAGATTCTGGTACAGATGATATTTGCAGCTTCTTACCCAAGAAAACAAAATTTTCCATTTGCAAACCACTATTACTAATTTTTAATCAGTCATTCAATTTACGAAAATGTCAAATCAATAGAAAATGGTCAATGTGGTGCTACAATTCAAGAAAGATGACAAATTTATAACAAAAGCTTGAAATCTTCCAAAACAAGTGTCTGAAGAAGATTCTTGACATCTTCTGGACAAACAGGATCAAACATGAAGATCGTCATCAAAGGACAGAATCAATATCTCTTCTCCAGATTGTGAAGATGAAAAGTTGGAGATGACTGGGGCATGTTTGCTGAATGTCACTGGATGCACCGTCCAGGACAGTCCTCCGCTAGACCCTAGACGAGAGACGAACGAGGGGTCGGCCAAAATATACATGGAGGAGGACTATAAAGAAAGTGATGAAGGAATGTGGTCTGACATGGAACACCATCACACATAGGGTTGTAGACCGTCAGTAGTGGCGCTCTCTCGTCGAAGTCTTATGTACCACATGGGCACGACGAAGGATGAGTGAAGGAATTATGCCAAACACCAAGACATGAATAGTAGTTGCTCTGGTAGTTTAGACTTTAATGTAAATTGTGTCATTACCTCTTTAATTTCAAGAACATCACACGCTAATGTGACCAATGTTGGAACATCACAAGCTAATATGAACAATATTAGAACATCACAAACTAGTGTGAGCAATATTAGAACATTGCAAGCTAATGTGAGCCAAATCGCATTTTTCCCTAACTAAGGCAACTACATATTACATATGATTAGTTGACGAATGATTTATGATATGTACAAAATGGTAAGAAGTGAATAGTCGCGTTCCTGACAGTCCCAAAATAGACATCGCACGAGGCTATTTCACACAATATTGTGTCAAGTGATCCAAATCTACCCCCACACATTTTTCTTTATGTCAAACAATCTCGTGATACAAGCAACCTACGTACGAAAATGTCAATGATAATTCGATTACTTTCGATTATGTACATCTGCATTGACATTATAATCTGTTCTTAAAGACTGGATATCTGCTCGAGTGTTGGTTTATAAAAAATACAAAATATGTTTTTAATTGTTATGCATGAGAAGAAAAATACGCTGCTTATTCACTAGAGGTAGATTAGGTCCGATACAGGGTCACATAATTTTGCTAGCCCCTGGATAAACCGACAACCCTAAGTATTAATATACGAGAATTAACATTACGCCGTAGGTTTACATTTGGGACCAGTCTGGCCCTCTATGGTAATAGTAATGTTAGAAGCCTCCATAGATTTAACATGCAGGGACCGGTCTGGCCCCCTATGGGAAATGTAATTTTGAAATATTTAGATACTATACAACAAACCACGTTTTTTATTACTAGCCAACACCTACCTTTTGAGTACTATGCAACACCTACATTTTGAGTACTTTGCAACACCCACCTTTTGATTACTATCCAACACCCACTCTTTGATTGCTATCCAACACACATTTTTAGATTACTATACAACACCAACTTTTTGAGTCCTATCCAGCATCGCATACATAAAACTATTCAAAAACTCCAATGGCTCTTTTCAGGGCCACCTATATCTCTTAGAAAAGAGATACTACTCAATGATTGCCAAATCAAATAAAACTAAAATCCCCAAATTATAAAATGTGTGGATTTGTGAGTGGGTGAAGATCATATCTATACTAAAAAAATATCAAGACAAACAGAGCTTTACTTTATATTTGGTATATTCTCTTGAATAGAATCAAAATGAAATTTCATAAACAGCACCAAAGTCCTTTTTTCTTTCGTTCTTTATTTCTTTGTTCCTTTATTTCTTCCTTTCTTCTGTCTTTCTTTCATTGTCTTTTTCTAATGAATTTCCTCACTGCTATGGGCTCCTCTTCTCCTGTTTCTTCTACTTGTCTCGCCTTGTTGAATTTCTTAAATGGTATGGGTTATTCTCCTATTTCTTGTCCTACTAGAATCATACTACAATTTGGACAGGGAAAAAAATAAAGATTTATGATACATTTTCCATAAGCACGATAAGCAACACACAAATTAGGATGTGAATTCCATTCTGTTATGAACATTCAAAGTCAAAAAAGATAAAACCAACACGTTCCTTATAATTTTTGTTCTGATCGTCATTTAATACTTTCTCGAGTTCATTGTCATATCTTTGAGTGTAACACTGGTGACTAAAGTCGACAATTTGGTCACTAAACGAAATGTCATATTTTCTTTCCTGAAAAAGTGTGACCTCTGGTTATTTGTTTTAAACAAGATGTCCACAAGTGGAGCACATTCTGAATAATACACAAGCACGTTCCTGTTGTTGGAATTGTTTCATGCAATGTCTCTCGTAACAGGTTGGACTGACAAATGTTCGCTTACAAGTAGAGCAAGGAATTCTTTCTTTTCCTTCAGGAATGCAAGACTTGGAAGCTAAATACCCACGACATGTCTCTCCACAATGAATATGTTGATCCCATTTGATAATTCCTTTGGTAACATTTCTCGCAATAGCAATTGTATCCAAGCAATCATGTAACAGTTGTAATATAATCGAAATAATCTTGGTGATTATACACGTGAATGTATTTTCCATCTGGAAAATTCAATTCTCGAAACACGAGAGTTCCGCGAACGACTTCAGGGTAAAGTTCAACGTATAAGAGGTGCGACCACGTCTTGATGTTTTGCATTTTAGGAACTCCACACACTATCTCTTTGTGCTATTATTGACGTTAGTTTTCAGCATTCAGAGCCATACAGTAGCACTCCGATGACATTGCTTCGGGAAATCCTCAGCTTGGTCTTGAGTCCAAGCTGCTTGAACTTCCATATGTAGTTTATCATCATGAAGGTTTGATTAGTTTGCTAATTCTGGTTGTTGTTTCGCTATCTGAGTCTCCGTCTGTGGACACTTTGCCTTCAAAGTATGTGAATTCCTGTACCTGCTCCATTAGCTCGTTATTCACAGTGATAGGAACGCTTATATTATGGTTAATTTGGTTTTCTTGCAGTTCACGTTCAGTCCTATCTTTATGGCTGTTTCACTGAGTTTATCTGTCTTTCCTTGGATATCTAAGTGTCGACTGGAAAACAGACCAATGTCTTCTGCGTAGTAGAGATCTTCCAGGGATGAAGTGATGGTCTACCTAATTCCTTTTTTGATAATTACAGATGTCTCTTGCATCAGTCAGTCGATGTCAAGGGTGAAGAGGAAAGATACTGGCGCTGAAGCAGTTTGTGAGATGGTTGTCGCAGATGACTTTACACTGGAAGTCTTTTTGAAGAAGTTTGATGACGTATACTATCTTCAGTGGGATACCATAAAACCGTAGTATCGTCCAGAGGGAGTCACTGTGAAGGCTGTCATATGTCCTTTCAATGTCTATGAATTTATGAAGACGGTACTGTTCCATTCAGTTGTCTGATGAAGACGATACGGTTCCATTCAGTAGTCTCCTCTAGTGTCTTTCAGCGTGTGAAAATCTGGTCAATGCAGGAGTTTCCTTTCCTGAAACCAGCTTGTTCCTTCTGATGTGGCCATTAGCTGCGATGGTGATCCTCTTGAGAATGATTCTGCTGAAGATCGTGATGGTGAGGGATATCATGGTGATGCCTCTCCGGTTGTTACAGTCCTCAAGGTCACCCTTATTTGGTAACTTGACAATGATTTCAGTTTTCCACTCGGCGAGGGTTTCTTCACTGTCCCATATCCTTTGAATATTTTTCTGATGATCTTTGGGATTTCTGTATCTTCTGACTTCAGAATTCCTGTGCAGGTGTTGTTCTCACTAGAAGATTTCTCATTTTTGAGTTTTTCGATGGCTTCTCTGACTTTGATCTCAGTGATGTCCTCCAGACTGATCTCAAGGTCTACTTCGGCTTCGGGGATCAAGACTGTAACAGGTGGGTCTGGTCTGTTCATTACCTTTTGAAACTGTTCGTTACATCGTGCCATTTTGACCCTTTCATTGCAGAGAATGTCCCCAGCTGCACTCTTCAGAGGTAAGTTTTGACCTGCCCCGTTGTCTCCTTTAAGTTTCATTACTACCTGTTCAATGTAGTGTACTTGCCAGAGTACTCTCGGGAAATCCCGTCTTTTAGCCTGGGTGATTTTGCCTCTCGTAGATGTTTCTTAATCTGTTTTTCTTTTTCAATAGCATTCAAGGTTGGCTGGGAGATATATTTCTCTTTACATGCTTTCCTGTAGCTGAGAACCTTCTCTCCAGTTTCGTTCATGAGTATGCTGAAAGAATATACAGCCATTTCCATCTTGTCGCGGAGTATTTCTCACTTGTTCTTGAGGGTAAGGTTGAACTCTTGCCGGACCTTTGGATCTTCTAGTTTATCAATGTCGAAACGTTGTTTCTTATTCTCCTCCAATTTGGTCTTTCTCAGTTCAAGGGCAAGCTTGGCTACCAACAAACTGTGATTGCGGCCTACATAAGCATGTCTCTTGACTCATACATTTTGCAAAGAGTGTCCCCACTTGTCTGCACGGCTTTCTCTCCTGCCATCTTCAGACTTTCATTTTATCTTGAGGATTTGCTTATGCCGGAAAAGAGTCGCTCCTATGACATGGTCGCTGTCTTCGCAGAGGTCACAAAGTCGTTATCATTGTCATTTATTGATCCTATTCCGTGTCTACCCCTTAAACGTCCCCTGTTTTTTTGTCTGAGCCTATTCGTGCGGTAAATAGCCAACAATGAGTGGTAAATCATGCCTTGGTGTTGCCTAAACAGATGAGTTCATGCTGTCGTAGAAAAAGTATTTCTCCTTATCGTCAGTGTCTTCTGTGGGGGCATCACAGGTGATGATTGATATCTTAGCAAAGTTTGAGTTGAATCTGGCATACATCATTACTTCTTGGATGGGTTTTCATTGTAGAAGAAGTGTGTTGTTCAGTTGTTTCTTGATGACAAGGGATATGACTTCTCGATGTTGGTCATCTTGCCTGCCTGACCATATAATGGTGTATCCTGTGTCCAGTGTTCTTTTCCCTGTTCCTACCCATCTGGCTTCTGTGATGCATGGTAGCCTCAACTTGTACTGATGCAGTTTCTAAAGAACCTCACATTCCAGTACCCATTGTGGATGGTAGTTTGGGGTGTCAGGAGATCTGATACAGGGATAGAAGCTTCTTTGTTGGTTTAGTCTCCATCTCTCATAGCGCCAGTTTCCTGGTCTTCTTTACTCCTTTCTCTAGTTGCAGTGCTTTCTCTTTTTTCCGTTTCCACAGCAAGAGCATTTTTACTGGTGTAGGGCACTAGCCTAAAGCCAAACCCTGCTCATTTCTCTGGGCTTATGGCCGGCAGGTTACGCTCAGTGAGCTCTCTCGAGCGAAGTTGTTAAGCATTAAGAATCTCCGAATTTCCTTTAATGATATGACGTAGTTTGTAACACGTGTTTGGTAACCAACAAACCCCATTTTTAAAATCAAGATTCCTAAAGAATTAGTGCTCATACTAAATCTACACACATCTCACCGAATTAAAACTATATTAAAGTACAATGATAAAAAGGAAATAAAAACAGGAGTATGACAATCTTTACGAAATATTACTTTATTTTGATTTCATTTAATTATGCATGAGGATTTGTACATGTACCAATGTTTCCTAGCAGGGAAGGTCTATTGTTGGTATAAACTCTCGTCAAGATTGCATACAGTTTCGGATCTCTTTTCTCAATGTATTGCCTATGATCCGCTTCAGACTGGCAATAACGGTGGCCGCATCTAAAATGATTCAAACAAGTTTTAACTTTAAACATAATTCAATGTCTGTTCATTGCAAACGAAGTTGAAACTACGTGTATATCCTTCCATAAAAGAAATACACCATTGTTTTAAAAACTTAACATTCAATTTAAACTTAATATTTTCAAAAACATTTATAGGATCAGAAAATTATTGTCATTAGCAAGTCTTTCTAAAAGATTTTAAAGATTATAAAATGATACTTTTTTTCTTCTTTTGTTGTTGTTGTTGCTCTTTTGCTCAATACTGTTTTTATACTGGAGGCCCTATTCTGTCATACTGGTGGCTCAATACTGTCATACCATACAGGAGGCTCTGTACTGTCATACTGGAGTCTCTATACTGTCACACTGAGGATCAATACTGTTATGCGTAGAAAACGTGCTCTTGACGACTCAAATGTTAGTATGATATGGCCTTGAAGGTAGACAACCTAGAAATGCTGCTGGAAGTCATCGACCTTGCAGAGTCGAAGACATATAGTCCATTTACTTCCTAGGAAAATCCATTTTTTGTGTTTTGTCAAAGTTGATTTGTTTAAGTAGACCGTCCAAACTCTCTAGATTATTGACATTTGCATTTGGAGTACTTAAACGACTCAAAATTATTCTTATTTGTTTAAAATCTACTTTATTTAAACATTTTTCTTCGTTGTGGTCTATATTTGCTTAATATTTGTAACAGTTGTCGATGTTGTTCAAGTCGACCTCCCTTAATAGCCAAATTTGACCTCATATTAGGAGTCACGTGGCTTCGAACCATTCTCAGTAGGGTATATGTGTGCGTGCTTCATAGGCATTGCTGAATGTACTGAAGGGCCATCTCAAAGGTAGAATGGTAGAATTAAATAATTTAATAGAAAAAAGGTTTATATTAATAATATCACGTAGAGAAATGCACTTTTGTAATTGTTTAAACATTAATCAATGTACGTGAGAAAAAGACAACTGATCAGGAAAGGGAAGAAAATTACTTGGCAAATTAAAATGTTATTGGAAGACAGTATTAATTTTTGACACAACCCGCATGTTGTCTGTACTGTTTGACCAGTTCCTGAGGCACGTGGCGTGTTCGGAATGTATGTAAATTTCAAGTGTAGGACCGGCAACAATACCATGTGTATATACACTTGTGTCAGATCTAACTTGGCTGTTTAGGACGTAGACTCGTCCCCAGTTCAGAGTGAACACGTTTTGCCACTTTAGATATTGGCGACAAAGAATTTTTTAAAGAAATTAATGAATAAAATGTATGAATTTTTGTTTATTTTGTTTAAAGTTACGTACATCCAGTCGATCAACAATTGTGGTATCGAACCTTTGCTACAGTGATCGAATGTTGAGAAAAATAATAAATAAATAATAAATAAAACCCATAAAAGTTGGGTTATAAACAGGAATCAAATGGACTACACTTGACATGTATGGAAACGGAGATCAATCTGAGATCAAAGATATGCTAAGCGTACGCAAATATTGCTGAGCTATTCGGAAATTAAGTTCCTTCTCATCCTAGTCTTACTGTAGCAGAGTCTCGCGTCACTCTGTGAGATCTCTGTTATAGATTCCGCTTTGCTGTTTTGGAGCACCTCTGAAAGTGGGAAATGTATACGGAAAAGTTGTTTGCACTACAACTCTCACAAATGTAGTGAAACTTACATGTCGTTCATCTACTTGGATTGACATTTACTTTTTATCACTATTAGCAACGCCATGTGCTGTCAAAAGCAGACAACTGTTGTAAACGTCAACATCTGTGCTTTGGTAAATGTACTTGAAATAGAACAATGTGCATTAACTTTTCCTGTCCTTGAAATGCGGAAATAGTTTTCACATTGTAGGCACTGCCATTTTCTGAAAGGCGATTATACGTTTTAAAATATCCCAAAACTGAAAAAGAAGATATCGGCCTGTTTTTTCTTTCTTTCTTTCTTTCTTCTTTTGAGGATCAGAAGGTGAAAATAACCATGCAGAGCTAGCAATCGTCTATGAAATGGACATCAGAAGTAAAGTCTAGCAGTGTGTTCTCACACACAAATGAAACCTTCAGATATCAAAATAAAAACCTGTCATTTCTTTAAACCTACCCAAGGATTACGACATTTCCTTTATATAAAAAAAATTACAAGTAGGGTAAGTCAGGGGAGTGTTTTTTTTCTTGAAATGTGGAACCCTGTGCAAATGTGCTAAAACTCCAGAGCGGAAGCGTACGAAGATATCACAGAGCCACACTAGAGGTCAGGTTGAACGAGACTATCTTCATGACGGTACTTAAAAGTTTGCAAGAATGCCAAAGCAAATGTGGACATGAGGATTATATTATATCTTCATTGGACTGTTCAAACTGTTCAAATATGGACATGAGGATTATATTATAACTTCATTGGACATGAGGATTATATTGTAACTTCATTGGACTTCTCTGTTAATGTATTACAGAGGTACTGATAGAGGAAGAGGAGGAGGAGGAGGGGTAGATAGTCATGATGATGATTATGATGCTACATATGGTGAATACGAACGAGATTATAATATCAGCAAGAATAACAGCGGTAGTAGCAGTACTGGAGGACGACGACAACGATGATGATGATGATGATAATGATGACGATGACGATGACAATCACGATTATGCCTACTCATTCATTCTGCCAGAACTGTGTGGTTGTTTATCCGCTGCAAAGTAGGATTGGGTAGCCATGGCAAAATATTCCTGTTCATTTAACATTGCGTAGGTACCGTCCTCCCACGTGTGCTGGGCCTTAGCATTAGCGTAGGACGAACTTATCTTGAGAAAATGAAATAAAACGAAAAATATAATAATTATACGAAAGCGAAAAAACAATCAAAGCATTTACAAACTACGGGCTATAATTATAAATGTTACTAATTTAACTTAATCTTGCAATTGCTGAAAGATAGTTCTCGCTTATGGTTAGATATTTATTGTAAAATTTGGACTTTAACATAAGATCATACCACATGCCTGCAAGATATTAGCAATTATGTACAGAATATGAAATAGTCGAAACATGATCAGAAATGTCATGTAAAAAAATAAAAAATGCGGTTAACAAATACCGTGCAAAAAAAATCTTGTCCCTGATTGATTGCAGTTGTAGAGATAACATGATTTAATTTGGGTTTAATATTCTAAAGTCACCCCCAATCAAATAATGTAGGTTCAAAATTATCAATTGATTATATATACACACACACACACACACACATATATATATATATATATATATATATATATATATATATATATATATATATATATATATATATATATATATATATATATATATATATATATACACTCCAGGTATACCTTTCTAACTTTAGTAGCTATAGGGCTGACTGACTGAATTTGAATTATAGACGTGTGCGACGAATCTCGTCATGTACGTCTGATTAATATGCGCACAGCGCACTATTTACTTTGCCCCCAAACTGTTGCTGTAGCATCAGTTTGGGGTTCGTCAAGCGGTTTAAACAGAGCTGTAAAAACCGCTTGCGCTTTACTGCATGCACCGCATGCTATTTAATTAATCGGCGTGGGGGTGCGAATCGCCCTCATGCCATTTAATTGTGTGCCCAGCACACTGTCTGTTGCGATGCAATGTCAGGGCGCGGAAAAGGCGGAGGCAGGAACGGCCAGGCAGGAGCTCTTGCGTCACAAGATGGTGTCTGTGGTCCAGGGTGTGATTTTGCCTAAACTGATGTCGTCTTGCACGTGACGCTATTCTTTAAAAATTTTTGAATTTTTTGAACTCTTTATGATTGGCTGACTGGTACCGTGTTGAAGTTGGGTTAAGTCCAAGGAGCTGTGCCCTATACTTGATTCTATGCATGTTGAAGCAATCGTTGCCACTTTGTGCGGCTGGGCCTGATGGCTTTTGGTTTTTAAGCCACCTTATATTGTCTATGGATTTGGGTCAAAGTTTTTACGTTTCCTGTTATCAATTGAATTTTCTGCCTTTTGTTTGGAAAACTGGGTTTAAGTTGAAGATTATATACCGCTTTGTGCAGTGGGCCCCTGATGGTTTGGACTTGTGACCACCTTATATTCTTAGGTTAGATTTGGGCCATTGAGAGGGTCCTATTGAATAATTTTTGATCTGGGATAAAGCATGAACTTATATACCGCATTGTGCAGTCGGCCCCTGATGGTTTGGACTTGTAACCACCTTATACTCTTAGGTTCGATTGGGGCCATTGTAAGGATCCTATTATTGATTCATTGGTGTGTTGTTCTGATACTCCTTGGACTGTTTTTTCCGAATATCGGTACCAGTGTGGGTGTTTAGAGAGAGCGTAGAGAAAGCAGAGTATATAGTCATGTATGTATTAACTACAACAGAAACAGCCTTTTTTTTTTTTTTTTTTTTTTTTTTTTTTTTTTTTTTTTTTTTTTGTTGTTGTTATTTTTTTTTTTTTTTTTTTTTTTTTTTTTTTTTTTTTTTTTTCCCCTAATAGTAAAAAGAAAAAACATTCATTCATCAATTCATCCATTCTTTTCCTTCCTTTCGTTAGTAGTCATGCATGGGGTAAGAAACAAATAATGCTTTGCTTGTGTTTAATTGAGTTTATTTTAAATTTTGTGTCTAATTTTTCTGGCTGTCCTAATGATTTGAGGTTCAAATACTTGCAGTGCGAGGGCCCAAGTTCGTTGAGACATACCCTCCAACCATAAGGGCTGTGGGCATACCTGGTTCCTCCCTGCGATGTGATCTGACCTTTTAATTTTATTTTAATTTTAAGTTTAGTTTTAGATTTTGTGTTTAATTTTTCCTAGCTGTCCTAGTGATTTGAGGTTTAAATACTTGCAGTGCGAGGGCCCAAGTTCGTTGAGACGTACCCTCCAGCCGTAAGGGCTGTGGGCATACCTGGTTCCTCCCTGCGTTGTGATCTGACCTTTTGATTTTTAATTTTAAATTTATTTTGGAAGGTAATTTTATGTGTATATGTGTGAGAGGGGGGTGGAGCGGTGTTTTAATTGGTTATATTTTTCCCTTTTTCCCTATGGCAGATATGAACCCCAAGATGTTCGCATACATCGAGTTGATGTTGTTCGTTTTGTTGTTAAAAAACGTCGGATACTGGGCTGGCGTGTTTATTTTGGTTTGTTTTTCCTGGAAATCTGTCCTTTCTGGTGCGTATTTGGGGCAGATATTAAAGATATGATCTAATGTTTCCGGGACGGGGCAGTGAGGGCAATTTATGCCTGCTGCTCTTATCTCTGGTATAAACCTTCCAAAACTGCTGGCTAAAAGGGTTTTGCCAGTTTTGAGTCGTGTTATGATTTTGGAGTCGTATGGGTTTGCCAATTTGGGGGTTGGTATATTCCTGCTAATTTGCTTTTGCAGTTGATAGAGTTTTCTCCCTTTTGCTGAGTTGTCCCATTCCCTTTGCCATTTAGTATCTACTTTCTGCCTTATGATACTGTAAATTTCCAGCACGCTATAATCCATTTGGTGTATTTCCGATTCTTTAAGCTGTCTTTTAGCTTCTTGATCTGCCCTTTCATTCCCTGGAATTTCGATGTGGGAGGGTACCCACATGAATTCCACAGTATATTTTTGTTGGTCCAGGGTTTTTAGCTTTAAATATATTTCCCTTAGCATGTTTTCCCTGCTGGACGAGTTATTTGTTTCCAGGGTTCGTAGCACACTGAGGGAGTCGCTGATGATTACTGATTTGGCTGTGTGGGTCTCTTCAATCCATTTTATAGCTTCCTTAATTGCCCAAAACTCGACTGTATAAATGGAGCAGTGATCAGGCAGCCTTGCCCCCAGTGTGATATTCTCCCCCGGGATTACGACTGCGGCTGCTGTGCGCATGAGCTATAGGGCGACCGTCTGGAAGATTTTATTGGCCATTTGAAATTTTAGTTCACCAAGCTCTAATAATCTGGTCGCCATAGAAATTGAGAACAGAAATCAGCTGGTTGTGAAACTTTACTTAGCAGATGAAAAAAGTGAAGTTTGTGGTTAAAGAAAATCAAAGAGTATTTATTTTTAAAAAGTATAATGTTAATAAAGAGATACATCTTACGGAACTGTAAATTAACAGTAATCATCTACTTCAGCCTCAAGTCAGCCTTCTAAGTCATCCATCCACATACAACTTGGTCTCATATTAACAGATAAGGGGTCTTTATGATAGTTTATATTAATAAAAGGCACTGACACAAAAGTACGTTGAATTTACAACCACTTACTTGATTATGGATGTAATAGAAGAATTATTTCAAAATTGTGGATATCGCGCCTTATTGGTTTGAACTACGATGATAAAATGGCAATAAGATTTGCGGCCTTTAGTATGTCGGAGACAACAAAAACTGCTCAAACAGATCAGTCCCACAATATAGTCTACCATATAAATCGATAAGAATGAAACCAAGACCATATAAATACTGATAATTTCTATAACTTTGAAATGTACATGAAACAATCATAGAATGAAGGACTTCTAATGGCAAAAATAAGAAAGCATAGATACCGAATGCCAGAAATAGAACTCTAAAGATTTAAAATCTCCGAGTAATAATTACACAGTGTATATACCTTACTCTAAATTACTTGGATTTAACTGTGTGAGATCTATAAATACTGTAATAAATGTGGGTATGTTCCATTTGTTTTTACGTCTCCATTTATAGGTTCGTTCGATTTTAGTAATTAGTTGTTTGATTATGGGAAGTCGGTGTTGGGAAAATATTTCCCAGACCGAGTAATTAGCCAATTTCTAGGAACAGACGTCATACTTACAGTTTTTAAGAGACTTTGCAGTGGCGTGGATTGGTTTCGTAGTTTGAGCAGGGGTCAGACTAGCATAAGTGGTCATGGAGTCGAGTAGTTCCTATCTTGATTCAGAGGTGTTGATTGATTGTGCCTTTCGGGAGATATTCGTGACAAGAACTACTGTTTTGTGCCATGGAATAATTGGGAAGGGGTCATCCCTTTGTCTGGAGATGACTTTCATTGTGGCAGTTGGTGGAAGTACACGTGCGAAACGCAGTTCAAACTGTTGTTTTTAGGACTCACGGTACTAATTATACGGAACAACTGTGAACCAGTCTAGAAATGGGTTCAGATACAATAGAGTATGTACGGGTTTGGTCGCCCATAAATGGATAATAATTGAAAAGTATAATGTTAGTAAAAAAAAAATTATTTTGAGAGCTTATCCTCTCTGTACTTAAAAAAAAAATACAAGCAAGATTCTATTGATGCAGTTTTAGTATTTTTTTTGTTCCCTGCATTGGGTGTTTGAATTGTGTTATGTGATTCATGCCACGGCATGCTAACAAGGAAAAACCATGCAATTGTGAAGTTGTAGTTGTGACATTGTGGTCATTTATTTATTGATTAGAAAAGAATTGTTTCTAGTCTTGGCGCGTTACGAAAACTTCCAGATGACAACAAATGTTGTCGGGAAGTCCTTGGAAATAGGGGAAAACAAGGGACTTCCAGCCCAACCACACGCAGATGTTTGATTCGCTGGTAGAGGAACAAAATGTGCGTGTTACAATACATCTTGTTGATGTATGAAACCTAAAAACTAAATACAAGAGAATTTGGGAGGGAATAATTTGTAAGAAATCAACACATGGAGAAAGGAGTCTGATATAAATACAACAGAATTTTGGAGTGAATAATTTGTAAGATATCAACACATGGAGAAAGGAGTCTGATATAAATACAACAGAATTTGGGAGTGAATAATTTGTAAGATATCAAAACATGGAGATAGGAGGCTGATATAAATACAACAGAATTTGGGAGTGAATAATTTGTAAGAAATCAACACATGGAGAAAGGAGTCTGATATAAATACAACAGAATTTGGGAGTGAATAATTTGTAAGATATCAACACATGGAGAAAGGAGTCTGATATAAATACAACAGAATTTGAGAGTGAATAATTTGTAAGATATCAACACATGGAGAAAGGAGTCTGATATAAATACAACAGAATTTGGGAGTGAATAATTTGTAAGATATCAACACATGGAGAAAGGAGTCTGATATAAATACAACAGAATTTGGGAGTGAATAAATTGTAAGAAATCAAAACGTGGAGAAAGGAGTCTGATATAAATACAACAGAATTTGGGAGTGAATAATTTGTAAGATATCAAAACATGGAGAACTGAGTCTGATATAAATACAACACAATTTGGGAGTGAATAATTTGTAAGATATCAAAACATGGAGAACTGAGTCTGATATAAATACAACAGAATTTGGGAGTGAATAATTTGTAAGAAATCAAAACATGGAGAAAGGAGTCTGATATAATTACAACAGAATTTGGGAGTGAATAATTTGTAAGATATCAACACATGGAGAAAGGAGTCTGATATAAATACAACAGAATTTGGGAGTGAATAATTTGTAAGAAATCAAAACATGGAGAAAGGAGTCTGATATAAATACAACAGAATTTGGGAGTGAATAATTTGTAAGAAATCAACACATGGAGAGAGGAGTCTGATATAAATACAACAGACTTTGGGAGTGAATAATTTGTAAGATATCAACACATGGAGAAAGGAGTCTGATATAAATACAACAGAATTTGGGAGTGAATAATTTGTAAGAAATCAAAACATGGAGAAAGGAGTCTGATATAAATACAACAGAATTTGGGAGTGAATAATTTGTAAGAAATCAACACATGGAGAGAGGAGTCTGATATAAATACAACAGACTTTGGGAGTGAATAATTTGTAAGATATCAACACATGGAGAAAGGAGTCTGATATAAATACAACAGAATTTGGGAGTGAATAATTTGTAAGATATCAACACATGGAGAAAGAAGTCTGATATAAATACAACAGAATTTGGGAGTGAATAATTTGTAAGATATCAACATATGGAGAAAGGAGTCTGATATAAATACAACAGAATTTGGGAGTGAATAATTTGTAAGATATCAACACATGGAGAAAGGAGTCTGATATAAATACAACAGAATTTGGGAGTGAATAATTTGTAAGATATCAACACATGGAGAAAGGAGTCTGATATAAATACAACAGAATTTGGGAGTGAATAATTTGTAAGAAATCCACACATGGAGAAAGGAGTCTGATATAAATACAACAGAATTTGGGAGTGAATAATTTGTAGGAAATCAAAACATGGAGAAAGGAGTCTGATATAAATACAACAGAATTTGGGAGTGAATAATTTGTAAGAAATCAACACATGGAGAAAGGAGTCTGATATAAATACAACAGAATTTGGGAGTTAAAAATTTGCATGATATCAACACATGGAGAACGGAGTCTGATATAAATACAACACAATTTGTTAGTGAATAATTTGTAAGAAATCAACACATGGAGAAAGGAGTCTGATATAAATACAACAGAATTTGGGAGTGAATAATTTGTAAGAAATAAAAACATGGAGAGTGGAGTCTGATATAAATACAACAGAATTTGGGAGTGAATAATTTGTAAGATATCAACACATGGAGAAAGGAGGCTGATATAAATACAACAGAATTTGGGAGTGAATAATTTGTAAGAAATCAAAACATGGAGAAAGGAGTCTGATATAAATACAACAGAATTTGGGAGTGAATAATTTGTAAGAAATCAACACATGGAGAAAGGATTCTGATATAAATACAACATAATTTGGGAGTGAATAATTTGTAAGATATCAACACATGGAGAACGGAGTCTGATATAAATACAACAGAATTTGGGAGTGAATAATTTGTAAGAAATCAAAACATGGAGAAAGGAGTCTGATATAAATACAACAGAATTATGGAGTGAATAATTTGTAAGAAATCAAAACATGGAGAAAGGTGTCTGATATAATTACAACAGAATTAGGGAGTGAATAATTTGTAAGATATCAACACATGGAGAAAGGAGTCTGATATAAATACAACAGAATTTGGGAGTGAATAATTTGTAAGAAATCAAAACATGGAGAAAGGAGTCTGATATAAATACAACAGAATTTGGGAGTGAATAATTTGTAAGAAATCAACACATGGAGAGAGGAGTCTGATATAAATACAACAGAATTTGGGAGTGAATAATTTGTAAGATATCAACACATGGAGAAAGGAGTCTGATATAAATACAACAGAATTTGGGAGTGAATAATTTGTAAGATATCAACACATGGAGAAAGGAGTCTGATATAAATACAACAGAATTTGGGAGTGTATAATTTGTAAGATATCAACATATGGAGAAAGGAGTCTGATATAAATACAACAGAATTTGGGAGTGAATAATTTGTAAGATATCAACACATGGAGAAAGGAGTCTGATATAAATACAACAGAATTTGGGAGTGAATAATTTGTAAGATATCAAAACATGGAGAAAGGAGTCTGATATAAATACAACAGAATTAGGGAGTGAATAATTTGTAAGATATCAACACATGGAGAAAGGAGTCTGATATAAATACAACAGAATTTGGGAGTGAATAATTTGTAAGATATCAACACATGGAGAAAGGAGTCTGATATAAATACAACAGAATTTGGGAGTGAATAATTTGTAAGATATCAACACATGGAGAAAGGAGTCTGATATAAATACAACAGAATTTGGGAGTGAATAATTTGTAAGATATCAACACATGGAGAAAGGAGTCTGATATAAATACAACAGAATTTGGGAGTGAATAATTTGTAAGATATCAACACATGGAGAAAGGAGGCTGATATAAATACAACAGAATTTGGGAGTGAATAATTTGTAAGATATCAACACATGGAGAAAGGAGTCTGATATAAATACAACAGAATTTGGGAGTGAATAATTTGTAAGATATCAAAACATGGAGAAAGGAGTCTGATATAAATACAACAGAATTTGGGAGTGAATAATTTGCAAGATATCAACACATGGAGAAAGGAGTCTGATATAAATACAACAGAATTTGGGAGTGAATAATTTGTAAGATTACAAAACATGGAGAAAGGAGTCTGATATAAATACAACAGAATTTGGGAGTGAATAATTTGTAAGATATCAAAACATGGAGAAAGGAGTCTGATATAAATACAACAGAATTTGGGAGTGAATAATTTGTAAGATATCAACACATGGAGAAAGGAGTCTGATATAAATACAACAGAATTATGGAGTGAATAATTTGTAAGATATCAAAACATGGAGAAAGGAGTCTGATATAAATACAACAGAATTTGGGAGTTTATAATTTGTAAGATATCAACACATGGAGAAAGGAGGCTGATATAAATACAACAGAATTTGGGAGTGAATAATTTGTAAGATATCAACACATGGAGAAAGGAGGCTGATATAAATACAACAGAATTTGGGAGTGAATAATTTGTAAGATATCAACACATGGAGAAAGGAGTCTGATATAAATACAACAGAATTAGGGAGTGAATAATTTGTAAGATATCAACACATTGAGAACGGAGTCTGATATAAATACAACAGAATTTGGGAGTGAATAATTTGTAAGATATCAACACATGGAGAAAGGAGTCTGATATAAATACAACAGAATTTGGGAGTGAATAATTTGTAAGATATCAACACATGGAGAAAGGAGGCTGATATAAATACAACAGAATTTGGGAGTGAATAATTTTTAAGATATCAACACATGGAGAAAGGAGTCTGATATAAATACAACAGAATTTGGGAGTGAATAATTTGTAAGATATCAAAACATGGAGAAAGGAGTCTGATATAAATACAACAGAATTTGGGAGTGAATAATTTGCAAGATATCAACACATGGAGAAAGGAGTCTGATATAAATACAACAGAATTTGGGAGTGAATAATTTGTAAGATTACAAAACATGGAGAAAGGAGTCTGATATAAATACAACAGAATTTGGGAGTGAATAATTTGTAAGATATCAACACATGGAGAAAGGAGTCTGATATAAATACAACAGAATTTGGGAGTGAATAATTTGTAAGATATCAACACATGGAGAAAGGAGTCTGATATAAATACAACAGAATTATGGAGTGAATAATTTGTAAGATATCAAAACATGGAGAAAGGAGTCTGATATAAATACAACAGAATTTGGGAGTTTATAATTTGTAAGATATCAACACATGGAGAAAGGAGGCTGATATAAATACAACAGAATTTGGGAGTGAATAATTTGTAAGATATCAACACATGGAGAAAGGAGGCTGATATAAATACAACAGAATTTGGGAGTGAATAATTTGTAAGATATCAACACATGGAGAAAGGAGTCTGATATAAATACAACAGAATTAGGGAGTGAATAATTTGTAAGATATCAACACATTGAGAACGGAGTCTGATATAAATACAACAGAATTTGGGAGTGAATAATTTGTAAGATATCAACACATGGAGAAAGGAGTCTGATATAAATACAACAGAATTTGGGAGTGAATAATTTGTAAGAAATCAACACATGGAGAAAGGAGGCTGATATAAATACAACAGAATTTGGGAGTGAATAATTTGTAAGATATCAACACATGGAGAAAGGAGGCTGATATAAATACAACAGAATTTGGGAGTGAATAATTTGTAAGATATCAACACATGGAGAAAGGAGTCTGATATAAATACAACAGAATTTGGGAGTGAATAATTTGTAAGATATCAACACATGGAGAAAGGAGTCTGATATAAATACAACAGAATTTGGGAGTGAATAATTTGTAAGATATCAACACATGGAGAAAGGAGTCTGATATAAATACAACAGAATTTGGGAGTGAATAATTTGTAAGATATCAACACATGGAGAAAGGAGGCTGATATAAATACAACAGAATTTGGGAGTGAATAATTTGTAAGATATCAACACATGGAGAAAGGAGGCTGATATAAATACAACAGAATTTGGGAGTGAATAATTTGTAAGATATCAACACATGGAGAAAGGAGGCTGATATAAATACAACAGAATTTGGGAGTGAATAATTTGTAAGATATCAACACATGGAGAAAGGAGGCTGATATAAATACAACAGAATTTGGGAGTGAATAATTTGTAAGATATCAACACATGGAGAAAGGAGGCTGATATAAATACAACAGAATTAGGGAGTGAATAATTTGTAAGATATCAACACATGGAGAAAGGAGGCTGATATAAATGCAACAGAATTTGGGAGTGAATAATTTGTAAGATATCAACACATGGAGAAAGGAGTCTGATATAAATACAACAGAATTTGGGAGTGAATAATTTGTAAGATATCAACACATGGAGAAAGGAGTCTGATATAAATACAACAGAATTTGGGAGTGAATAATTTGTAAGATATCAACACATGGAGAAAGGAGTCTGATATAAATACAACAGAATTTGGGAGTGAATAATTTGTAAGATATCAAAACATGGAGAAAGGAGTCTGATATAAATACAACAGAATTTGGGAGTGAATAATTTGTAAGATATCAACACATGGAGAAAGGAGTCTGATATAAATACAACAGAATTTGGGAGTGAATAATTTGTAAGATATCAACACATGGAGAAAGAAGTCTGATATAAATACAACAGAATTTGGGAGTGAATAATTTGTAAGATATCAACACATGGAGAATGGAGTCTGATATAAATACAACAGAATTTGGGAGTGAATAATTTGTAAGATATCAACACATGGAGAAAGGAGTCTGATATAAATACAACAGAATTTGGGAGTGAATAATTTGTAAGATATCAACACATGGAGAAAGGAGTCTGATATAAATACAACAGAATTATGGAGTGAATAATTTGTAAGATATCAACACATGGAGAAAGGAGTCTGATATAAATACAACAGAATTTGGGAGTGAATAATTTGTAAGATATCAACACATGGAGAAAGGAGTCTGATATAAATACAACAGAATTTGGGAGTGAATAATTTGTAAGATATCAACACATGGAGAAAGGAGGCTGATATAAATACAACAGAATTTGGGAGTGAATAATTTGTAAGATATCAACACATGGAGAAAGGAGTCTGATATAAATACAACAGAATTTGGGAGTGAATAATTTGTAAGATATCAACACATGGAGAATGGAGTCTGATATAAATACAACAAAAACTGAGGAATGAGACTAACGTATTTATAAATTTAAAAAGGATATTTCAGATGTTCAGCTTTAATTGAAACAAATACAAAACAATTTCTATAGTAAATGGTGTTCAATTACCAAAAAAGGATAGAAGTCATTAGAAATTGGATAAATGAACACATAACAGCTCATTTGAAAGCGCTATATAAATCTTTTAAAGATACTACTTTAGAAGAATTCACTAAAGTAGTAAACGATTAACAATGTTAAAATGATAAACAAACAAATTACTGATAAATTCTATCATGAACCACCTGGAAGTGTATTTTTGCTTATATAATACATGGAATTTTATTTTGGTTGATGCAGCTAGAGAACCATATGTATAACATAAGACTTTGAAACCTTGCAGCTTGTGTTATAACAAAAGTAAATGGTTTATTGGTTATACTCTCTATTATAACAACAATTTCAACACCTTCCGTGAAATGAGAAAGATAGCCTTTAGCAAAAAATAAACTAATTATTTGAAATCCTGACTTTCTTTTCTAATTTAAACTTTAGTGTGCCATAGGTATCTGTTGTAAGAAAAAGTAAATCCATACTTTAGATTTATTTTCTGTCTTGCACGCTTCGATTGGCGACATGTCTATAGATCGACTGTATGATTTTGTATACCCAGCAATACGTTTTTATAATATATTTACTGATTTTGTACTTTCATTTTTAGTAAAATACTTCCCAGTTCTAGTCTTCAGAGTTTGATTAAATCTTTCCACTACAAACGGTTTCTTGACTGAGTGAGTGGAAAAATACTTAATACATTTTTTCTCCAATATATCCTTTACGTTATATCATATTATATTATATTATATTATATTATATTATATTATATATATATATATATATATATATATATATATATATATATATATATATATATATATATATAATGATTTCCCTTTCTTAACCGAGGAATATTTTTGAAAAGGCATCAATCACTGCCAAAATATAAAGGTTTTATTACTCTAAAAAAGTATTGTTAATCCTGACGGTTATATATAATGAATGAGCTTTTCATACCCGTGTGCCGATGCCCTTGACTTGTTTACCAAAACTAGCAAGGCGAGTTTGTAAAAATACATGTATACAGGAACGATTATCTTATTTCACAAACCCGCCTTAAATTAGCAGAATATAATAGATATTTCTTTCTAGGTGATAATAAAGCTGCATAAAATTTATAAAGATATTTTATATCTTAAATGGCTTTTTCTCTGTGTGATAAAGTAAAACTTGTAAGATTTTAATTTGTATCGGCCTGTATATTCTATGATAGTGGGTGGGACGCAACTTCTTATCTGAAGAGAAATAAATAAAAAAATACTTATTCCAACGGACCGGAAGTGTATTCAGTCCTCATATACTCTATAAAGGATAGCACTTTACCTGAGTCAAAGGTAGCTGGTTCGAACACAGGTTTCCGCCTATATATGTTGCATATTTAATTGAATCTCACGCCATTGCCTAAAGCTAGTCGTATTTTAAAATAAAGACCATATGATAAGTTTAAGGAAATGGAAAAAAAATTAAATATTAACGCTTAAATGCTGCGTTGTAATATGAATATCTTTACATAATTGACAAACAAAAGACTAAGAGAGCATCTTGCGTGCGAAAAAAGCTTCCCAAATCAGTCAGAATGGCGCATGAATGTGTTGATTACATGTATGACTTACATAAAAAACCGCTTGACACTAGAAACACAAAAGTCTGAAGTGAGAGCAAATTATTATCGGGTGTGGAAAAAAAATTGCAAAAGAAATGCGGTCTCTAACTGCAGGTAAGTTGTTTCTTTGTTATGTCTATGGAATAGAGGAGATGCTTTAGGCAGTAGGGAGGATATGTTGTCAAACATTTTCATAGTTCATTATGTAGGTAAAAATTTCGGGGAGTGTGGACTGACCTTGTTTTAAAAACTAATGTAAAGGTCGGTGGCCTTGGCCAGTGGGTTTTGAAGATTAGTGGCCAGTGGAGTCGTAAAATTTTAAAGACCAGTGGCTTCACACAAGTGGCAGAAGTTATGTGGCCTATGTTTTTTTTAGTAAATGTTGGTGACCGGTGAGTAAAGCTTTATAGTAAATGTCGGCGAGCAGTGGCCCAGTTTTAATCTAGAAAAAGTTTGGCAACCAGTGGTCCAGACTTTTTAGTAAAATTTTGATAAAATCTCTGGGGTAGGAATGTTCACTGTTTAGTAAAATAGCTACGATTAATGGCCTGAAAGTCATAAATTTGGTGAAAACGTTTTAATATGTGGATTTTAGTCATTTTCAAAAAAAAATCTTAATAACTTGGAAAAATAGGGTAACAAGTTAAGATTTTAAGGTGACAAATAGAATTCTGGTGGAAAAATGGTTAAAACAATGTTTTTAGTCCTTTTTGAAATTTAACATAAATAAATAAATAAATAAATAAATAAATAAAGAAGTAAAAATGGGTCAAACTTAGGTAACTGACCTCTCACGACGGTTCTACACGCTACTGTTCTAACTTGATGTGTCCGATGACATTTCACAGGAAACCTAGATTTCAGAATTTTTTCTTTGATGTAGGAAATGATGTAATCAGACGTTACCGCTTATGTGATGCACATATCATTTAGATTTCATGACGTTTATATAATGTCAGAAAAGGTTCATTTTCAACCATGGCAAGCATTCTTCCAATGTGAAATAGACAACCTTACATGGAAAGCAACGTTGGCAGGAGTGTTTGAAGACGATTCGGGTAATTATGGTCAATTTTAACGACGGCGGTTTTTTGGACCTGTAAAAGTATGATGCACCATTCAGAATATGAAATGTTTCCGCACACACCATAAATCTGGAAAACCGAGCAATTTATCCGTCAATTTGTTTCCTCTAAACTCAACATGTGATGTAGATTACAGCACCGAGTTATAATATTTTTAGTCTACAATTAAATAATTTTATTAGAAATAGGACTGAAAATATAAATTGTAAAGCTAAAAAAAACGTACCATCCTCTCCATTTTCCGCGTTAGGCCAACCTTGTGAATGGTATGCGCAAATTCATGCACGAGAATGTTGGATTGGTTATAGTATTGGTCTTCGTCATTGCAGAGGACGTTACTATCAATCACAACTGCCCTTATCCCTCCAATTCCCGCGAGACTGATGTACTTTCGGCCATCAGGTGCACAGGAATCTCTGCAGTCTTCGTTACAGGAAGCTTCAGTAAATCAATTAGTCAATCAATTAATTAATTAATGAACAAATCAGTTAATCGATATGAAAGAAGAGAAAGAAGGAAAGAAAGACAGCCTGTTCCGTCCACCGAAGCATTCGTATCAAATCTAATATAAGAATAACATATTGTTTATTTTTATAGGAAGACCGTACTGTTGTTCCCTTGTTTTTGTGTTCTTATTATAAAATAATAACAAAGTAGCAAAAAAGCTTTCAAAAACATATTTTAAATGTACACTTTCACCCCCTTTCAAGAACGCTACAATGCATTTTAAAGAGCGATAATGAAAACAACAAACAAAACAAAAGTCTATGCTGTAAGAGGAAGAATTACTGCATGCATAAGTTCATATGAATCTTCAGGACAGGCGGTGTTACGTCAAGGGTTTAGAAATAGTGACAAAAGATAGAACGACTGAAACAAGCTTTCACAATTTCTAAAATATAAATTTAATTTCCTAAAATATTAAATATTTCAAACAAACAAAGTGAAAGAATTAAAAATAACTTACAGTTTAGAAATTCCTAAATAATCCTAAATGTCCTATTGAATTTTGATAATATGGAAGTTAATCCAAAGTATTCCGAATGAAGTCACTAATGTGTTGATGTACCACAAGAAACAAAGTTTTAAATCCATATGTTATTAATCCCAGGTAAACTCCTGTGAATGTAGAATATTGTTAAGTTCCTTGAAGAATATTACTTAAATCCAAAATGTACTATGTAGATAATAGATTTTCACCAGCTGATTTTACAAACAACAATAATCTTCCTCAATAACCTTATTATCCTGATGAACTGCAAAGAATGCCCATTCAGTGGTTATGTTGGCATTACATAGTCTCTTACGGCGTAAAAGATAATTTTTTAAAACCAGGTCAGAAACTGGGTCGCGCATGTAACTGCTTGTAGTGCCTTTGCACTACAATTAAAATACCTTATTTCAAATCAACAAGATGTTGACATAGGATTCAGGTAATAAAATCTGCACACTATCACGTGATACTCCATTGTGGGTTAAGCTGACTGACATAATATTGATTTCCCCTGGACTTAGCATGACTCATGCAAACATGTTGACGTTCATTTGTACTTTATGAATAGCATAGGCTACTGAACTAAGGAAATATAACACAATGATTATAAACCCAAATGAAAAATATTATAATTTAAAGATAATACATAATGCCGTATCAGGCGGTTTGCAGCAAATTCAATCTTCAAACTTTATTTGAAGTTATACTAAATCTACTGCTTAAGTTCAGGACAGAATTTAAAAGTAACAATCAAATGATTAAACGAATTCGTCTTGTAAAATTGAAAACTAAAACTAAATTTTCAAAAACAAAATTTAATGAGCTATATCATTTTATACCTATACATGTAAATGACCTGCTGATTGTGTACCTCCGTGCTATCTTTCTATGAATGATAGATGCTGAATTATAATAACAATTAACACGTATTCACACATGAAAAGCACTTATTGTGTCCCCAGGAATGCTACAATTAGCACGTATCCACACATGAAAAGCAATTACTGTGTCCCCAGGTATGCTACTCTTTAAGACTGATTGACCAATTCTATGTGACGAGGAAGAGAAGAATTGATTTTTGTCTCAGACAAACAAATTCGAGTTTGAGATTCAAAGCTTCACGCCTTTACCTGTATTCATATCTCTATCGCTATATTTATTGATGGTCACCTAAATAATTAGGAGATATAGTTTATGTGAATAGTTTGAAAATCTTTCTTGCCAATGATTAGTTTAGAAACAATGAAAACAAACACACACGAAAATAACAACAATCAAAGTATATCATATCTTAAATAAAACTAAACTGATCTTGGTTTAATACTTTGGATTTGTGAATCAGTTCAGTTTTATAGTGAACCTCACACATTTACAGATTAAGGTCGCTGAAACTGTCATCGCGTATCTATAACTGAACAAAACGCAGAATAGTACAGAGTATTGTGCATTCTTACACACGCGACGCCGTCTTTAATCATCATATTGAAACCATGAAACAGTCCCGCGGGTCGTTCAAGGTCTCGTAAAAATGTTTTCAGACAGGGTGAGACTGGTGATATTAAAACCAAAGACTCCGAATAGGTAATTGGTTTGAGATTCTCTGCAATTAAACACGCCCTTAATTAATAGACCTACATTCACATCCGGGTGGTGATGCAAGAGAGGCATATTCTGGATATATGGTCAGAGTTTCCGCTTTGGTGAACACGCCCACTTTGGCCTGGGTGGAAAGTGTTCGGAAGATTAATGGCGGCATGTGTTTCGTCATGCGAGCGATGGTAGAGGCAGCCTGAAAATAGACGGCAAGGACGACAATTTTGAGATGAGATCAAAAGAACAAATTTTGTTATTAAACGCAGTTTAATATAGCAAATCGTATTGATACATATATCTGATATAGGAGCCGGATAACTCAACCCACTGTACTTTCGTCATTATCGCAATTGCAGTGGTTATTATACATTTCTCAACGAGTACTGACACTTAATTGTATTATAGTGCTTACAGTCCAGTCAGGGAATTCAGTCAAGTAGCGCAAGAAGCATCCATGAATTACGCTGATTGATATATAGAGGGGCAAAATAATTTTGCATGTCCTGTGGTGTTCCCATATCAGTATGGCGAGGATGCTCATATACGTTACCCATTAGCAAGTTTTGCCATCAGATGCCGCAGGACAAATCACATATTTTTGATTCTGGTTGCAACACAGCAGCAACAGACGAGCAAGACCGTAACCTGGAAATTCGAAACCGTAGCCAAGGTCTTTTGACATCGATAAAAGTGTGCAAATACAATCTATCCTGAGTTACGCAGGCACCTCTGGGAAGTAAAAATTATTTCCGTGTATGACAGGTGACCGGTTAATAAAGGTGAGGAACTTCCGAATGTGACCTTTGAAAATAGTTGATTGTTTTACTGAGGTGACCTTTCAGGCAGTTTCTGCTGTATAAATATGTATAAGTTATTAACTGAGTATTGACAAAATATTGGACCCGATGTCATTTGGCGCAGGATGCCCGAGTTTGTGAGGACATTCTATGCCACATGAACGAGGGTCCAATATTTTGTAATACTCACTGAATAACCTTTTTATGAAATGCCTAAAAACAAGCATATTAATCATTCTGTTATATATAGGAATAACACAACTGAAACAAAAAATATTTCAAAATTCTATTGAACATTTTATAGATCGTTCAATTAATGAATGAAACCTGAACACCGCGTAGTAATTAATACACGCTACTTTACTGCTATGGAGTCGACCGCATACATGAGGTAATTCTCATTCAACACTGAACAAAACTAAGTTTGTTGAAGAGGATGGAATGTTAAGTAGCCAAAGAAACACAACGAAATATTAATAGTAAGAAAAAATGACGGAATACATCAATTAAATTTAAGATACCATTATGAAATGATGAGCCAAAATAAAATCAATCTGGGGTTACAGTATCGTTGGGATTGTCTCAATGCTGCTGTCATAGTGGCAGGTAAATTTGAAAGTGCAGTGTGCGTCATGATTGTTGCCAGGGTATTGTGGTCCATCGGTCTTAAATATTTCCTCAAAATATTTCCTTAAATATTTCCTCCAAAAAAAAAAAAAATATATAGCTTCGTTTTGGAGTCGGTTTGGTTTCAATTAAATTCCTTATGACGGACAAAACAATGCCATTCAGAGTTGAAAAAAGTGCACTGTTTACGTGAAATGGAAGTTGTTGACTGATACATTGTATCAGAGGTCAGTTTGACAAACTCTCTCTCTCTCTCTCTCTCTCTCTCTCTCTCTCTCTCTCTCTCGAACTAACAGCAGCAACACTAGCAGTCCATTTTCAATATTTTTATAAATCATATTTATGTTATATTATTGTCCTTGCAATTTTAAATCTTTGGATGCATTCAGATTTTCTTTATTTAATTTGTATGATAAATAATTTTATTTAGATGAGAGCCAGATCTGCTGATTCTCTAGCTCTGGTGTCGTGTAGAAAGGGTTACAGTCTTTGTCGGCATCTAGTGGCCATCAGATTTATGACGTGGTCCAAGTTCCACGGTTATGTTGCCCTTTTTTTTTGCCGTTGCCATAAGTAGTTCATCGCATGCGGGCACGTGTTTGCCATATAAGGAAGCGGAACTTACAAATGTCCCCAGAATTCACCAGAGAGTCTATTCAAAAAAAAAGAAAAGAAAAAAAACAATAATAATAATAATAAAATCACAACTGTGTGATTTTATTAAAATGTAAATATATATAAAGTAGTAGACAAGTGAAATATAATGGCCGCCAAATATATTTGACCTCAGATATCGCAGAATTTAGGAAGCGAACAAAACGTTATGAAGTTTGCGGTTGGTGTTTTTGTATTATTTTGTTGTTTATCTTTTTTCTTTTTCGTTTTTGTCGACACTTAGCTTATACAGAAAGTATGGCCTATGTTTAAATAGTTTGAATACTTTAAAATTAAGAGATGTGGTTCTGTTAAAATTAATTTTCCCTTATTTGTGTTTCCCTTATTGCTGTTGTAGATTAGTTGACAAGATTCAATTTCCATCGTCCAATTCTATATTTGAATGCATGACCTCTTTGCTATTTATTTCAAACACTTACAACTAGATGCGCATAATTACTGACGGAAAGTGTCGCTGAGATTTCGATCACAGGACGATTTATACGTCTGGAATAAATCACTCCATAGCGTACGTATATGTGCTTAAATGTCGTTCCTCTTCGTTGTAAGTTCCTTGAATTGTCGTCTGTATAGTTTAATGGCCTGCACAAGAAAAAAAGTGACTTATAATCTGACCTTATGACAATATTATTCTACATGCCAACGAGATAAGACCCGTGTCAGCTGGTTCGACGTATGCAAATTTCTGATATCCGCCGTACACATAACATCGAAATTGCACGTGGTGCTTAGTAACATAATTATTTTGGTTAAAAAAGCAACTTATAATATATGCTGACTAATTTATGTTTTTATGGAACAATCACAGGAAAGATGTTAAACCTTACAACACAGACTCTTCCGTGTTGCTCGGGCAAAAGTGTACACACAATAAACAGTGTATAATTCCTATAATGTAAAATGTATTTCAATACACGCTGTACTCATATAATTGCCTTTTTTCATCATGAAATATGTTGAGAACAAGGCTTAGTGCAATGTGGTACAGTCGTAGCTCTTTTGGTTTCTTCAATGGATGACAATGGGTGCATCTTTATGTAAAGAGAAACTATAATTTGAGAATCGAAACAGGAACTACTACTGCTTCCACCTCCATCTCCACGCCCCCGAACCCTTTCCAACACACACACTGACAAACAGACACACACTTCTTTCGTTAAAAGAATGTCTAATTCCAAATACGTTTGACATAGTGCCGTCATGTTGCTTTCCATTGTGTCAAGTAAATTATGGGCTCATAATCCAATGCCTATTTGTGAATTATTGTTTTCAAATATCAATTTGTCGAAACTACACTGACAGTAAACAGCGAAATAAGGAGATGCGGGTATACACAATCCGTTACCGTGCCTCTTACTTTCATAAGGTATTATGCAGCATCCGGGACAAATACAAACGGAACTGCAGAAACAAGCAGTGTTTTGATTATGCAGTGATACGCCAAGTCATACAAATCGTTGTAGACTGTTTGATGGATAGACATTCTTCACACACACATAAACGCGTGCGGACACACACACACACACACACTCACACACACACACACACATATATATATATATATATATATATATATATATATATATATATATATATATATGACAAACAATAATCTTTGCAAAATACAGGATTTTTGTTTGTTGACTTCGGCAAAGCTTGTGATCAGGGAATTATGTAAGTTCAACATTGTGTACATTTCTGTTATAGTATACAACTCTATCACAACCAAATTTGCAAATGCTACATTCTTGTTCAGATGTAGTGACCTCGTGTCCCACTACAGTCAGCGTCCTCACCATGGAGAGGGAAAAGTGCCAAATAGAAAGATGGCACTGCAATTATTTTTAATCGGTAAATACGACTGTATGACAATTCATTACTCAACTTCCGATTTAGAAAGCTGTTATAGGGAGTGAAAATAACTAGCAAAATATCGTACCAAATTTGTATATACATAAACAGACACTTCTTTGCTTGGTTATCTACTTACTTATTCACTTCCTTTGTATATATTCCCGTGTACCTACCTTCCTTGCTTAAGTGTCAGCCATTCTTGTGGATTAGGTGGTGGAATAGCCCATGCAACTGTAATTTAAATGATAAAAATCTTATAAAATTTCCTCTTTTATTTTAAATACAAAAAAACTCTTCTTGTATTGCTTTTTAATATGATTATTAATGATTTTGGATGCACGAAAAAGAAAAGTTTCTACTTTGAAACGTAATCAGGCTTTTAACATGAACTGTGACTCATTGTTTTCCCTCTCCAATTAGGGCATGGAACGTAAAAATAGCCTGCACCCGTCCGTCCGTCCGTTCGTAAATTTAATTGTGGACACCGTTATGTCCAGTTTTGCTATTTGATTTCAACTATTTGATTTGTTGTAGGGCTTTGTTCTAAGAAGGGCGCGGACATATTCTATGGCATTTTAAAGAATGGTTATTCCGATAGCATGTAAATACTTTGGTATTAAAACTTTTTATATTTCAACCATATTTACTGTGAAGAAAAAATGTTTTGAATGAGTTTGATGACGATCGGACTTTGACAATGTTTCGTAGAGTTATGACCCTTGATTGATTTAGAATCGGTATCCCACTATCTTGTGGACTCTCTAGCATTCACTTTGTAAAAGATTTGTGAATGATTAGATTATCAGCATTTGTTACAGTTATGGCCCTTAGAATATGTATGCCACTGGCTTCTGAACATTATAAAATTTGCAGGTGTTTTTGACTTCAGGCAAATTTGTTGTGAAGCTTCATCTCAATAAGATCGCAGACGAGTTTGATGATCAGCAGATTTTGACACTTTTAATAGAGTTATGGCCCTTGATTAACTTAACATGTCCTGATTGTTCGTGGAAACCTCAGTACTCACGTTTGTATTTCATTTTACTCAAGTAGTGCTCTAAAGTTTCATATTATAAAATTTTCGATGCTATGAATTGAGAAAGACAACCAGGTTTCAAAGAGACATTGTCTTAAATGATACACACACATCCCACGTTGTATGACTGCTGTAGACAGTTACCATGTCCAAGTCAACTTTTTGTTTTTAATCAACGAATGCACTTTTAGAAGAATATGCGTAGTGCGATCATGTGATACCTCTTTGTACACCTTTGTACACCCCCATCCACACCCCAATATATATATATATATATATATATATATATATATATATATAGAGAGAGAGAGAGAGAGAGAGAGAGAGAGAGAGAAAGAGAGAGAGAGAGAATAATGATAAGATGTATGATTTAAGACAAAACTTATTTTTTGCAATAGGAATACAGCCATGTTTATTTGCGCAATGGAACAATTAATGTGTATATGTCTGTATGTTTGTGTACATGTATGTGCATGATTGGAAAGTATTTATCATGGGAGAAAAGCTCAAGTAGAAATTGCCACTGAAACAATTAAGATTTTTTTATTCAGTGCATTGTGATGTATTATTGAAATTTTATTGAAATAAAGGAAGTAATGCATATATAAACTGATCTCTGTTCCATTTAATTAAAAGTATAAAACTTATCTTACTGTTGATTATTTGAGTACTAAAATTGCCCCCCAAAAAACAAAACGAAATAAAAACATCTACAGGGGCATGAATAATACAAATTCAAATTATACATAGCAAGTATTACTTATAAAATTAGAATCAGTCCTCTTGTGGAAAATGTGTTGTCTAAACAGTAATTCATTTGAGATCTTCACTGTAATGGCAATCAACCGGAATAAGCAACATTAGTTCTCATTACACAAAACACTTCCTTCTCACCATCAGTCCTGCTAGTGGAAAGTGTTCAACAAGTTTACATACTTATATAATCTATTTCAGATCAGCAAATAACTATAATCAAGCAGTTTCATTATTTTTGCTTTGTCTTGTTTTCCGTCATCTTTCTAGTAGCTGCGCCACCCCTGACCAGAAACGTGTCCGTATTGTATGTTTATCTGAGTTTACACCATAACAGTTCACGTGATATCGTTATTTCGATAATACTAGTACTGTATCTAAACCATCAGCTAATTGTAAATTTTTTCAGGTGGGATTTTGTTTAACCATTTTCTACAAACCACTATAATATGCAACAATAACTATGGTTGTCTTTATTCTTTAAACTTGCCATACACCTTTTTAAACTTGCCATACACCTTTTGCCTCGGTCAATCAGCAGAAACAACTGTCGCATGCCCATTTCTTCAACAGATCAACGAGAAAACGTATTACTACATCATAACGATTCAGTGTGTCAAAACAAAGATAAAAAAAACTACCCGCTATCATACCTTATGTCTGTGTGTTGACAAAAGAAAAACATTCCCTAGTCTTGTTTTTTTAACGACTCACCCTGAGGTGTTGGTAGTATTAGCTATTATTACCTATCGGATAACGAGTAGCCGACACAGGTGAAGTAGTGGAACTCTTACCGATAGCAACCGCCGACACTAAACTATGGAATTATATGGAGATAATTCGGGCACCCTGATGTAGGTACCCAGAGGGAGAATTCAATTATATAATTTTTGTAGGTGGGAAATATATTAACTGTCATTCTAATTTTTAACATTATTATCTTTCAAAACATATAAATATGCAAAATTAATTCTTTCCAAAGTGACGTTAGTTCAGACACATACTAAACAATATAAAATATAAATCAGTATATTCAAATCAGACTGTAATTGAAATTCCAGTAGTACAAATAATAATCAAAACTTAAAATGTATGCATTTAAAATATGAATATTTATGATTTTTTAATCGATGTTAATTACTACAAATGAACTAACTAACACACAAATCTGGAGAACAGAAAAAATGAAAGAAAGGAAGACAAAATATAATGACATCAATACGAAAAAAATATAATACTAGGATATTCTTTATATGAAAAACTATTTGCAAGATGAATATATAGCTTTGCTCTACTAGAATATTCAAACACAAATTTCCACTTTTTATCAAAATGATCATTCAAGAATTGCTTTACTACAAGTTGGAGCACATACATATATAGATAACACTTTTTCCTTTCCATTAATTTAGAGAGCAAAATAAACGAATAGGCAGGGAAGTTGACAAATATGCATACATACCACAAATATCAAGATAATAAGGAGAGAGAGAGAGAGAGAGAGAGAGAGAGAGAGAGAGAGAGAGAGAGAGAGGCATATGAATGGATAGACCAATCTATATATCAACGCAGACCGACGGTAAAGACTTTACACATTCTGGCAATTGAATTTACTCTTAAGCATATAGATTTCCAAAAGCTGATGATTATGGTTTTAAAGACTTTACTTACTGTGTTGGATCGACGTGCACACTATAGATAACTAACCTCCCAAAACGTCAGACCCACTGTTGACTTATTACCTTCGACTACGATCCAAAGTGCTAGATACAACACGATTACCGCCATCTTGGAGATTGTACTGTAACAGACTTTTTGTATGCAAATGAGGGTGACAACAAGGCAAGTGTCCACGTAAGTGCCCCGTTTATGCTTACGTGGAGGTTAAGCCAGCTTTGCATTCAAAGTCCTAATAACCCTTTCTGTTTATCGACTCACGTCAGCAAATGTTTTGGCAGCCATCTATACCGCCAAACCAGTATCAACGCCCACTCCACCACCACCCCAATCCCCACCCGGTTACATGGGTTCGCATACAGGACTTACAGTAATGGATAATATTTGAGTTCAAAGGTCTAAATTTCAAGAAAGTTCAGGATATGCACCCTTAAGTAATTTTCCCGTAATAGTTTGACGAGGGCATGAGTCGAAAATAAAACATTGCAAGAAAATCTAAATGAGCTTCAATGTCTCAGTATGCGATATAACCTTGTGTTTTCGAAGTTTTTAGAAACTCAAAAGAAAGGAAGGTGTAGTGAAGCTGTCTTGAGAGATTTCATCAGAAAAACCTTACAAATTGATGAGGAAAATATAGAATTTGAACGTGTTCATATGATTCAATCGAAAAGAGACAGATCAATTGCACAGAATTAACCGATTAGTGAGAATTAACATAATGTTATGAAACCTTTGCGACAAAAATACGTCCAAATGTTGCCAAATTTTCAAAGTTGAAAGACTGGGAGATGGTGAGATGTGCAGCCTCCAACAAGCTTTCGCGATAAACCGTTCAGCGTGAGTAAACAATATTCCCTCCTAGTGATTTATGAAAGGAAAGTGCTACTTGCATTATATCGCGATGCAAAACGTGACTCCAGCAAAATTACCCGTTTGATTGTGAATAGACTTTACATCAATGACAGACTGATTTCATTTGATCAAGCAATACAGTACACAATTTAGTAGAGACATATTATACCCTCTTCCCGACGTGAGCATGACCATATTCACCCGACATAAATACCACAACATTCAACGCGCACTGGTAAGTCATACGAGCAGTACAATGCCACACTCGGCTAGTACGAGTGAAGGCATACCACAGCAATCAACCAGTCTGATCACCGATGATGAGATGATGAGCATACGGGACATTCAACCAAACATTCCGATTCAAAACTAGTTCAACATACTATTGGGTGATAGTGAGTAGGAAGGTCATAAACCCACCGAGCCGCCTAATGATAACCAAACATTAAATTACACTGAAAATAAAGATAACTTTATTACATTCTCAAAAAAACAAAAAAAAAAGTTTGCTTATGTCGATGTTTCTGGTTTGAAACATAAGTTATTTTATTCATAATTTACTTCTGTTGTCAATGAATATGATTAAATTTGTCTCGTTGAAAAGAAATTGATGACTTGGAAAGGATTAAAATCCAAGGCCATGAAATTATAACCAAACAACAGGTCTAAGTTCGCAGTAGATCAGGAGGCATAGCTACACTATTAAGAGAAATCTTTTAAAATATATTAAAACATTAAAAAGTGACTCAGAATAAATATTTTCATTTGGGATCAAAAATGAGGTGCTTGTGATAGACGACAATGTAGTTTTTGGTGTAGTGTATATACCCCCCAATCCCCCGCCCTCAGGTCTTCAAATTTTGCCATGAAAATAGTTTCTTCTATTTCGAGTCAGAACTAATTGCAAAACTGAGTGACATAAAATTTTTAGATTTAGTTGTCGACTTTAATGTCCGTACATGTTTTTAGTTGATTCTATTGTTAATGTGGATTCGTTCTAGTTACATAATTGTTAGGAATGATAATACTATTTATTCATTCGTAAGTACTATTGATAGTCAGCAACTCTTTCAGGTGCCAACTAACCGATTTAGTCTTGACCGATCAAAAGATAATGTTGTTAGCAAACCATTACAAATGTATACAAATAATAATATTTATATATGTAATGGAAGACTTGGTAATGACAAAGGCATTGGTAAATGTACTACCAACGATGTAAGCGTACTACCAATGTACGTGTACTACCAATGCTCGTATCAACGGCAAGTGATTTTCCTTTGATAAATGATTATGCCATATTATATATTTCCTCGTTATTATCGGATGTACATAATGCATTGCAATTTTCAATTAATTGTAAATAGGTATTGTGTCTGAGTATAATGAAATAAAAACAGCTAGAAAGTGGATCAGAGACAAAACCCAAATCTACATAGATAATATTTATAGAACCTCTTTATATAGAATATATCAGTACTTAAGTACAAGTATAAATATAAATCTATAAAAAAAATCTTTGTTGGTGAAATAAGCTCAATTTTCCTTAAAAATGAAGATTTATATTTTCCGTATACGTTATTACGCAAATAAACTCTACATATCTACCGTGTTTCTGTAACGAAAGTAGAACTGTGAGAGAAAATTCCACTTACCCTAGGCAAAACGTAGACAAAATATGCTTCAATTGAGCAGGCATTATAAATCACTTACGAGACAAAACTTTGCTCAGTACAAACGCAGGATCCAGGAAAACACACGGAAGATGTAAAAAAAACCAATCTCTATTCTTAGAGAAACTGTATTTTTATCTTTTTAAGAAAGTCAACAAAGATGACGATTCTAATACTTTGTTTGATTTTTCTACTGGACCAGTTTTTGAGAATGCATCAATAAATGAGAAGATAACTGAAGATGAGATAAAACAGACAATACAATCTTTGAAAAAAGATAAAGCGCCAGAGCACGATTGAGTTATCAATGAATATATTAAAGCCACTTAATTTGTTATGCTAGCAATTATATATATGTAGATGAAACTTCTGAACATAATCTTTGATACAGGTATAATTCCTGATGAATGGTCAGTAGGAATAATAATACCTTGATATAAAATTAAAGATTGTAAATTGGATTCTAATAACTACAGAATTATAACATTATCAATTTGTTTTGGAGAACTGTCTACGGAGAGGGAATACATTTATTATCAGCGGTTCAGGTCTGTTTTACTAGTCGATACTCCACGTTGGACAATGTTATAATACTACATGCACTGATTCATCTTCTAATTGTAAACAAGAAAAAGTTATGTTGCACTTTTATAGAAATTTAATAAAGCTTTTGATAATGTTTGGAGAGTTAATATTTGGACCAAATTTGTCATCACTGGAGTTACTGGGAAATGTTTTAAAGCTATAGCACTGTAACAGTAAACAGTCCCAAATCAGGTCCAAATTTGATATTATTAAACATGCGCTGCCACTACTACCAAACTGTAAGTATACATACACGGAATAATATTATGCAAATGTCATTCTCATGTCATTCTCAGAACTCTTAGACATATGTTTCAGTATGGTATGACCCATATACTTTTCTAAACAATATTAAACGTTAAAACTTGAACAAATGTTTTACAATTTGTACATTGATACAAAATGTTTACTATATCTCCTCACAGTGTATACATAAACTCGTCTGTTTACTATAAGTCCTCACAGTGTAGACATAAACTTGTCTGTTTACTATAACTCCTCACAGTGTATACATAAACTCGTCTGTTTACTATAACTCCTCACAGCGTATACATAAACTCGTCTGTTTACTATATCTCCTCACAGTGTATACATAAACTCGTCTGTTTAATATATGTCCTCACAGTGTATACATAACTTGTCTGTTTACTATGTTACGACTCTTTAGTCTAAGAAAAATGTAACAGAAAGAAAGTGAAACCAACAAATCAAGTAAAAATCAACAAGCAATTTATTACTAGATAATTAAAATGAAAAATCAAAAAGTCACTTACAGTAATGTGTTTATGTATCCTAATAATCCAATAAGAATGATTGTTCTAATCACAAGTCCTAAATATAGAATGTGTCCTTGAATGTTATTATGTGCCAATGGTCTCCAAAGTCCTGATGTACTAGAAATCTTGATGTGCTGAAGTCAAAATGAAGTAATCCAAAATCTCTGAATAAGTTCACATAAATTCCAAAATTGTCAATCAAAATCCAAAAGTTTATGAGCACTGTTATAATCCAATGAATAATTAAAATAATTCCTCTCTTAGAATTTGGAATGAATTTTCACAACTGTAATAGCTCTTTACAAGACTGATGGTAATGTCGAACTGAAAAAATGTCTACCAAACATGATATATATAAAGATTGGTCACATGACAGAATGTTCTAGATTGGTCACATGACAGAATGTTCTAGAATGTGTGTCATCTTAATAGAATTTTTACTTGTAAACAAAAATCAACCTTGACCTTCAAATTGAGAAAACATATTGATCAAAACAACCTAATTCAAGGACACTAGTTATACATGTTTTTCCTAACAAACATAAAGATTTAAGCAAATATTAAAGTGAAGAAACATTTATAACCTCCCAAAACACATATACAACATTATATAAACATCATACATAACAACTATAACTCCTCACAGTGTATACATAAACTCGTCTGTTTACTATAACTCCTCACAGTGTATACATAAACTCGTCTGTTTACTATAACTCCTCACAGTGTGTACATAAACTCGTCTGTTTACTATATCTCCTCACAGTGTATACATAAACTCATCTGTTTACTTGTAAGTAATATGCTCAAACTTCATTCATCATAATATGTTGAATATGTTCATGCACATGTGCGTATGTGCATGTGTATGTTCATGTGTATGTTTGTATGCAAATGTGCGTGTCTATGTGCATTTGTGTGTAAGTACGTATATATATATATATATATGTGTGTGTTTATATGTATCTGGGTATGTTTATATGCATATGTATATATGTATGTATGAGAATATGTGTATGTACGTATATGTATGTGTGTATGCATATGAATGTATATATATAGGTATGAGTATATGTCTATGTATGTATATGTATGTGTGTATGCATATGTTTGTATATAAATGTAAGAGTATATGTATGTATGTATGTATGTATGTATGTATGTATGTATGTATGTATGTATGTATGTATGTATGTATGTATGTACGTATGTGAATGTGTGGGTATGTGGGTATATATTTATATGTGTGTATGTATACGTATGTAAGAATTATTATCATTATTTCTGTCTTGTTAAAATTACTTTTCTACATGATGCGAAGTAACACCTTTCTAATGTCGATCCATTTCGGTTCCATTGTGCTTTGTACATATATTTATACTTTTTTCCTTTTCCCTCCCATTTCAATATTCCACCTTTCTCCACCTTATGTATGATGTGGCAAATTTCAATTTGTTTACAAGTTTTCTGCCGAAACTCTGCAATAGACACTCGTCTTCCTGTGCTGTATCAATTTAGACGCTACCAAATAGGTAACCCGCTAAGTCAATGTAAAGTGCGCATTGGACTGTTTCACCGGAAAACATCCTGTAATCATGTCTTACCGGATTCAGTTTGAACGATTCCATATCCAAATCTTAATGTGTATTCTTTCAATAATTATAACTTTTTATCGAAGTCTTTTACACGTACAAAACAATTCATTTACTCTTGAACAAATAATGAATACAATCCTTTATACTATGGGCCCGTTCCATTCTGAATCATACATCACCTTCGGTCTTCGAAAGTATTTACCTGGGTCAGATACTATCTAGCTGAGGATTATTTAATCTCTTTATACTTTACAAAATTTCAAACCAATCCTTGTTCCGTCTAAACATACTTATTTAATTTGGAAAAATAAAGTTGTTAACGGCGAATGCAATGTTAAGGAAAATGCTATTTATAGTACAAGCACAGCCTAATACACGTTATAAGGTGCATGGTTGCGACGCGGATCCTTGTGCAGGTAAGGCTAAAAGACGGTACATTTATACTATATAAAACGTGCACAATACCATCCGCTATAATCAGTAAAACTTAAAAAACGGCTACGAAACTACAGTGAAAAAATTTATCAGAATCATAAAAATTTAATGTAAGTACAATATAGACTTTATCTCTTTTATAAATTATATGCCACACATTCCCAAATAATGAAGTCTGAGTAAAAAGAGCATTATAATATTTTTGTAAAAATCATAAATACATTTAAAATAACAAGTAATTTAGACATTTTTACTATTATAGAAGACCAACAAAAAAAAAATTTATACATGCATGCAGAATAAGTAATAATGAAATTATTCAGATGACAATACTTTTTTCCCAGATCAAAAATGAATACAAATAAAAATATAAATAATATTGTATAATAATGCTGATATTTTGTATCAAAATTTTAAAATTAAGAAATTGAATCAGATTGTAAAATAAATAATCTTAATAATAATGATTTATATGTTTATCAGACATTTACACTTATATTTAGGAATTATTTGTATTTTCAACAACATCAATAATAATAATAATAATAATAATAATAATAACTGATAAGGTAAAAAAAATAGTGTAAAAAATATTTAATTTATATTTAAATGGCATTTAGCATGACAGCAATTTGATTAACATTAAAAAAGAGCATGTAATGTACATGTTATTATTATTATTATTATTATTACAAATACATCTTCACATTTGCATGGCTTTTCCTTGTTAGTATGACGTTGCGTGAAGCACAATTCAAACACCCAATGCTGGAAAATACTAAAACTGCATCAAAAGAATCTTGCTTCTATTTTTTTTAAGTACAAATAGAATAAGCTCTCAAAATAATTTTTTTTACTAAAATTTTACTTTTCATAATTATTAATCAATCATGGACCACCAAACCCGTATATACTCTATTGTATCTGAACCCATTTTTAGACTGGTTCGCAGTTGTTCCGTATAATTAGTACCGTGAGTCCTAAAAACAACAGTCTGAACTGCGTTTCGCGCGTGTACTTCCACCAACTGCTACAATGAAAGTCATCTCCAGACAAAGGGATGACCTCTTCCTAATTATTCCATGGCACAAAACAGTAGTTTTTGTCACGAAATCTCCCACCGAAAGGCACAATCAATTAACACCTCTGAATTAAAATGGGAACTACTTGGCTCCATGCCCACTTATGCTAGTCTGACTCCATCTCAAACTATGAAACCAGTCCATGCCACTGCAAAGTCTCTTAAAAACTGTAAGAGTGACGTCTGTTCCTAGAAATTGGCTAATTACTCGGTCTGGGAAATATTTTCCCAACACCGACTTCCCATAATCAAACAACTAATCACTAAAATCTAACGAACCCTTAAATGGAGACGTAAATAAAAATGGAACATACCCAAATTTATTACAATATGATTGGAATATAATTAAATGTATTAAGAGCGGATGTATTCAATCGTCAACAATTCCTCCCTCCATAATAATGATACCGAACTGGTTTTTCAAATATTGAAAAAGCAAACTTACTTAATAATTATGTTTGCACGATCTCCTCTATTGACGATCACGAAAGAGAGCTGCCTTTCTGTAAGATAAACAACCGACACACTCTGAAGCAAATCCAGTTAACTCAAAGCGAGATTATAGACATAATTACCACACTAGAAAATAACAAAGATTCTGGTACAGATGATATTTGCAGCTTCTTACCCAAGAAAACAAAATTTTCCATTTGCAAACCACTATTACTAATTTTTAATCAGTCATTCAATTTACGAAAATGTCAAATCAATAGAAAATGGTCAATGTGGTGCTACAATTCAAGAAAGACGACAAATTTATAACAAAAGCTTGAAATCTTCCAAAACAAGTGTCTGAAGAAGATTCTTGACATCTTCTGGACAAACAGGATCAAACATAAAGATCGTCATCAAAGGACAGAATCAATATCTCTTCTCCAGATTGTGAAGATGAAAAGTTGGAGATGACTGGGGCATGTTTGCCGAATGTCACTGGATGCACCGTCCAGGACAGTCCTCCGCTAGACCCTAGACGAGAGACGAACGAGGGGTCGGCCAAAATATACATGGAGGAGGACTATAAAGAAAGTGATGAAGGAATGTGGTCTGACATGGAACACCATCACACATAGGGTTGTAGACCGTCAGTAGTGGCGCTCTCTCGTCGAAGTCTTATGTACCACATGGGGCACGACGAAGGATGAGTGAAGGAATTATGCCAAACACCAAGACATGAATAGTAGTTGCTCTGGTAGTTTAGACTTTAATGTAAATTGTGTCATTACCTCTTTAATTTCAAGAACATCACATGCTGATGTGACCAATGTTGGAACATTACAAGCTAATATGAACAATATTAGAACATCACAAACTAGTGTAAGCAATATTAGAACATTGCAAGCTAATGTGAGCCAAATCTCATTTTTCCCTAACTAAGACAATTACATATTATATATGATTAGTTGACGAATGATTTATGATATGTACAAAATGGTAAGAAGTGAATAGTCGCGTACCTGACAGTCCCAAAATAGACATCGCACGAGGCTATTTCACACAATGTTGTGTCAAGTGATCCAAATCTAGCGCCACACAGTTTTCTTTATGTCAAACAATCTCGTGATACAAGCAACCTACGTACGAATATGTCAATGATAATTCGATTACTTTCGATTATGTACATACGCATTGACATTATAATCTGTTCTTAAAGACTGGATATCTGCTCGAGTGTTGGTTTATAAAAAATACAAATTATGTTTTTAATTGTTATGCATGAGAAGAGAAATACGCTGCTTATTCACTAGAGGTAGATTGGGTCCAATACAGGGTCACATAATTTTGCTAGCCCCTGGATAAACCGACAACCCTAAGTATTAATATACGGGAATTAACATTACGCCGTAGGTTTACATTTGGGACCAGTCTGGCCCTCTATGGTAATAGTAATGTTAGAAGCCTCCATAGATTTAACATGCAGGGACCGGTCTGGCCCCCTATGGGAAATGTAATTTTGAAATATTTAGATACTATACAACAAACCACGTTTTTTATTACTAGCCAACACCTACCTTTTGAGTACTATGCAACACCTACATTTTGAGTACTTTGCAACACCCACCTTTTGATTACTATCCAACACCCACTCTTTGATTACTATCCAACACACATTTTTAGATTACTATACAACACCAACTTTTTGAGTCCTATCCATCATCGCATACATAAAACTATTCAAAAACTCCAATGGCTCTTTTCAGGGCCACCTATATCTCTTAGAAAAGAGATACTACTCAATGATTGCCAAATCAAATAAAACTAAAATCCCCAAATTATAAAATGTGTGGATTTGTGAGTGGGTGAAGATCATATCTATACTAAAAAAATATCAAGACAAACAGAGCTTTACTTTATATTTGGTATACACTCTTATGATACATTTTCCATGAGCACGATAAGCAACACACAAATTAGGATGTGAATTCCATTCTGTTATGAACATTCAAAGTCAAAAAAGATAAAACCAACACGTTCCTTATAATTTTTGTTCTGATCGTCATTTAATACTTTCTCGAGTTCATTGTCATATCTTTGAGTGTAACACTGGTGACTAAAGTCGACAATTTGGTCACTAAACGAAATGTCATATTTTCTTTCCTGAAAAAGTGTGACCTCTGGTTATTTGTTTTAAACAAGATGTCCACAAGTGGAGCACATTCTGAATAATACACAAGCACGTTCCTGTTGTTGGAATTGTTTCATGCAATGTCTCTCGTAACAGGTTGGACTGACAAATGTTCGCTTACAAGTAGAGCAAGGAATTCTTTCTTTTCCTTCAGGAATGCAAGACTTGGAAGCTAAATACCCACGACATGTCTCTCCACAATGAATATGTTGCTCCCATCTGATAATTCCTTGGTAACATTTCTCGCAATAGCAATTGTATCCAAGCAATCATGTAACAGTTGTAATATAATCGAAATAATCTTGGTGATTATACACGTGAATGTATTTTCCATCTGGAAAATTCAATTCTCGAAACACGAGAGTTCCGCGAACGACTTCAGGGTAAAGTTCAACGTATAAGAGGTGCGACCACGTCTTGAAGTTTTGCATTTTAGGAACTCAACACACACTATCTCTTTGTGCTATTATTGACGTTAGCTTTCAGCATTCAGAGCCATACAGCAGCACTCCGATGACATTGCTTCGGTAAATCCTCAGCTTGGTCTTGAGTCCAAGCTGCTTGGACTTCCATATGTAGTTTATCATCATGAAGGTTTGATTTGCTTTGCTAATTCTGGTTGTTGTTTCGCTATCTGAGTCTCCGTCTGTGGACACTTTGCATTCAAAGTATGTGAATTCCTGTACCTGCTCCATTAGCTCGTTATTCACAGTGATAGGAACGCTGATATTATGGTTAATTTGGTTTTCTTGCAGTTCACGTTCAGTCCTATCTTTATGGCTGTTTCACTGAGTTTATCTGTCTTTCCTTGGATATCTAAGTGTCGACTGGAAAACAGACCAATGTCTTCTGCGTAGTAGAGATCTTCCAGGGATGAAGTGATGGTCTACCTAGTTCCTCTTTTGATAATTACAGATGTCTCTTGCATCAGTCAGTCGATGTCAAGGGTGAAGAGGAAAGATACTGGCGCTGAAGCAGTTTGTGAGATGGTTGTCGCAGATGACTTTACACTGGAAGTCTTTTTGAAGAAGTTTGATGACGTTTACAATCTTCAGTGGGATACCATAAAACCGTAGTATCGTCCAGAGGGAGTCACTGTGAAGGCTGTCATATGTCCTTTCAATGTCTATGAATTTATGAAGACGGTACTGTTCCATTCAGTTGTCTGATGAAGACGATACGGTTCCATTCAGTAGTCTCCTCTAGTGTCTTTCAGAGTGTGAAAATCTGGTCAATGCAGGAGTTTCCTTTCCTGAAACCAGCTTGTTCCTTCTGATGTGGCCATTAGCTGCGATGGTGATCCTCTTGAGAATGATTCTGCTGAAGATCGTGATGGTGAGGGATATCATGGTGATGCCTCTCCGGTTGTTACAGTCCTCAAGGTCACCCTTGTTTGGTAACTTGACAATGATTTCAGTTTTCCACTCGGCGGGGGTTTCTTCACTGTCCCATATCCTTTGAATATTTTTCTGATGATCTTTGGGATTTCTGTAGCTTCTGACTTCAGAATTCCTGTGCAGGTGTTGTTCTCACTAGAAGATTTCTCATTTTTGAGGGTTTCGATGGCTTCTCTGACTTTGATCTCAGTGATGTCCTCCAGACTGATCTCAAGGTCTACTTCGGCTTCGGGGATCAAGGCTGTAACAGGTGGGTCTGGTCTGTTCATTACCTTTTGAAAGTGTTCGTTACATCGTGCCATTTTGACCCTTTCATTGCAGAGAATGTCCCCAGCTGCACTCTTCAGAGGTAAGTTTTGAACCTGTCCCGTGTTCTCCTTTAAGTTTCATTACGACCTGTTCAATGTAGTGTACTTGCCAGAGTACTCTCGGGAAATTCCTTCTTTTAGCCTGGATGATTTTGCCTCTCGTAGATGTTTCTTAATCTGTTTTCCTTTTTCAATAGCATTCAAGGTTGGCTGGGAGATATATTCCTCTTTACATGCTTTCCTGTAGCTGAGAACCTTCTCTCCAGTTTCGTTCATGAGTATGTTGAAAGAATATACAGCCATTTCCATCTTGTCGCGGAGTATTCCTCACTTGTTCTTGAGGGTAAGGTTGAACTCTTGCCGGACCTTTGGATCTTCTAGTTTATCAATGTCGAAACGTTGTTTCTTATTCTCCCCCAATTTGGTCTTTCTCAGTTTAAGGGCAAGCTTGGCTACCAACAAACTGTGATTGCAGCCTACATAAGCATGTCTCTTGACTCATACATTTTGCAAAGAGTGTCCCCACTTGTCTGTATGGCTTTCTCTCCTGCCATCCGCAGACTTTCATTTTATCTTGCGGATTTGCTTATGCCGGAAAAGAGTCGCTCCTATGACATGGTCGCTGTCTTCGCAGAGGTCACAAAGTCGTTATCATTGTCATTTATTGATCCTATTCCGTGTCTACCCCTTAAACGTCCCCTGTTTTTTTTTTTGTCTGAGCCTATTCGTGCGGTAAATAGCCAACAATGAGTGGTAAATCATGCCTTGGTGTTGCCTAAACAGTTGAGTTCAAGCTGTCGTAGAAAAGGTATTTTTCCTTATCGTCAGTGTCTTCTGTGGGGGCATCACAGGTGATGATTGATATCTTAGCAAAGTTTGAGTTGAATCTGGCATACATCATTCCTTCATGGATGGGTTTTCATTGTAGAAGTGTGTTGTTCAGTTGTTTCTTGATGACAAGGGCTATGTCTTCTCGATGTTGGTCATCTTGCCTGCCTGACCATATAATGGTGTATCCTGTGTCCAGTGTTCTTTTCCCTGTTCCTACCCATCTGGCTTCTGTGATGCATGGTAGCCTCAACTTGTACTGATGCATTTTCTAAAGAACCTCACATTCCAGTACCCATTGTGGATGGTAGTTTGGGGTGTCAGGAGAACTGATACAGGGATAGAAGCTTCTTTGATGGTTTAGTCTCCATCTCTCATAGCGCCAGTTTCCTGGTCTTCTTTACTCCTTTCTCTAGTTGCAGTGCTTTCTCTTTTTTCCGTTTCCACAGCTAGAGCATTTTTACTGGTGTAGGGCACTAGCCTAAAGCCAAACCCTGCTCATTTCTCTGGGCTTATGGCCGGCAGGTTACGCTCAGTGAGCTCTCTCGAGCGAAGTTGTTAAGCATTAAGAATCTCCGAATTTCCTTTAATGATATGACGTAGTTTGTAACACGTGTTTGGTAACCAACAAACCCCATTTTTAAAATCAAGATTCCTAAAGAATTAGTGCTCATACTAAATCTACACACATCTCACCGAATTAAAACTATATTAAAGTACAATGAAATAAAGGAAATAAAAACAGGAGTATGACAATCTTTACGAAATATTACTTTATTTTGATTTCATTTAATTATGCATGAGGATTTGTACATGTACCAATGTTTCCTAGCAGGGAAGGTCTATTGTTGGTATAAACTCTCGTCAAGATTGCATACAGTTTCGGATCTCTTTTCTCAATGTATTGCCTATGATCCGCTTCAGACTGGCAATAACGGTGGCCGCATCTAAAATGATTCAAACAAGTTTTAACTTTAAACATAATTCAATGTCTGTTCATTGCAAACGAAGTTGAAACTACGTGTATATCCATCCATAAAAGAAATACACCATTGTTTTAAAAACTTAACATTCAATTTAAACTTAATATTTTCAAAAACATTTATAGGATCAGAAAATTATTGTCATTAGCAAGTCTTTCTAAAAGATTTTAAAGATTATAAAATGATACTTTTTTTCTTCTTTTGTTGTTGTTGTTTCTCTTTTGCTCAATACTGTTATTATACTGGAGGCCCTATTCTGTCATACTGGTGGCTCAATACTGTCATACCATACAGGAGGCTCTGTACTGTCATACTGGAGTCTCTATACTGTCACACTGAGGATCAATACTGTTATGCGTAGAAAACGTGCTCTTGACGACTCAAATGTTAGTATGATATGGCCTTGAAGGTAGACAACCTAGAAATGCTGCTGGAAGTCATCGACCTTGCAGAGTCGAAGACATATAGTCCATTTACTTCCTAGGAAAATCCATTTTTTGTGTTTTGTCAAAGTTGATTTGTTTAAGTAGACCGTCCAAACTCTCTTGATTATTGACATTTGCATTCGGAGTACTTAAACGACTCAAAATTATTCTTATTTGTTTAAAATCTACTTTATTTAAACATTTTTCTTCGTTGTGGTCTATATTTGCTTAATATTTGTAACAGTTGTCGATGTTGTTCAAGTCGACCTCCCTTAATAGCCAAATTTGACCTCATATTAGGAGTCACGTGGCTTCGAACCATTCTCAGTAGGGTATATGTGTGCGTGCTTCATGGTCATTGCTGAATGTAGTGAAGTCCCATCTACAAGGTAGAATGGTAGAATTAAATAATACAATAGAAAAAAGGTTTATATTAATAATATCACGTAGAGAAATGCACTTTTGTAATTGTTTAAACATTAATCAATGTACGTGAGAAAAAGACAACTGATCAGGAAAGGGAAGAAACTTACTTGGCAAATTAAAATGTTATTGGAAGACAGTATTAATTTTTGACACAACCCGCATGTTGTCTGTACTGTTTGACCAGTTCCTGAGGCACGTGGCGTGTTCGGAATGTATGTCAATTTCAGGTGTAGGACCGGCAACAATACCATGTGTATATACACTTGTGTCAGATCTAACTTGGCTGTTTAAGACGTGGACTCGTCCCCAGTTCAGATGAGTAAAATGTATGAATTTTTGTTTATTTTGTTTAAAGTTACGTACATCCAGTCGATCAACAATTGTGGTATCGAACCTTTGCTACAGTGATCGAATGTTGAGAAAAATAATAAATAAATAATAAATAAAACCCATAAAAGTTGGGTTATAAACAGGAATCAAATGGACTACACTTGACATGTATGGAAACGGAGATCAATCTGAGATCAAAGATATGCTAAGCGTACTCAAATATTGCTGAGCTATTCGGAAATTAAGTTCCTTCTCATCCTAGTCTTATTGTAGCAGAGTCTCGCGTCACTCTGTGAGATCTCTGTTATAGATTCCGCTTTGCTGTTTTGGAGCAAGTCTGAAAGTGGGAAATGTATACGGAAAAGTTGTTTGCACTACAACTCTCACAAATGTAGTGAAACTTACATGTCGTTCATCTACTTGGATTGACATTTACTTGTTATCACTATTAGAAACGCCATGTGCCGTCAAAAGCAGACAACTGATGAAAACGTCAACTTCTGTGCTTTGGTAAATGTACTTGAAATAGAACAATGTACATTAACTTTTCCTATCCTTGAAATGCGGAAATAGTTTTCACATTGTAGGCATTGCTATTTTCTGAAAGGCGATTATACGTTTTAAAATATCCCAGAACTGAAAAAGAAGTTATCGTCCTGTTTTTTCTTTCTTTCTTTCTTTCTTCTTTTGAGGATCAGAAGGTGAAAATAACCATGCAGAGCTAGCAATCGTCTATGAAATGGACATCAGAAGTAAAGTCTAGCAGTGTGTTCTCACACACAAATGAAACCTTCAGATATCAAAATAAAAAACTGTCATTTCTTTAAACCTACCCAAGGATTACGACATTTCCTTTATATAAAAAAAATTACAAGTAGGGTAAGTCAGGGGAGTGTTTTTTTCTTGAAATGTGGAACCCTGTGCAAATGTGCTAAAACTCCAGAGCGGAAACGTACGAAGATATCACAGAGCCACACTAGAGGTCAGGTTGAACGAGACTATCTTCATGACGGTACTTAAAAGTTTGCAAGAATGCCAAAGCAAATGTGGACATGAGGATTATATTATATCTTCATTGGACTGTTCAAACTGTTCAAATATGGACATGAGGATTATATTATAGCTTCATTGGACATGAGGATTATATTGTAACTTCATTGGACTTCTCTGTTAATGTATTACAGAGGTACTGATAGAAGAAGAGGAGGAGGTGGAGGGGTAGATAGTCATGATGATGATTATGATGTTACATATGGTGAATACGAAAGAGATTATAATATCAGCAAGAATAACAGCGGTAGTAGCAGTACTGGAGGACGACAACAACGATAATGATGATGATGATGATGATGATGATGATAATGATGACGATGACGATGACAATCACGATTATGCCTACTCATTCATTCCGCCAGTATTGTATGTTTGTTTATCCGCTGCAAAGTAGCATTGGGTAGCTACGGTAAAATATTCCTGTTCATTTACCATTGGGTAGGTACCGTCCTCCAACGTGTGCTGGGCCTTAGCATTAGCGAAGGACGAACTTATCTTGAGAAAATGAAATAAAACGAAAAATATAATAATTATACGAAAGCGAAAAAAAAATCAAAGCATTTACAAGCTACGGGCTATAATTATAAATGTTACTAATTTAACTTAATCTTGCAATTGCTGAAAGATAGTTCTCGCTTATGGTTAGATATTTATAGTAAAATTTGGACTTTAACATAAGATCATACCACATGCCTGCAAGATATTAGCAATTATGTACAGAATATGAAATAGTCGAAACATGATCAGAAATGTCATGTAAAAAAATAAAAAAATGCGGTTAACAAATACCGTGCAAATAAAATCTTGTCCCTGATTGATTGCAGCTGTAGAGATAACATGATTTAATTTGGGTTTAATATTCTAAAGTCACCCCCAATCAAATAATGTAGGTTCAAAATTATAAATTGATTATATACACATACACACACACACACACATATATATATATATATATATATATATATATATATATATATATATATATATATATATATATATATATATATATATATATATATACACCACACACTCCAGGCATACCTTTCTAACTTTAGTAGATATAGGGCGACCGTCCGGAAGATTTTATTGGCCATTTGAAATTTTAGTTCACCAAGCTCTAATAATCTGGTCGCCATAGATATTGAGAACAGAAATCAGCTGGTTGTGAAACTTTACTTAGCAGATGAAAAAAGTGAAGTTTGTGGTTAAAGAAAATCAAAGAGTATTTATTTTTGAAAAGTATAATGTTAATAAAGAGATAGATCTTACGGAACTGTAAATTAACAGTAATCATCTACTTCAGCCTCAGGTCAGCCTTCTAAGTCATCCATCCACATACAACTTGGTCTCATATTAACAGATAAGGGGTCTTTATGATAGTTTATATTAATAAAAGTCTCTGACACAAAAGCACGTTTGGGTGTTTGAATTGTGTTATGTGATTCATGCCACGGCATGCTAACAAGGAAAAACCATGCAATTGTGAAGTTGTAGTTGTGACATTGTGGTCATTTATTTATTGATTAGAAAAGAATTGTTTCTAGTTTTGGCGCGTTACGAAAACTTCCAGTTGACAACAAATGTTGTCGGGAAGTCCTTGGAAATAGGGGAAAACAAGGGACTTCCAGCCCAACCTCACGCAGATGTTTGATTCGCGGGTAGAGGATATAAATACAACAGAATTTGTGAGTGAATAATTTGTAAGATATCAACACATGGAGAAAGGAGTCTGATATAAATACAACAGAATTTGGGAGTGAATAATTTGTAAGATATCAACACATGGAGAAAGGAGTCTGATATAAATACAACAGAATTTGGGAGTGAATAATTTGTAAGATATCAACACATGGAGAAAGGAGGCTGATATAAATACAACAGAATTTGGGAGTGAATAATTTGTAAGATATCAACACATGGAGAAAGGAGTCTGATATAAATACAACAGAATTTGGGAGTGAATAATTTGTAAGATATCAACACATGGAGAAAGGAGGCTGATATAAATACAAGAAAAACTGAGGAATGAGACTAACGTATTTATAAATTTAAGAAGGATATTTCAGATGTTCAGCTTTAATTGAAACAAATACAAAACAATTTCTATAGTAAATGGTGTTCAATTACCAAAAAAGGATAGAAGTCATTAGAAATTGGATAAATGAACACATAACAGCTCATTTGAAAGCGCTATATAAATCTTTTAAAGATACTACTTTAGAAGAATTCACTAAAGTAGTAAACGATTAACAATGTTAAAAAAATAAACAAAAAAATTACTGATAAATTCTATCATGAGCCACCTGGAAGTGTATTTTTGTTTATATAATAAATGGAATTTTATTTTGGTTGATGCAGCTAGAGAACCTAAGACTTTGAAACCTTGCAGCTTGTGTTATAACAAAAGTAAATGGTTTATTGGTTATATTCCCTATTATAACAAAAGTAAATTGTTTATTAGGTATATTCTCTATTATAACAAAAGTAAATTGTTTATTGGTTATATTCTCTGTTATAACAAAAATAAATGGTTTATTGGTTATATTCTCTGTTATAACAAAAGTAAATGGTTTATTGGTTATATTCTCTATTATAACAAAAGTAAATGGGTTATTGGTTATATTCTCTATTATAACAACACCTTCAACACCTTCCGTGAAATGAGTAAGATAGCTTTTAGCAAAAAATAAATTTATTATTTGAAATCCTGACTTTTTTCTATTAAATTTTGGTGTTCCATAGGAATCTGTTGTAAGAAAAAGTCAATCCATACTTTAGATTTATTTTCTGTCTTGCACGCTTCGATTGGCGACATGTCTATAGATCGATTGTATGATTTTGTATACCCAGAAATACGTTTTTATAATATATTTACTGATTTTGTACTTTCATTTTTAGTAAAATACTTCCCAGTTCTAGTCTTCAGAGTTTGATTAAATCTTTCCACTACAAACGGTTACTTGACTGAGTGAGTGGAAAAATACTTAATACATTTTTTCTCCAATATATCCTTTACGTTATATCATATTATATTATATTATATTATCTTATCTTATATTATATTATATTTTATATATATATATATATATATATATATATATATATATATATATATATATATATATAATGATTTCCCTTTCTTAACCGAGGCATATTTTTGAAAAGGCATCAATCACTGCCAAAATATAAAGGTTTTATTACTCTAAAAATGTATTGTTAATCCTGGCGGTTATATATAATAAATGAGCTTTTCATACCCGTGTGCCGATGCCCTTGACTTGTTTACCAAAGCTAGCAAGGTGAGTTTGTAAAAATACATGTATACAGGAACGATTATCTTATTTCACAAACCCGCCTTAAATTAGCAGAATATAATAGATATTTCTTTCTAGGTGATAATAAAGCTGCATAAAATTTATAAAGATATTTTATATCTTAATTGGCTTTTTCTCTGTGTGATAAAGTAAAACTTGTAAGATTTTAATTTGTATCGGCCTGTATATTCTATGATAGTGGGTGGGACGCAACTTCTTATCTGAAGAGAAAAAAATAAAAAATACTTATCCCAACGGACCGAAAGTGTATTCAGTACTAATATACACTATAAAGGATAGCACTTTACCTGAGTCAAAGGTTGCTGGTTCGAACACAGGTTTCCGCCTATATATGTTGCATATTTAATTGAATCTCACGCCATTGCCTAAAGCTAGTCGTATTTTAAAATAAAGACCATATGATAAGTTTAAGGAAAAAGGAAAAAAAATAAAAAAATTAACGCTAAAATGCTGCGTTGTAATATGAATATCTTTACATAATTGACAAACAAAAGACTAAGAGAGCATCATGCGTACGAAAGAAGCTTCTCAAGTCAGTTAGAATGGCGCAAGAAGGTGATGATTCCATGTATGACTTACATAAAGAACCGCTTGACACTAGAAACACAAAAGTCTGAAGTGAGGGCAAATTACTATCGGGTGTGGGAAAAAAAATTGCAAAAGAAATGCGGTCTCTACCTGCAGGTAAGTTGTTTCTTTGTTATGTCTATGGAATAGAGGAGATGCTTTAGGCAGTAGGGAGGACATGTTGTCAAACATTTTCATAGTTCATTATGTAGGTAAAAATTTCGGGGAGTGTGGACTGGCCTTGTTTTAAAAACTAATTTAAAGGTCGGTGGCCTTGGCCAGTGGGTTTTGAAGATTAGTGGCCAGTGGTGTCGTAAAATTGTAATGACCAGTGGCTTCACACAAGTGGCAGAAGTTATGTGGCCTATGTTTTTTTTAGTAAATGTTGGTGACCGATGAGTAAAGTTTTATAGTAAATATCGGCGAGCAGTGGCAGAGTTTTAATGTAGAAAAAGTTTGGCAACCAGTGGTCCAGACTTTTCAGTAAAATTTTTATAAAATCTCCGGGGTAGGAACGTTCACTGTTTAGTAAAATAGCTACGATTTATGGCCTGAAAGTCATAAATTTGGTGAAAACGTTTTAATATGTGGATTTTAGTCATTTTCAATAAAAAATCTTAATAATTTGAAAAAATAGGGTAACAAGTTAAGATTTTAAGGTGACAAGTAGAATTCTGGTGGAAAAATGGTTTAAAACAGTGTCTTTAGTCCTTTTTGAAATTTAACATAAATAAATAAAGAAGCAAAAATGGGTCAAACTTAGGTAACTGACCTCTCACGACGGTTCTACACACTACTGTTCTAACTTAATGTGTCCGATAACATTTCACAGGAAACCTAGATTTCAGAATTTTTCCTTTGATGTAGGAAATGATGTAATCAGACGTTACCGCTTATGTGATGCACATATCATTTAGATTTCATGACGTTTATATAATGTCAGAAAAGGTTCATTTTCAACCATAGCAAGCATTCTTCCAATGTGAAATAGACAACCTTACATGGAAAGCAACGTTGGCAGGAGTGTTTGAAGACGATTCGGGTAATTATGGTCAATTTTAACGACGGCGGTTTTTTGGACCTGTAAAAGTATGATGCACCATTCAGAATATGAAATGTTTCCGCACACACCATAAATCTGGAAAACCGAGCAATTTATCCGTCAATTTGTTTCCTCTAAACTCAACATGTGATGTAGATTACAGCACCGAGTTATAATATTTTTAGTCTACAATTAAATAATTTTATTAGAAATAGGACTGAAAATGTAAATTGTAAAGCTTTAAAAACGTACCATGCTCTCCATTTTCCGCGTTAGGCCAAACTTGTGAATGGTATGCGCAAATTCATGAACGAGAATGTTGGATTGGTTATTGTATAGGTCTTCGTCATTGCAAAGGACGTTACTATCAATCACAACTGCCCTTATCCCTCCAGCTCCCCCGAGACTGCTGTACTTCCGGCCATCAGATGTACAGGAATGTCTGCAGTCTTCGTTACAGGAAGCTTCAGTAAATCAATTAGTCAATCAATTAATTCATTAATGAACAAATCAGTTAATCGATATGAAAGAAAATAAAGAAGGAAAGAAAGACAGTCTGTTCCGTCCACCGAAGCATTCGTATCAAATCTATTATAAGAATAACATACTGTTTATTTTGATAGGAAGAACGTACTGTTGTTCCCTTGTTATTGTGTTTTTATTATAAAATAATAACAAAGTAGCAAAAAAGCTTTCATAAACATATTTTAAATGTACACTTTCACCCCTTTTAAAGAACGCTACAATGCATTTTAAAGAGCGATAATGAAAACAAGAAACAAACGAACGAACGAAGAAATAAACAAACAAAACAAAAGTCTATGCTGTAAGAGGAAGAATTACTGCATGCATAAGTTCATATGAATCTTCAGGACAGGCGGTGTTACGTCAAGGGTTTAGAAATAGTGACAAAAGATAGAACGACTGAAACAAGCTTTCACAATTTCTAAAATATAAATTTAATTTCCTAAAATATTAAATATTTCAAACAAACAAAGTGAAAGAATTAAAAATAACTTACAGTTTAGAAATTCCTAAATAATCCTAAATGTCCTATTGAATTTTGATAATATGGAAGTTAATCCAAAGTATTCCGAATGAAGTCACTAATGTGTTGATGTACCACAAGAAACAAAGTTTTAAATCCATATGTTATTAATCCCAGGTAAACTCCTGTGAATGTAGAATATTGTTAAGTTCCTTGAAGAATATTACTTAAATCCAAAATGTACTATGTAGATAATAGATTTTCACCAGCTGATTTTACAAACAACAATAATCTTCCTCAATAACCTTATTATTCTGATGAACTGCAAAGAATGCCCATTCAGTGGTTATGTTGGCATTACATAGTCTCTTACGGCGTAAAAGATAATTTTTTAAAACCAGGTCAGAAACTGGGTCGCGCATGTAACTGCTTGTAGTGCCTTTGCACTACAATTAAAATACCTTATTTCAAATCAACAAGATGTTGACATAGGATTCAGGTAATAAAATCTGCACACTACCACGTGATACTCCATTGTGGGTTAAGCTGACTGACATAATATTGATTTCCCCTGGACTTAGCATGACTCATGTAAACATGTTGACGTTCATTTGTACTTTATGAATGGCATAGGCTACTGAACTAAGGAATTCTAACACAACGATTATAAACCCAAATGAAAAATATTATAATTTAAAGATAATACATAATGCCGTATCAGGCGGTTTGCAGCAAATTCAATCTTCAAACTTTATTTGAAGTTATACTAAATTTACTGCTGAAGTTCAGGACAGAATTTAAAAGTAACAATCAAATGATTAACGAATTCGTCTTGTAAAATTGAAAACTAAAACTAAATTTTCAAAAACAAAATTTAATGAGCTATATCATTTTATACCTATACATGTAAATGACCTGCTGATTGTGTACCTCTGTGCTATCTTTCTATGAATGATAGATGCTGAATTATAATAACAATTAACATGTATTCACACATGAAAAGCACTTATTGTGTCCCCAGGAATGCTACAATTAGCACGTATCCACACATGAAAAGCAATTACTGTGTCCCCAGGTATGCTACTCTTTAAGACTGATTGACCAATTCTATGTGACGAGGAAGAGAAGAATTGATTTTTGTCTCAGACAAACAAATTCGAGTTTGAGATTCAAAAGCTTCACGCCTTTACCTGTATTCATATCTCTATCGCTATATTTATTGATGGTCACCTAAATAATTAGGAGATATAGTTTATGTGAATAGTTTGAAAATCTTTCTTGCCAATGATTAGTTTAGAAACAATGAAAACAAACACACACGAAGATAACAACAATCAAAGTATATCATATCTTAAATAAAGCTAAACTGATCTTGGTTTAATACTTTGGATTTGTGAATCAGTTCAGTTTTATAGTGAACCTCACACATTTACAGATTAAGATCGCTGAAACTGTCATCTCGTATCTATAACTGAACAAAACGCAGAATAGTACAGAGTATTGTGCATTCTTACACACGCGACGCCATCTTTAGTCATCATATTGAAACCATGAAACAGTCCCGCGGGTCGTTCAAGGTCTCGTAAAAATGTTTTCAGACAGGGTGAGACTGGTGATATTAAAACCAAAGACTCCGAATAGGTAATTGGTTTGAGATTCTCTGCAATTAAACACGCCCTTAATTAATAGACCTACATTCACATCCGGGTGGTGATGCAAGAGAGGCATATTATGGATATATGGTCAGAGTTTCCGCTTTGGTGAACACGCCCACTTTGGCCTGGATGGAAAGTGTTCGGAAGATTAATGGCGGCATGTGTTTCGCCATGCGAGCGATGGTAGAGGCAGCCTGAAAATAGACGGCAAGGACGACAATTTTGAGATGAGATCAAAAGAACAAATTTTGTTATTAAACGCAGTTTAATATAGCAAATCGTATTATTAGCATATATCTGATATAGGAGCCGGATAACTTAACCCACTGTACTTTCGTCATTATCGCAATTGCAGTGGTTATTATACATTTCTCAACGAGTACTGACACTTAATTGTAGTATAGTGCTTACAGTCCAGTCAGGGAATTCAGTCAAGTAGCGCAAGAAGCATCCATGAATTACGCTGATTGATATATAGAGGGGCAAAATAATTTTGCATGTCCTGTGGTGTTCCCATATCAGTACGGCGGGGATGCTCATATACGTTACCCATTAGCAAGTTTTGCCATCAGATGCCGCAGGACAAATCACATATTTTTGATTCTGGTTGCAACACAGCAGCAACAGACGAAGGGCCTGAAGCAAGACCGTAACCTGGAAATCCGAAACCGTAGCCAGGGTCTTTTGACATCAATAAAAGTGTGCAAATACAATCTATCTTGAGTTACGCAGGCACCTCTGGGAAGTAAAAATTATTTCCGTATGTGTCAGGTGACCGGTTAATAAAGGTGAGGAACTTCCGAATGTGACCGTTGTGACCGTTGAAAATAGTTGATTGTTTTATTGCGGTGACCTTTCAGGCAGTTTCTGCTTTATAAATATGTATAGGTTATTATATAGAGTATTGACAAAATATTGGACCCGATGTCATTTGGCGCAGGATGCCCGAGTTTGTGAGGACATTCTATGCCACATGAACGAGGGTCCAATATTTTTAATACTCACTGAATAACCTTTTTATTAAATGCCTAAAAACAAGAATATTAATCATTCTGTTATAGTATGGGAATAACACAACTGAAACAAAAAATATTTCAAAATTCTATTGAACATTTTATAGATCGTTCAATTAATGAATGAAACCTGAACACCGCGTAGTAATTAATACACGCTACTTTACTGCTATGGAGTCGACCGCATACATGGGGTAATTCTCATTCCACACTGAACAAAACTAAGTTTGTTGAAGAGGATGGAATGTCAAGTAGCCAAAGAAACACAACGAAATATTAATAGTAAGAAAAAATGACGCAATACATCAATTAAATTTAAGATACCATTATGAAATGATGAGCCAAAATAAAATCAATCTGAGGTTACAGTATCGTTGGGATTGTCTCAATGCTGCTGTCATAGTGGCAGGTAAATTTGAAAGTGCAGTGTGCGTCATGATTGTTGCCAGGGTATTGTGGTCCATCGGTCTTAAATATTTCCACAAAAAAAGAAGAAAAAGATATAGCTTCGTTTTGGAGTCGGTTGGGTTTCAATTAAATTCCTTATGACGGACAAAACAATGCCATTCAGAGTTGAAAAAAAGTGCACTGTTTACGTGAAATGGAAGTTGTTGACTGATACATTGTATCAGAGGTCAGTTTGACAAACTCTCTCTCTCTCTCTCTCTCTATCGAACTCGAACTAACAGCAGCAACACTAGCAGTCCATTTTCAATATTTGTATAAATCATATTTATGTTATATTATTTTCCTTGCAATTTTAAATCTTTGGATGTATTCAGATTTTCTTTATTTAATTTGTATGATAAATAATTTTATTTAGATGAGAGCCAGATCTGCTGATTCTCTAGCTCTGGTGTCGTGTAGAAAGGGTTACAGTCTTTGTCGGCATCTAGTGGCCATCAGATTTATGACGTTCTACGAGTTTCACGGTTATGTCGCCCTTTTTTTTTTGCCGTTGACATAGGTAGTTCATCGAATGCGGGCACGTGTTTGCCATATAAGGAAGCGGAACTTACAAATGTCCCCAGAATTCACCAGAGAGACTATTCGAAAAAAAAAAAAAACGAAAAAAACAACATAATAAAATCACAACTGTGTGATTTTATTAAAATGTAAATATGCATAAAGTAGTAGACAAGTGAAATATAATGGCCGCCAAATATATTTGACCTTATCATTTTTCTATTTCGTTTTTCTCGACGCTGAGCTTATACAGAAAGTATGGCCTATGTTTAAATAGTTTGAATACTTTAAAATTAAGATATGTGGTTCTGTTAAAATTCATTTTCCCTTATTTTGTGTTTCCCTTATTGCTGTTGTAGATTAGTTGACAAGATTCAATTTCCATCGTCCAATTCTATATTTGAATGCATGACCTCTTTGCTATTTATTTCAAACGCTTACAACTTGATGCGCATAATCACTGACGGAAAGCGTCGCTGAGACTTCGATCACAGGACGATTTATACGTCTGGAATAAATCACTCCATAGCGTACGTATAGGTGCTTAAATGTCGTTCCTCTTCGTTGTAAGTTCCTTAAATTGTCGTCTGTATAGTTTAATGGCCTGCACAAGAAAAAAAGTGACTTATAATCTGACCTTTATGACAATATTATTCTACATGCCAACGAGATGAGACCCGTGTCAGCTGGTTCGACGTATGGAAATTTCTGATATCCGCCGTACACATAACATCGAAATTGCACGTGGTGCTTAGCAACATAATTATTTTACTTAAAAAAGCAACTTATATTGCTAATATATGCTGACTAATTTATGTTTTTATGGAAGAATCACAGGAAAGATGTTAAACCTTACGACTCAGACTCTTCCGTGTTGCTCGGGCAAAAGTGTACACGCAATAAACCGTGTATAATTCCTATAATGTAAAATATATAATTGCCTTTTTCATCATGAAATATGTTGAGAACAAGGCTTAGTGCAATGTGGTACAGTCGTCGCTCTTTTGGTTTCTTCAATGGATGACACTGGGTACATCTTTATGTAAAGAAAAACTATAATTTGAGAATCGAAACAGGAACTACTGCTCCTTCCACCTCCATCTCCACGCCCCCGAACCCTTTCCAACACACACACAGACAAAGAGACACACATTTCCTTCGTTAAAAGAATGTCTAATTCCAAATACGTTTGACATAGTGCCGTCATGTTGCTTTCCATTGTGTCAAGTAAATTAAGGGCTCATAATCGTTCCTTGCATCCAATGCCTATTTGTGAATTATTGTTTTCAAATATCAATTTGTCGAAACCACACTGACGGTAAACAGCGAAATACGGAGATGCGGGTATACACACTCCGTTACCGTTCCTCTTACTTTCATAAGGTATTATGCAGCATCCGGGACAAAAACAAACGGAACTGCAGAAACAAGCAGTGTTTTGATTATGCAGTGATACGCCAAGTCATACAAATCGTTGTAGACTGTTTGATGGATAGACATTCTTCACACAGACACAAACGCACAAACGCGTTCGGACACACACACACACACATATATATACATATATATCTATCTATCTATCTATCTATCTATCTATATATATATATATATATATATATATATATATATATATATATGACAAACAATGATCTTTGCAAAATACAGGATTTTTGTTTGTTGACTACGGCAAGGCTTGTGATCAGGATATTATGTAAGTTCAACATTGTGTACATTTCTGTTATAGTATACAACTCTATCACAACCAAATTTGCAAATGGCACATTCTTGTTCAGATGTAGTGATGTAGTGACCTCGTGTCCCACTACTGTCAGCGTCCTCACCATGGAGAGGGAAAAGTGCCAAATAGAAAGATGGCACTGCAATTTATTTTTAAACGGTAAATACGACTGTATGACAATTCATTACTCAACTTCCGATTTAGAAAGCTATTATAGGGAGTGAAAATAACTATGCAAATATAGTACCAAATTTGTAGAAAATTCAATTTTCTATTTGATATTGTTTCTTATTATTAAGAAACGTACACAGTGTTGGAGCCAGTGTCCTTTCACAATCCCGTTGTCACAAACATTTCCATTGTGAACAAACTTCAAACAGAGACGTTTAAAATATATATATATATATATATATATATATATATATATATATATATATATATATATATATATATATATATACATAAGCAGACACTTCTTTGCTTGGTTATCTACTTACTTATTCACTTCCTTTGTATATATTCCTGTGTACCTACCTTCCTTGCTTAAGTGTCAGCCATTCTTGTGGATTAGGTGGTGTAATAGCCCATGCAACTGTAATTTAAATGATAAAAATCTTATAAAATTGCCTCTTTTATTTTAAATGCAAAAAACTCTTCTTGTATTGCTTTTTAATATGATTATTAATGATTTTGGATGCACGAAAAAGAAAAGCTTCTACTTTGAAACGTAATCAGGTTTTTAACATGAATTGTGACTCATTGTTTTCCCTCTCCAATTAGGGCATGGAACGTAAAAATAGCATGCACTCGTCGGTCCGTCCGTTCGTAAATTTAATTGTGGACAGCGTAATATCCATATTTGCTATTTGATTTCAACTATATTTGTTGTAGGGCTTAGTTCTAAGAAGTGACATATTCTATGCCATGTTAAAGAATGGTTATTCCGATAGCTTGTAAATACTTTAGTATTGAACCTTTTCATATTTCAACCATATTTACTGTGAAGAAAAATTTTTTTGAATGAGTTTGATGACGATCGGACTTTGACAGTGTTTCGTAGAGTTATGACCCTTGATTGATTTAGAATCGGTATCCCACTATCTTGTGGATTCTCTAGCATTCACTTTGTAAAGATTTGTGAATGATTAGATTATCAGCATTTGTTACAGTTCATGGAAACCTCAGTACTCACGTTTGTATTTCATTTCACTCAAGTAGTGCTCTAAAGTTTCATATTATAAAATTTTCGATGCTATGAATTGAGAAAGACAACCAGGTTTCAAAGAGACATTGTCCTAAATGATACACACACTATTGAAATTTTATTGAAATAAAGGAAGTAATGCATATATAAACTGATCTCTGTTCCATTTAATTAAAAGTATAAAATTTATCTTTCGTTGATTATTTGAGACCTAAAATTGTAAAAAAAAAAACAAAATGAAATAAAAACATCTACAGGGGTTGAATAATACAAATTCAAATTATACATAGCAAGTATTACTTATAAAATTAGAATCAGTCCTCTTGTGGAAAATGTGTTGTCTAAACAGTAATTCATTTGAGATCTTCACTGTAATGGCAATCAACCGGAATAAGTAAAACTAGTTCTCATTACACAAAATATTTCATTCTCACCATCAGTCCTGCTAGTGGAAAGTGTTCAACAAGTTTACATACTTATAAAATCTATTTCAGATCAGCAAATAACTATAATCAAGCAGTTTCATTATTTTTGCTTTGTCTTGTTTTACGTCATCTTTCTAGTAGCTGCGCCACCCCTAACCAGAAAAGTGTCCGTATTGTATGTTTATCTGAGTTTACACCATAACAGTTCACGTGATATCGGTATTTCGATAATACTAGTACTGCATCTAAACCATCAGCAAATTGTAAATTTTTCCAGGTGGGATTTTGTTTAACCATTTTCTACAAACCACTATAATATGCAACAATAACTATGGTTGTCTTTATTCTTTAAACTTGCCATACACCTTTTTAAACTTGCCATACACCTTTTGCTTCAGTCAATCAGCAGAAACAACTGTCGCATGCCCATTTCTTCAACAGATCAACGAGAAAACGTATTACTACATCATAACGATTCAGTGTGTCAAACTAAAGATAAAATAACTACCCGCTATCATACCTTATGTCTGTGTGTTGACAAAAGAAAAACATTCCCTAGTCTTCTTTTTTTAACGACTCACCCTGAGGTGTTGGTAGTAATGGCTATTATTACTTATCGGATAACGAGTAGCCGACACAGGTGAAGTAGTGGAACTCTTACCGATAGCAACCGCCGTCACTAAACTATGGAATTATATGGAGATAATTCGGGCACCCTGATGTAGGTACCCAGAGGGAGAATTCAATTATATCATTTTTGTAGGTGGGAAATATATTAACTGTAATTCTGATTTGTAACATTATTATCATTCAAACATAGAAATATGCAAAATTAATTCTTACCAAAGTGACGTTAGTTCAGACACAAACTAAACAACATGAAATTTAAATCGGTATATTCAAATCAGACTGTAATTGAAATTCCAGTAGTATGAATAATAATCAACACTTAAAACGTATGCATAAAAATTATGAATATTTATGATTTTTTAATCTATGTTAATTACTACAAATGAACTAACTAACAAACGACTCTCAGCATCAGTCCTACTGTATACAGTACTTGACTCTCAGCACCAGTCCTACTGTATACAGTACTTGACTCTCAGCATCAGTCCTACTGTATACAGTACTTGACTCTCAGCACCAGTCCTACTGTATACAGTACTTGACTCTCAGCACCAGTCCTACTGTATACAGAACTTGACTCTCAGCATCAGTCCTACTGTATACAGTACTTGACTCTCAGCACCAGTCCTACTGTATACAGTCCTTCATACTCAGCACCAGTCCTACTGTATACAGTACTTGACTCTCAGCATCATTCCTACTGTATACAGTACTTGACTCTCAGCATCAGTCCTACTGTATACAGTACTTGACTCTCAGCACCAGTCCTACTGTATACAGTACTTGACTCTCAGCACCAGTCCTACTGTATACAATACTTGACTCTCAGCACCAGTCCTACTGTATACAGTACTTGACTCTCAGCACCAGTCCTACTGTATACAGTACTTGACTCTCAGCACCAGTCCTACTGTATCAAGTACTTTACTCTCAGCATCAGTCCTACTGTATACAGTACTTGACTCTCAGCATCAGTCCTACTGTATACAGTACTTGACTCTCAGCACCAGTCCTACTGTATACAGTCCTTGATACTCAGCACCAGTCCTACTGTATACAGTACTTGACTCTCAGCATCATTCCTACTGTATACAGTACTTGACTCTCAGCATCAGTCCTACTGTATATCGTACTTGACTCTCAGCATCAGTCCTACTGTATACAGTACTTGACTCTCAGCGCCAGTCCTACTGTATACAGTACTTGACTCTCAGCACCAGTCCTACTGTATACAATACTTGACTCTCAGCACCAGTCCTACTGTATACAGTACTTGACTTTCAGCACCAGTCCTACTGTATACAGTACTTGACTCTCAGCATCAGTCCTGCTAGTAAAAAGTGTCTAACATGTATACAGTACTTGACTCTCAGCACCAGTCCTACTGTATACAGTACTTGACTCTCAGCATCAGTCCTACTGTATACAGTACTTGACTCTCAGCATCAGTCCTACTGTATACAGTACTTGACTCTCAGCACCAGTCCTACTGTATACAGTACTTGACTCTCAGCATCAGTCCTACTGTATACAGCACTTGACTCTCAGCATCAGTCCTACTGTATACAGTTCTTGACTCTCAGCATCAGTCCTACTGTATACAGTACTTGACTCTCAGCACCAGTCCTACTGTATACAGTACTTGACTCTCAGCATCAGTCCTACTGTATACAGTACTTGACTCTCAGCATCAGTCCTACTGTATACAGTACTTGACTCTCAGCACCAGTCCTGCTAGTAAAAAGTGTCTAACATGTATAAACTCTTATATAATTTGCTTGAGATCAGCAAATAACTAAAATGAAATGAGTTCATTATTTTTAATGTTGTCCGTCAGCTTTTCTAGCAGTTGGACCACGCCTGACCAGAAATGTATCCATATTTTATGTTTATCTAAGTTTACACCATTACGATTCACGTATTATCGTTAATCCGATACTATTAATACTGTGTCTAAACTGTCAGATAACTATAAACCTCCCATGTGGGATTTTTGTCTAGCCATTCCATACAGATCAATATATTATGCAGCAACAAGTGTGAATCAGCCAGCATAAACAAATGGCATGTGCCCTTTTCTTCAACAGACCAATGAAACAGCGTAATACTACATTATATGAATTCAGTGCGTCAAGCCAAAGCTAAAAGAAACCGATACCATATCATATGTCTGTGTGTTGAAAAAAGACGAAACTTCCCTAGTCTTGTTTCTTTAAGGATTCACCCTGAGAGGTCGGTAGTATTAAGTGCTAATACTTTAGCAGATAACGAATAACCGACACACATGGATTAGTGTTGCCGCCTACCGATAGCAATCACCCGACATTAAACTATGGAATTATATGGAGATAACTCTGGCACTGTGATGTAGGTACAATTTAATTATCGAATGTTTGTCGCTGGGAAATATATACATTTCCATTATACTTTCTAATATTATCATCTTTTAATAATACTTTATCTTTATTGCATATTAGCCTCTCAACCTTTAGCAAACATAAATATGCAAAATTAATTCATACCAAAGTGAAGTAATGGCAAACATATTAAACAATATACAGTATAAAGCAGTAGCTTCAAATCACACTATACAATATGAAGCAGTAACTTCAAATCACACTATACAGTATAAAGCTGTGACTTCAAATCACACTATACAGTATAAAGCAGTAACTTCAAATCACACTATACAATATAAAGCTGTGACTTCAAATCACACTATACAATATGAAGCAGTAACTTCAAATCACACTATACAGTATAAAGCAGTAACTTCAAATCACACTATACAATATAATGCTGTGACTTCAGATCACACTATACAATATGAAGCAGTAACTTCAAATCACACTATACAGTATAAAGCTGTGACTTCAAATTACACTATACAGTATAAAGCAGTAACTTCAAACCACACTACAATATAAAGCTGTGACTTCAAATCACACTATACAATATAAAGCTGGGACTTCAAATCACACTATACAATATAATGCTGTGATTTCAAATCACACTATACAGTATAAAGCTGTGACTTCAAATCACACTATACAGTATAAAGCAGTAACTTCAAATCACACTATACAGTATAAAGCTGTGACTTCAAATCACACTATACAATATAAAGCTGTGACTTCAAATCACACTATACAGTATAAAGCAGTAACTTCAAATCACACTATACAATATAAAGCTGTGACTTCAAATCACACTATACAGTATAAAGCTGTGACTTCAAATCACACTATACAGTATAAAGCTGTGACTTCAAATCACACTATACAGTATAAAGCTGGGACTTCAAATCACACTATACAATATAAAGCTGTGACTTCAAATCACACTATACAATATGAAGCAGTAACTTCAAATCACACTATACAATATAAAGCTGTGACTTCAAATCACACTATACAGTATAAAGCTGTGACTTCAAATCACACTATACAGTATAAAGCAGTAACTTCAAATCACACTATACAATATAAAGCTGTGACTTCAAATCACACTATACAGTATAAAGCTGTGACTTCAAATCACACTATACAGTATAAAGCTGTGACTTCAAATCACACTATACAATATAAAGCTGTGACTTCAAATCACACTATACAACATAAAGCTGTGACTTCAAATCGCACAACAGAATATAAAGCTGTGACTTCAAATCACACTGTGTAATTGAAAATCCAATAGCATGAATCATAAACAAACCTTTAGACATATGCGTCTAAATATGAATCAATATGATTCTTAAATCTATATTATTCACTACAAATGAACTAACTAATGCACAATCTGAAGAACATAAAAAGAAAGAAATAAGGAAAATATACAATGGCTTTAAAAAAAGGGCACAATCCTAGCAAACAAAGCAGTTAAAGTAACAAATGTAAAAAAATATATAACTATCATCTTATATAATAATTGAATGATGCTGTTTGAGAAAGTGTACTTTCTATTAAATGTGTCATCAATTCATTAAAAGAGAATGTTTCAGACTTCAATCATTCAGTGTGAATTTTAAGAAATTTCTGATTATTACTTGAAAATAGATCAATACAGTTGGCCATATTTGGATGCCTTCAGTAATAGCTAGGCATATACAAGCATCTATACTCCAAATATCGCTGACATTTTAATTTAGCCCATCTACCCGTGTTTCATGGATGATGCAATCATAACTAAGCTTACATCACTCTGCTGAAGAAATTGCCTTATATCAGCTCTACAAATCATACAGTGTCGTGCTCTCTTATGTGTCAGTGTTTGATTTTGCAAAGGGACACATTTCTGTTTAGCCAAAGTGAGCAGAGATGTCTCGTACTTGTGTGAACAATGCAGATAACTTCTGCTATGTTTGTGGTGAAGTGACTTTTGCATCACAAAAGTGCAGTATAACCACTATGGTTAAGAAAGCCTATCACCTTTATTTTGGCTGCAAAAATGGAGATCAGGACAAGATGTGGGTCCCACACATATGCTGCAACACTTGTGCAACAAATCTTCGTTAGTGGTTTAACAGGAAAAGGAAATCTATGCCTTTTGCAGTGCCAATGATTTGGAGAGAGCCAACATATCATATCAGCAATTGTTACTTCTGCATGGTGCCTCCAGTTGGGAAAGGTGTGTCAAAGAAGAAAACGTGGACTGTGCATTATCCAATCATTCCATCAGCTATACGCCCACTACCCCACGGAGAAGGACTGCCGGTTCCTGAATTCTCACTTGAGTCAGACGAGGAAGAGGAAGATGATGAAACTTCTAGTCCTGAACCATCAATGTTACATGACCCATATGTTCTCCCATCCTCCTCCTCTGAACCACACCTCATAACACAAGGTGAACTGAATGACCTTGTCAGGGATTTGGAACTACCCAAGAGTAAGGCAGAGCTGTTGGGCTCCAGACTACAGCAGTGGAATCTCCTGGCAGGTGATGTTATGGTTTCCATGTTCCGTGACCGTCAAAAGGATCTTGTCCCATTCTTCTTCATGGAAGGTGATCTTGTAGCCTGCAACAACATCGATGGTGTGATGGCAGACCTCAACATCGTTCATGATCCAGATGAGTGGAGACTGTTCAATGATTCATCGAAAACGAGTCTTAAAGCTGTGTTCTGCATAATGGCAGTGTTTTGCCATCAATTCCAGTTGGTCATGCAGTCCACATGAAGGAAACCTATGAAAACATGAAACAACGTTTGAGGTGCATAAACTTTGACCAACATCAGTGGCAGCTTTGTGGTGATTTCAAGGTTCTTGATCTCTTGCTTGGTCTGCAGACTGGATACACAAAGTACTGCTGTTTTCTCTGCGAATGGAATAGTCGTGCGAGAGATTCCCACTACATCAAGAGAGATTGGCCACTCAGACAGTCATTGGAGCCTGTGATGAAAATTGTTCAGCATCCACCACTTGTTGAATCAAGGAAGATTTTGTTACCACCCTTGCACATCAAACTGGGTCTGATGAAGAACTTTGTCAAGGCCATGGACAAAACACAAACAGCTTTCAAGTTCCTCCGTGGAAAATGTCCAAGATTAAGTGTAGCTAAGATAAAGAAAGGTGTCTTTGTTGGTCCTCAGACTTGTGAACTTCTTCGAGATGATGCATTTCACCGTGCACTGCTTGGCAAGGAAAAGACGGCATGGAAAGCCTTCCAGTTAGTGGCAACAAATTTTCTCTGAAACAACAAGGCAGACAACTACAGGGAGTTGGTGGAAAACATCGTAAAGATACATTGTTTGCACTCTCATCTAGATTTTTTTCCACCGAACTGCGCAGCAGTGAGCGACGTGCACAGCGAACGATTACGCCAGGACATTGCAACAATGGAGAAACGTTATCAGGGTAAACGAAGTCCATCAATGCTTGCAGACTATTGCTGGACAGTGACAAGAGATGCTCCATTTAATGAATACAAGAGCCAAGCCAAGAAGCGCCGAGTAGACACTGAATAAGAACTAAACTATGTACTTATATATACATAACAGTTTTTGTTCCTTTTGTTTCAATATATTTTTTATTTATATATCCCTTTTGCTGCTTTTTAAAGTGTTACATAAACAGGACAGGTGAAATATTATCATGTAAAGCAACCATAAACACATGAAAAGACCTAGGTTTACAATTTATGATTAAAAGTCTACTATGTACACAATATTCATAGACCTAATATGTAAAAACTTAAATATCTTGTTAACAGTAGCCAATCAGTTGTTTTAATTGTCATATTTGAATTCAGCACATCAAAATCCCTAATAAATAGCACATTTTATCTCTGAAGCAGACGACTTCGACAAAATTGTAGACCAGTGTAATTAAACACCAGAACATCAGACCCAATGTGAAATTATTACCTTCGACTATGATCCAAAGTACTAGATAGAACACGATTACCGCCATCCTGGAACTGGTACTGTACTGTAACACAAACATTTATAATACAGAGATTGGTAACACATTTGCTCCCACTGGTTTTATACTATAGCGTGGCAGCCTTTTTTATATGCAAAAGAGGGTGACGACAAGGTAAAATTCCAGGTAAGTGTCACGTTTATGCTTCGTGGAGGTAAAACCAGCAATGTATTCACAACCCTAATGGCTCTTTCTGTTTATCGATTCAAGTCAGCAAATTTTTTGGCAGCCATCGATACGGCCACACCCGTATAGACACCCACTCCAACTCCCACCCCACCCCCATCCGCCGCCTTGGCTTCGCATACAGGACTTAAAGTTCAAAGACCTAACTTTCAAGAAAGTTCAGGATAAACACCCTTAACTAATCTACTTGTACCGTACGCCGTTGCCGAATTAAATATGAAACTAGATTTCGTTTTAAATAATTTAGCAAAACTTGATATGATGGGATCTGAATGCGGAGATGTTAGAACTCACTCGACAGTATGTTCAACTCGATGTGATGTGATCTTAAACGGGAGGTGGTAGAACTCAAGCTACAGTATGGTCGGCTGGATGTGATGGGCATAATTTCGTTGATCTGGAGGCCGAATAACTCAAGCCACAATGGAGTAATCTTGAAAGACCATTTCACTTCTTTTGCAACGGTTACGATTCTCATTTACAAGTAAGAACTTGACAGGTGACGAAAAGTTTCTGAAAATAAAGAAACGTTTGACGACGGCATGAGCTGGAAATGAAACATTGCAAGAAAATCTAAGTGACCTGCAATATCTTAGCATATGATATCCGCTTGTGTTTTGAGAGCTTTTAGAAACTAAAAAGCAAGGAAAGGATTGTGATGTTGTCTTGAGAGTATTCATCAAAGAACCTTTACAAATTGATGATCAAAATATCGAGTTTGAAGGTGTTCATATGGTTCAACCAAAAGGAGACCGGTCAAAAGCACATAATAAATTGATTAGTCAGAATGAATACAATATTGTGAGACCTTTGAGACAAAAGTCGCTTCCAATCGTTGCTAAAGTTTCAAAGTTAAAAGAGTGTACAGAAACCGTTTATCTTCTTTCAGTCTCAGTGACCTTGACATTGTAACGTTTGATCTCAAAGTCGACACCAGTTTTTCTTACCCCAAGCGCAAGCAATCCACAAAGTATGTGCTAGGTCTGGAATGTAAAATGTTTTTGTACGGAAACCGTTTTTCTTCTTAGAGTCACAGTAACCTTAACCTTTGACCCCTAGATTGATACGTTTCTTTCGGACCGCAAGTACAAGATATTTACAAAGTTTGGTAACTACAGATAGTGGACAATTCGAGTTATTGTGTGGAAACGCCATTGGTATCAGGCGGACGGACAAAGTCATAACATCGTACATTCTGCCTTATGGCGGACATATACAAAAACTACATGTACAGCTGAACTGGTCTGAAGTGATGGTTTCTTGATACATATAATTTCAAATCATTCTATTTACCTTGTTTATGTCACAGCATGAAAGTACTCTAGCATAAAAGTACTCTAGCATAAAAGTACTCTAGCATAAAAGTACTATAGCATAAAAGTTCTCTAAAATTGATGTGAAGCAACCTGAGCTCATTTCTTCCATAATGAAACAATACTTAAACACTGTTTGTCAGGCCAGTTGCTTTTATGTGATACATTTTGGGAAACGTCTTCAGCATCACCTGCAGTTCTAACAGAATTTGACTGATCAGAACGTGAATATTTTGTTTGCTGTACACCAGTTTCTAAATCATTTAAGCCTGATAATTTTCGCTTTTCAATGGTATCTGGCAGAAAATTACATGCAATCCTTCTAGACATTTCAGACCTCAGGTATATCGCTATCGGTAAATAGGGAAAACATAATTTATAACGCGGTAAGCATCAATCATCCGTATCAATCATACATACATACATACATACTTTCTACCTGTATGAAGAAATAATCGCCGAATTTCTCAAATGTACCGTAATTCTGGTATAGACCTGAAGGGGCGATTTCAAATGTACCGTAATTCTGGTATAGACCTGAAGGGGCGATTTCAAATGTACCGTAATTCTGGTATAGACCTGAAGGGGCGATTTCAAATGTACCGTAATTCTGGTATAGACCTGAAGGGGCGATTTCAAATGTACCGTAATTCTAGTATAGACCTGAAGGGGCGATTTCAAATGTACCGTAATTCTGGTATAGACCTGAAGGGGCGAGTGTAATACCAAGATACCTTCTGAAAAACTGTACAATTATTTCTCCATTCTGTTCTAACAAAAAATGGATATATCTGATTTAACCAACAGTACATTTATGAAAACATTTGTTTTAAAAATGAATGCTTTTGCTATGCTGGATAAACATTAACATTTTGATTTGTATATCATTCCTTACTTCTCATGAAAGACAATGGACCATTCCAACTTTCTTGCACTCCCCCGTTAGCATTGACATCAGCAGCGTGTGTATTGGTTGATGCAGTTCATGACCAAGTATGCATGGCTATACACGACAAAGCAGCGTTAGTACAAAATTAAACTCATTCAAATTCATCTTCCCTTGTCAGAGTACAGTGGTTATTCGAAAGTACGGATCATAAATTCATAATTTCTATTAATTTATTACGCTTCAATTATTCATGAAATGAGCTCACTGTGCAGTGAATTCATAATTTTAAGCTGCATATAACTATGCCGTTATTTACGGCAGGGATTAGATCATGCTATGCAGTAATGTGGTGCAATCAAAAAGGAAGTATTTCACGCTACACTTTACAATGTATCCAATTTAGGAATTTAACATCAAATAGTATATTTCAGATTGTGAGAACCGCTACACTGAACGATAAGGTATTTCTCTTTCATTTGACCGGATCAAATACAAACTTAGCTTATATAAACATTTGTCGCATTTCACGAAGTTTTTTTAATATAGTTCAGGTAAGGTTTGGTACACATTACACTTCATAAATTAGTGAGAACAAATATTTATTCGGCTATCGTAGGTCATGAACCTGGACATTCTAGCAGCTCGTTCTCGTTTCGGATTTACATAGAAGCACCAGATTTCACTGATTACATGACTAACAAGTTCGCTACATAACAAAAAATACAGCATTCGCTTGAAACCGAATTATTAATATAAATTAACTAAAATCACCAAAGTGAAACCTTTACGAAAAAAGTCGCTTTCGTGAGCTATTCGAACAACTTTGCTATACAGCAATTTTGTGGTACAATCCAAATAAAAGTATTTCACCCTTCACTTTGCAGCGTATCCAATTTATGAATTTAACATCAAATATTATCTTTCAGATCGTGAGAACTGCTGTGCTGAACAATAGGGTATTTCATCTTCATCTGATCTGACCAATTACAAAATTTGCTGACACAAATATTTGTCGGACGTCTCAAAGGTATTTTTAGAGTAGTTCAGGTCAAAGTTTGGTACACGTTACACTTGATAAAATGGTGAGAAAAGTATTTACGCAGCGTTCCTAGGTCAGGAACCTGAACATTCTTGCAACTCTTTCTCGTTATGAAAAATTAGGATTTACATAGAAGCTCCAACGCTCACAGATTACTTGCTGAAAAATATCACTATATAATAAATAGGAAAGCATTCACTTGGAAGCGAATTATTGCCATAAATTAACTAAAATCACCGACGTGAATCCTGTACGGAAAGTTGACTTTGTGGGCGATTCAAACAACTTCGCTCTGCAGAGAGTATTTTCTTTATATAATATTTTATCTTTGCGATAAATCTTTCACTTGGCATCGAATTATCTTAAAGAAGAAATTAATTACTCGACGGGAGATTTGCTAAGCAACGACATAGCCTTAAACAATATATGCTACTAAGTATTTCGCCTACGGTAAATAATAATGCTATGCAGCAAGTCAACTATTCTAAAGTGATTTATACTATTCAGCATTTAGACTAAGGTACACTTAATAATGCTATGCAGCAAGTCAACTATTCTAAAGTGATTTATACTATTCAGCATTTAGACTAGGGTACACTTAATAATGCTATGCAGCAAGTCAACTATTCTAAAGTGATTTATACTATTCAGCATTTAGACTAAGGTACACTTAATAATGCTATGCAGCAAGTCAACTATTCTAAAGTGATTTATACTATTCAGCATTTAGACTAGGGTACACTTAATAATGCTATGCAGCAAGTCAACTATTCTAAAGTGATTTATACTATTCAGCATTTAGACTAAGGTACACTTAATAATGCTATGCAGCAAGTCAACTATTCTAAAGTGATTTATACTATTCAGCATTTAGACTAAGGTACACTTAATAATGCTATGCAGCAAGTCAACTATTCTAAAGTGATTTATACTATTCAGCATTTAGACTAGGGTACACTTAATAATGCTATGCAGCAAGTCAACTATTCTAAAGTGATTTATACTATTCAGCATTTAGACTAGGATACACTTAATAAATGCTATGCAGCATTTTTGCCTGGACCTGCCGTTATTTAATAATCGAGTGCTGCTTGCTATACAGTGAATCTCGGAAATATAATGAAATAGTTGCAATGCAATCTGCAAAATATTAATTTGTCTCAAACTATTCAATTGACGATATCGGAAAATATTGGAAAAATCAAACACTGCATGAAAGTCCAAGTATGACTCTCAAAATTTAAAGAGTATAGTTCATTCAAATGATCAAAGCTGCATCCCAAACAGTTACAAGTTTACTTTCATAATTTATTATAGTTTGTGTAAATACATATAATCATTGACTACACGATATCATGACATTATTTGATTGCCTGAGCAAAATGAAATTAAAACTGCTATTCAGCAGTACAGTCTATATGAACTGTTATTCAGCAGTAGAAATAGTTAAAGGTCTGTTATTCAGCAGTAGAAATAGTTAACGGTCTGGAATTCAGCAGTAGAAATAGTCAAAGGTCTGCAATTCAACACTGCAAATAGTTAAAGGTCTTCAGTTCAGCAGTGGAAATATTTGAATATCTGCAAGTCAGCAATGGAAATAGTTAAAAGTCTGCAATTCAGCAGTGGAACTAGTTAAGTGTCTGCAATTCATCAGTGGAAATAAACACACTATACCCACAAACAAACATACTATCACATACAAGATGGGGGGGGGGTAATGAGTTTTAAGTTTTAGTTGTAAACATAGACAGAGACAAACACAAATATACATAAACATACACAAACATACAACATAACACACAAATGGGCAATAATTCTGAGTAGTATCTCTCTTTTCAAGAAATCTAGGTGGCCCCAAAAAGGGCCGTTTGGGATTGTTAACCAAGGAAGACAGTTAACACATACCACACGGCTTCACTGTTTTTCTCTGCAAACTTCTCCTCACAGCTGGTCCGTTGACTAAGACCCTCTTTAGGCATGCTTGTATCTCCAAATAAATCCTTCGCTTCCATATGGCTTGTGTCTCCACATGAATCAGTTTGTTGCTCTGAAGTCTTTGTGATGGCCCACCATGCCTTCGCAAATAATTGGTAGTCTGGGTTGAACAGCACATTGCTAACGACCGTAGATGTTTTTACACTGGCATACATCTTGGTTGGGTTGTCTTGAGAATAAGTGACACAATGGGACGATGACTTCTTATATATATATAGTCTAGGACCACAATCGAAACGGATTAAAATGTTCCAGCAATTAGAACGTGCGTCACATAATTCAGTCAGGGGGTGCTGTCTGTCATCCAATCAGAAAACAGCGGACGCGTGAAGTCACTTTCAATATATATGCTGACCAGAATTCCTACGACTTCTTATTGTGTAGAATCAAGTAGAATACCTATGGGTAAAACGAAGACGATGCATTCGGGTGCGCCTTTCGCGGATACATCGTATACTAGGAATGATAGTACCAGACTACTACTACTACTACTAGTACTACTACTGTTGTAGCCAGTATTCTTCTTAAAGACGAGGATGACTTCAATTTAGCTTAGGCTGATTTCCTATACTTTCCGCAAGAATATTTTCCTGCGACGATAGTATCACCTTCACCATCTTCTCCATCATTACCAGTGTATGATGAGTTTAGAAAGAAGCAGAAGGCAGATTTGGAGAATTTTTTTGGCAACGTCAGAAATATGAAGAACATGTATTTGTTCAAGAAGAAGAAGAGGATAAAAGAAAGTGAGAAGAAGAAGAGAAGAGAAAGACTTTGAATACCGAACAGAAGGAAGAGAGTGAAAAAAAAACAGCCAATCAGTTACAAGACATTTTGGCAGAGTTAAAATATCTGCGAAAATTGTACCAGACTTCTTTAGTTCAGCACAAGAGAAAGAGACCTTTACGATCCATTACTTCTAAGCTTTCTATGACTACATTAAATCTTATCACCAACACAGCAGTAGCAGATACTAATACTGCTACTGCTACTACTACTACTACTACTACTACTACTACTACTACTACGAAAACAGCAACAGGAGTAATACGTGACCGTGGAAAAGGATTATGACAGTTACAGCTGATGATGTCAAGTTCATAAGATTTTATATCATTAAAAAAAGAACAAACGCCAACAGCCCTTTTCAGGGACACCTATATCGCTTAGAAAGAGATATTATTCAACGATTGCCAAATAAAGTAAAACTTAAATCCCTTCATGATACAATGTGTGTGTGTATGTGTGCGTGTGTGTGTGTGTTCTTATTCATACAAAACGAAAACATCAAGAGAAAGAGAAATTTACGTTTTCTTTGTTGGTATATTCTCCTGAAATCAGAATGACAATGAAATTTCATAACACATCACACAAATTAATTTTCTTTTCCATTCTTTCTTTCTAATTTTCTGTCATTGTTTGTCTTATTTTTTTAATTTCTTCTCTGGTATAGGTTCTTCTTCTTCTCCTTCAGTTTCTTCTATTGGTCTTGCATTCTTTAATTCTTCACGGGTATGGGATCTTCTTCTGTTTCTTCCTCCTCCTCCTCCTTGTCCTTGTTCTCTTTTTTATTTTATACTCTGAAGACCAATGTCTTTCTCCATGTCATGGTGTCCAGGCATCTTTACTTTTGTCTCTCTTTTCTCATGTCTTTCCTTTTACTGGACGTGGTGGACACTCTGGAGCTCAATGTCCTTTCTCTTGACAGACATAGCAACTATCTTGACTTTTATCTCGAGTGGAGCATTCCGTAGTCTTATTGGAAGTGTACTTTTAAATTACTCTCTGTAAATCTCGGACGAGAAGGGTGATCTGTTTTTATTCTTTCATCTTCACAGACTGAAAACTGAATGAATATAATCTCTTAGAGTGAAAAGATCTATATATAGGTAGAGAGTGTGTACACCTTAGTCAAATAAAATTTTGAATCAAGATGAAACGATCACACCTTGCTGCGAAGAAACCAGAATAAGCCCAGTGACGACGACTTTCGGTGTCGCCTCATATGGTAGGTGAAGTGTTAGCACAAGTGCATGTCAGTGATTTTAAAGGTGACGTGAGTAAGCCTGAACCATTACCATCTACCTCTTCCACAAGACCAAGAGAGTCAATATCAGCTAAGAAAGAAAATCGTTCTGTAATTCCTGAAAATTATTTACACATTCGAGAGACCCAAAAAGTGACTTTCATAAAATTTCGAACGACAGCTTATACGTACACTGTGAAATTTAAAGAATTCAAGCCTCAATTCCCACCCCAGAAAGCAGAGGGTTTCATTACAGATTTTGAAACCACAATGCCAAACTTAGAATGACGATCTTTGGAGGCTGTCCATCAATCACGATAGTTTGAAGTCTTATATCTGGATCGAGTTTAGTACACCGACAGAATTAACACGTTCCACAATTATCGACAAAATTAAACACGTTCAACAATCCAATGATGGGTTTGACATGACCAATGGAATAGCCACTCTTCACCTCCCAGGGGTAGCAGACGTCGCAAAGTTAACAGCCACCAATATAAAATGTGCTTCGCCCATGCTATCGTAGTGACTCGAACTTATGCTGAGAAGAACAATGCAGCGGAATGGAAAATATTATGGCAGAGCATTCGATAATCAGACAGAGGCAATCAAAGAAGAGAAGCAAAACTCCTTTTACACCAAGCAGGAATTTACAAAGAGACTGTGTGTGGGATTCCTGAAATGCAGAAATTTCAAAACGTGTTGGCACCTTGTTATACTTTGAAAGTATACCCTTAAGTCGTTCGCGCAACTCTCATGTTTCGAGAACCTGATTTGTCAGACGGATAATACATTCATGTGTATCGTCATCAAAATCAGGTCGATGCCATTACTACCATCACAGGGTTTCTTGGGTATGGATATTATTGCAAGAAATTTGACCAGGGATTTTGCAGTAGGGACCAACACATTCGTTGTGCAGAGAGATGGCGTGGGTATTTAGCTTCCATACCTTGATTCCTAAAGGAATAACATTCATTGCTCTACTTGCAAGTAAACCTTTCTCAGTCCATACTGTTAAAAACAACATTGAATGAAACGATCACAGCAACAGAATAGTGCTTGCGAATTATTGAGAGTGTGCTCCACATGTGGACATCTTGTTTGAACGAATAACCAAAAGTCACATGTTTGTACAGGAAAGAAAAGATGCCGTTTTTGTGACCAAATCAAGGTCTTCAATCATCAATGTTACATTTAAAAATATGACAATGAACTAGAGGAAGAATTAAACAAAGACCGGAAAAAAAAATAAACATAAACAAGTGGATTTTATCTTTTCGTACTTTGAATGTTCACAAGAGACTCAAATTCACTTCCCTAATTTTGCGTAGCTCATTGTGCTTGCGACAAGTGTATATAAGAACCTGTACTTATTATTGTCCAAACTGTAGTAAGATTCCAGCTGGACGAGAAAAGATCTTTCGGGGTTCTCGTATTATTGCTCATTTTGCCGAATGGATATTAGTCCTCATTGACTACACTTGGAGCCAAGAGGTAATTCAGCGTTACGGGAACTGTCACCGATATGGTTTAAACATATCTTATTTGCTAAATAATGCAAAAGGGGTCGGGATACAAGTTCTCACAACATTAGATAAGCCCTTCCCCATACAGATATAGTGGTACAAATTAATGAAACATGAAAAGCGGCAGAAGAAAAAAGAGTACAAAAGAAAAATAAGAGTCAACGACAACAAATCAGGTGTGCTGATAATTAAAGGATAAAGCTTCGAAAAAAGGAAAAGAGAAGAGAGATATCCATGGCAAGTAAGCAATGATGTTACCAAGCTTCGAAATTAATTATCAATTTATCAGAATACTGTCTGAGAAATAGTAATATTAATAATAGCAAGAATCCCTTTATATTTAGAATCTAAGGAAGAAACATTGGTTGAAACGCCTCATATCCTTAATGTGCTTTTGAATCAACTTAAAGATATTCAAATTTTGCTCAGTTGCAAGTTCAGGTGTGCCAAATAGAAGAGTGTTTGTAGAGACTGGGACGAGCAATTCGTTAAGACTAAGTATTAGATTTTGTCTTTGAACTGCATATTGAATGCAAATGAAAATATAATTATATGCACTTTCTGCTTCTACCCGAAGGTTGCATAAGGGATTGTCTATCAGGTTATTGTGATACTGATCTTTTTTGAGGTCGCTACCTTGGTTTCTAATTCTAGTATGAGCAATAGAGTATTTGCGATCACCATAAAGATAATAAGAAGGAATGCTATTATATACTTTTTAGATTGTAAGAAATCGCTTTCCGATTTGACATTTTATGGTAGGGTATGAGAATAGAAGAGTTAAAGAAAGATTTTTTTGTTATTTCATGTCTGGCATTGATTATAGAGAAGTTTTGTCGATTAGGTAACTTATATCTTGACGTTTCTATCACCAAAGGAAGAAGCAGTTCCTTTAAATAACTTGGTGAATCATTATAAATAATTCTATGAAAAATGCATAGTTTGTAAGGTTTTCTTCTTTCTGAGAGCGGGGGCCAGCCGCATTCCTCATAAGTATTGCGTGCATCGGCACTTCTGGTTTGACCTGTGACTATCACAGCAGTCTCTAACTGAAATCTCTCTAATCTATCTGTCTCTACTTTTAGCCATCGATCCCAAATGACATCTGCATATTCTAATATAGGCCTAATATATGATAAGTAAATTATATCTAAGGATTTTCTACTCAGCTTGTATTTGACGGATATTAAAATATGTAGCAATTTATATCCTTTTTAAGTATATTTTCAAGATGTAGAGTCCAAGTGCATGTATTACTAAGCGTAAGGCCCAAATATTTATGACTGGTAAAAAATGCACGTTATTCGTTTTGAAACTTTAATTTGGGAAAGATTGGGTTATTCTTTTTGCTGAAAAACATGACTTCGATTTTTGCTGGGTTGAAGCTTGCTAACCATTGATTTGAACAGTCCTGGAAAGTTTCTAAGTTGACATTGAATATATATCGGATTTCTTGCATACTTTTAGAAACGTAAGAGAGAGAGAGAACTGTCGTCGGCAACAAGTCTCTTGAGACCAAGTAGATCATCAGCAATATCATTGAAATATGCAAGAAACAATAAAGGTCCTAGAACTGAACCCTGCGGCACTCCAGCTGAAACAGACTGAATTGTAGATTCTGCGGTTTTCACAACAACACTCTGTGTTCAATCGGAAAGATAGATGATGAACCAATTAATCAGATCTTACTCAGTTTCATAGCTTTTAAGTTTATGGATAAGACATTTATGCCAGACTCGGTTGAATGCCTTCGATACATCGCAAAACATTAAACACATGTCTTCTCCAAGATTGAGTGCATCATAAATACTATCACACACACACACGCACACACACACACACACACACACACATATATATATATATATATATATATATATATATATATATATACAAATTACTTAAATTAATTTGAGATCATGCAATCTCTCATCTTAGAAAATACCTGCGCTATAACAAGTATAGTTTATAAGGGTAGAAATGGATACGAGAATAAATCGCACTACGCCAGACTCGGTTGAATGCCTTCGATACATCGCAAAATATTAAACACATGTCTTCTCCACGATTGAGTGCATCACAAATACTATATCACACACACACACACACACATATATATATATATATATATATATATATATATATATATATATATATATATATATATATCAGTTGGTACACGGTTGAGTGATTTGGAAAAAAACCCGATTGGGATTTGTAAAAAAGATCATTTTCATGCAAGTAATTGTATGCATGTTTGAAAATGACTCTTTCCCTGATTTTGCCAACACGGCTAAGTAAAGAAATGAGTCTGTAATTGGTGGAATCATTTTTGCTGTCTTTCTTGCATATTGGGAATACTACCGCTTTTTCCAAGATAGGGAAAAAGTTATCATTAAGGGATCTGTTTAATAAAATACATAGAGGTCTTATAATTGCTGGTGCTGCACCGTTTTATCGTATCAGAGCCACAAGCTTTATTTAAAGGAAGTGTTCTTATAACGTTTGGAATTTCCTGTTCACTCATTACAATCCATGTCAGTTTGTTAATTGTGCGAAGTGATAATTCCGGAAGAGCTACAGTGGTATTGTTGATTTTCGAGACAGATGTGAAAAACGAATTTAAACACTCGATATGCTATATTTATGGCTTACAATCGCTCAGGATACGACGGACAATGTCTTTTGAAACATTCTTCAGAACAATGCACTGAATTTCCAGCAGTTGCCATGAATGGAGCCAAAATCATTTACAGGAAAGTGGAAAAAGTACATTTTAAAGATTCTATGAGTTGTTTAGCCATGCCCTTGGAGTAAATGCATAAAACGTTTGGAATGACAGAAATGGCAAAAGGCTATTGTGCACACTTTTTCAATACCGAAGCTAATCAACACGTTGTGCTCCAACATTTGCCTTACGTTCTCTATTTCGACCCAAAAGGTATGCACACAGAACAACGAGAAGCATTCTACGTCTGGCACCAACTCCACTCGTCAGATCCTTTTGACTTTCAAGAAGAAATGTTGAAATATTGCCGATCTGATGTGGACATTTTACGACGGTGTTGTGGAAAATGTTGACAATTATGTCTGGATCACGGAGGTATCGATCCCTTGAAGGAAGCTTCTACAATTGCCAATTGTGTGCCTTAATATATCGAAAGAAGTTCATGGCCGAGAAAAAACTAGCTATCATACCCCCTCAATCCTACCTCTCTATTAGCCGTCTATACTCCGCCAAAACTTTGCGCTGGCTTCATTACTTGTGTGAAACTGAAGACAAGTGGATACAACATGCTAGAAACGGCGGAGAAAAGGAAATTAGAAACCTTTCCGTGGATGGTTAGGATTTAGAAATTCCCAGATGGTCTACAAATTTCAGAGGTGTTTATTTAAAGGATGCCCAACTTGTTTTCCTCAACAAAATCTGAAAAGTCCTTTCCCAGTGCTCACCATTTAAGTGTTATACAAGCAAACATACCAACTACGCAAGAGTTTAGAAAGTCAGGGATACCAAGAGACAGAAAGTAGGAACACGACTACGATTGACGTTTCAAAACTGATCCAGAATTTAGACGCATTACCGAATATTACGACGTAGTGAATATCGAACCTTTAAATCCATGCGATAGTTTCTTTGGTGGACGACCCAGCGTAACACGCTTGCTGTACGACTTGGACGAATCTCAAGGTGAGCAAATCAAATACATCAATGTGCGTTCCTTGTATCCTTAGCTGTGTAAATATATTCGATTTCCTACTGGTCATACTGAAATGTTGACAGAACACATCGACGTTGAACACAATCGTCAATACGAAGGTTTGATTAAATGTCAAGTGTTATCACCAACGAACTTGCACCATCCTGTTTTACCACATCATTCCCAAGGAAAACTAATGTTTCCTTTATGCACGTGTGCTGAAATGGGTAATCAAGACCAACCATGTTGCCACAATGATCAAGGACGCGCTTAGACAGGTACGTGGGTGAGTGTTGAATTGTTTCATGCTCTCGATCGTGGATACCAACTGTTAAAAGTACACGAAATTTGTCACTTTCCTACTACAGAACAATACCGAAAGAACGATGATTCGAGTCCAGGAATTATTTAGGCTAAGTCAACTAATTCATAAAACTGAAGCAAGAAGCTAGCGGCTATCCTTCTTGGTGTCTGACTTCGAAAGACAAAGAGACATTCAAAGAACGGTACCAATCCTTAGAAGGCATCACCTTGGAACACGTGGAAAAGAACGAAGGAAGACGATCTTTTGCCAAAGTGATGTTGAATTGTTTGTAAGGAAAATTGGCCCAACGTCCGATATTGCCAAAGACGGAATACTTGGCAGACCCAAGTTTCTACTTTCAACTCGTGGACACGCGTGGAGCTTATACGTGAGAATTTAATCTTTTTGAATTTGCACCCCCGACCAGTTTGGAAATGTCATCATTGCAGTGTATGTTAGAGCCAATACACATTTAAAATTGTGTACTGGCTTAGAACTATTAGGAGTTTGAGTCCTTTACTTTGACACCGATATTTGTATGTAAATCAGTCGCCTTGGTAGCTGTCGCCCAGACATTGAAGACAAACATTTAGAAGCATGGACCGACGAACACCCAGACGACATTATTGTAAGTTTGATAGTGGTGGCCCCAAAAATTACAGATACCAATACAGAGACCAACAGGGACAACTGCATACCAAATGCAAAGTAAAAAGACTGACACTCAGCTATCGTTAGACTCAAGTGGTGACCTTTGACGTGTTACAAGAAGCCCTAAAATCAGAACAAGATCAAGACATTCCCGTGAAAACGTTGGATGATTAAGACAAAAGTACAAGACAGAAAGGCATATTACAAAGTTTACTGGATTTATCCAAAGAAGAACTGTCACGATTTAGTCCGTTAAAAACACCAGTAATACCTAGAGTCAAGTTCATATAACATGCCGATAATCAGTGGAGACGAATTCCAGGAAAAAAAGGAAGAAGTGTGAGATAAGATTCATTTCAGTGTTTTTGATCCTGAAACAAAGATGTCACCAAGAAGTTAACACCATCAGTACTGACCAAATCCAATGCTCCGATGCGAAAACAAATCACTCAAAAAGCACCCAAAGAAATCATTGATAACGTGTATGAATGTTGTTTGAATGTTTTAAAAGGAACGGTACCTTTTTCCAAGTTACAGAAAAAGCGATTAATAAAACATCGGAATGTTCTTCCATAAATGGTGAAAAAGAAAATGCCCTTGAATCAAACGAGAAAAATGCTCGTTCAACGAGGAGCATTTCTACCCATGCTGATTGCACCATTGTTAAAAGTGACTGCTCCTTTGTTAGGATCGATTGATGGACCTATTTTAGGAGGAGTGAAGTGATGAGGAAAAAGAAAATCAAAAGGACACATTTTTCTGGAAAGACATCACACCTGTATCTTTGGATCGTATGGAAGGACGAAAATTAACTTTGGTTCCATACAAATGATGGGTGGAACTCCGTCGTTGGTACGAGCAATAGGTGCCTCCGTTACCTCTTAATCCTAGATTCACCGAGATGTCACACTTACAACAAGAATTGCAATCGTTGAGAGATCGAAAAGATTTGTCAGAAACAGAAAAATTGCAACAGTACGGACAGTTATTGCAACGTCTTCAAACTGTTTGATCAGAAAGTTTTAGACGAAAAAGCTAAACATACTCTGGGAGATTTCAAACCGTTCATGAAACGCGAAGGAAAACAAAAAGCAACAAAGAGAATAATAGAAACAGCCACAGGAATGGAAGAAGAAGAAACAAGAGAGGTCTTTCAAACTCCGTCTGCTCCTCCTCCTAGTATGACAACATTCTTGTTGACACATTCTCCTACTCCCAGACGAGAGGAAATGAACGCTTGGGTCAAAAAAATGACACCTACGCCTTCTTCAATAGAAGGAAAATAAGAAAGAAGGGAAGACAGAAGTGAAAAAAGACATGAAGAAAAAATAACCGATCAACAGATGACGGCTCTTACTCCTATTGCCCGTCGGATTCGTCAAGCATCCTCGCAATCCCCCAAAATATGAACAGCCTAAGAGCATTATCGAACAGTGAGTGACTTATTGAGGAGCAGCAACAACAACAACAAACCCCATAGTGAATACAATTTTAGCCAGCACTTACTACAATCCTGTTCATGCTGCTGGTTTTGGAGGAATTCCAAAAATTTTATCATGGCACTAAAACCAAACTGAACAGTTAACGTCTGCAAGATATGCTGCGATGGTTACAAGAACAATCGACGTACACGTTACTTAAACCCTTTGGACGAAACGTTTCCAAAAGTCAACCAAAGTAGCTGGCATCGATCATCATTGGGAAACTGATTTAGCAGATGTCTCTCATTTGGCGGATTACATTCGTGGTTACAAATATTTGTTTTGTGTCATTGACGTGTTTTTTAAATCAGCTTTGGTAGTTCCATTGACTTTTAAAACAAGTTCAGAGTTAGTGCAAACAAAATTTAAAACTGGTTTTGAAACAAAGTGGTTGACATTCTCAACGATGGCATAGAGACAAAGGCACTGAATGTCTGAACCAAGTTTGAAAATGAATTGAAAACAGATGCATTCATTTTTTCACCACTGAAAGTTCTGAAACGAAAGCGAGTGTCGTGGAACATTTTGAAAGAACTTTGAAAGAACGTATGTGGAAATATTTTACACATCAACACAGTCCAAAAATACATATACGTGTTACCACATCGTTCCTAAGCTTACAATCAATCGTCCCATAAAAGAAATGACACCTGGAAACTAAGTGATGGTGTTTGATTGATTGTTTGGAACGTCACAAACCAGAAAAAACAAAGAAAACATAAACAGGAGATTGGGTTTGCATTGGAAAAATAAAGTGCATTTTTGACAAAGATTATTTTCCTAACTGGACGACAGCATGTTTCGTGTCACTGGACGAGTGCATGGACGTGATCCTACTGTCTATAAATTAGAAGATATTAATGGAAACGTGTTAAAAGTAACTTTATACTTGCCTGAATTACAACGAGTGACCAAGAAAAAAAACGACATTTATGATATTGAAAGCATTCTCTATCGAAGAACACTTAAAGTGGGCTAAAGTGGATTTCAAGAAGTGAAAGTGCGTTGGAAAGGATATCCACCTAGTTTCGATTCTTGGATTGCAGCTTCACAAGTCATCGACTATGAAAAGAAGTAGAAGTTACCACCATGCCATTAAACACAGCGGCTACCTCTCCTTCTCAGAATTCTTCTTCAAGAACTACAAAAACAATCCTTGTGGGTATGGTGTGGAGAACGTTTCACAAAATATCAAATCGTCTTTTTCTGCCAGATCTTTGTGGTATATCGCGTCATCGGAGCAGCCATCGGAGATTTTACTTTTGTAACACAGAGATAAAAATTTGTGGACTATTTTACTCAGCAGTTGTATTGGTTATCTTAACCCAGTCCTTCCTTGAAATATACTACCAACAGTAACAACAACAACAACCAATTAGAAAGGTAGCTTCGCCGTCAACGCCGGTCACCACAACAACGCTTCCAATCACAGTAGGGGCATTTTACTGGAACATATTGGAAAATCATTCTCCTTTGACCAAGAGTGACTCCTAGAAAACCAGAACCATATAACTATGAATAACCAATTTTATTTAACATTACCCAGTGACAGTTCTATGGATATATTTCCCAACAGAACATTTTGTTGCTTCACAGCCACATAACCTCAATCCATAAAATTGGATCAGGAAGCTCATTGGAAAGTAGCTTTGGTAGAAAGCATTCATCATACTCAAGTCATCAATATCAACTAAGGCCAAAACACTTTCATCTTCGATATCATCAACGAACAAATTCAAAAACACTTGGTCAAAAATGATCCTGGTTATTACGAATCCATATAACCATCACCAACAAATTCTCAGTTGACCACCAATACCATGAGAATTCCTACAGGATATTACGTCAAATCTCGACATCTCGTCGATAACATTTCAGCTATTTTCAACGATCAGTTTGGCAAAGCACCGGAGAAGACTCGCAGAAGTGTACACATTGAATAGCATCCCGTGCCTGATCGTCTTAAAATGGATCTTTCTAACGGAAAAACTCTCTCCACCAGATTAATAATTTATGTACATTAAATACATTGAACGGTAAATAATACATGTGTATAAGGATCGTATTACTATCGTCATCAGAAGAACACATTTTGTTTTGCAGGATTGCAAAGCAATTCCGGTTGATGGATTCATGATGTCTGCTCGTTCGACGTCTGGTGTCAATTGTCAAGATGGTGTTGTCGTTTAAATTAGGCACTATTACTTGTAGAGTAGCATATGTTGGTATTTAGATGTGTCAATATGTAACCAAAAGAAACTAAAACATGTACAAAAGTTTGGCATTTAGATGTGCCCATCTGTGGTCAAAAAGCAAACGAAGGATGTACAACGTTTGGTATTTAAATCTGTTAATATGTGGTTCAAATGAACCCAACGATGCACAAGGTGTGATATTTAGATGTGTCAATCTGTGGTCCAAAGGAATCAAAAGATGTACAAAGTTTTGTATTTAGATGTGTTACGACTCTATGGTCTAAGAAAAATGTAACAGAAAGAAAGTGAAACCAACAAATCAAGTAAAAAAATCAACAAGCAATTTATTACTAGATAATTAAAATGAAAAATCAAAAGTCACTTACAGTAATGTGTTTTGAAATCCTAATAATCCAATAAGAATGATTGTTCTAATCACAAGTCCTAAATATAGAATGTTCCGAATTCACGGCTGTGTCCTTGAATGTTATGATGTGCTAATGGTCTTTAAAGTCCTGATGTACTAGAAATCTTGATGTGCTGATGTCAAAATGAAGTATTCCAAAATCTCTGAATAAGTTCAGTTAAATTCCAAAATCATTAATTAAAAATCCAAAATCCAAAAGTTTGTGAGCACTGTTATAATCCAATGAATATTTAAAATAATTCCTCTCTTAGAATTTGGAATGAATTTTAACAACTGTAATAGCTCTTTACAAGACTGATGGTAATGTCAAAACTGAATAAATGTCCACCAAACATGGTATATATAAAGATTGGTCACATGACAGAATGTTCTAGAACATGAGTCATCTTAATGGAATTTTTACTTGTAAACAAAAATCAACCTTGACCTTCAAATTGAGAAAACATATTGATCAAAACAACCTAATTCAAGGACACTAGTTAAACATGTTTTTCCTGATAACATTAAGATTTAAGCAAATATTAAAGTGAAGAAACATTTATAATTTCCTAAAATATTTATAATATTATATAAACATCATACATAACAGATGTGTGAATCAGTGTTTCAAATGAACCAAAAGATGTACAAAGTTTGATATTTAGATGTTTCAATCTGTAGTCGAAGTGAACCAAAAGATGTACAAAGTTTGTTACGTCCCATGAATGAAAATGAATTTACAGTATTCATGGTTTACAGCTCTTTTTAGGGTGTCTAAATAAGCACATGCTGAATGTCTTTTCACACATAAGTGACCCATTGATCTCGCATTTTGAAGAAGTCTACCGTTAAATCCAAATTTTTTCAAGATTTCATTTCAACTTACCATATATTGTTCTAAACGTTTACTTGTCTGAACTTCCTGTTGATCGTTCATTATAATAATTGTCTGCAGAATGGTTGAACACTTCTGCATGTATCCCTTTTCAATCACTGATGCTTTATACATCTTCTTTTTCATCAAATCATATAAATATCGGCAACCTGGAACAATGATTGCGTTTATTATGTGTCATCAGCATCAGAGAAACCGTAGTTTAAAGCAAAATTTTAAAAAAAATGAAAAATAAGCTTTTTTTTCTTTTTCTATGGAGCGAAACTTACAAAGTGCCATAAAAGGTTCAAAATAGTATAGTACTGGGTATATGAAAGTCACACGTTTAAAAAAAGAAATAGTCCTTTGGAGAACGTATTCTATAGACCAAATGGATACGGCATTCATATACAACCAAATGGATACGGCATTCATATACAACCAAATGGATACGGCATTCATATACAACCAAATGGATACGGCATTCATATACAACCAAATGGATACGGCATTCATATACAACCAAATGGATACGGCATTCATATACAACCAATACCTGAATCACACAGACATAAAACCAACAACATAGACTGAATATCAGTCTCTTTGTTTACACTTTATGTTATGACAGGTCCAGGCCTACAGGGTATAGGAGTAACGGAGAGAAGAAATGTTAGCATTGGGATATACATAAATTCATATATGCATATAAATACACAAATAAATAATCCATCCTGCACACAAATGTAACCAACTACCTGTGTCATGCACATCAAACAGATTAAATGGAATTCATATAACTGGTCTTGATTTGATGCTTGACATTATGGCCAGTACCGGTGGATCGGGTATAGGAGGAAATGAAATGACTTGATAGTTGTTAGCACTGGAGTGTACAAATAAATAAATAAATATATATATATATATATATATATATATATATATATATATATATATATATATATATATATATATATATATATATATACATGTAATTCACTACACAAATCACACACATGACACTCACTTCACCGAACTCAGGTCTGCTACAGGTGCTGGGACTTAAGAAGAAATATGTTGACAAATGTAAGCGCTTAAACGTATAAATATAAATACTGGCGACCTAATAAAACATTGAAATATATGCAACCCATTATGTAAGTCCTAAGCATGAAACCTGCTACATGGACTTCATCGAACAGCATGTGTATTTACGCCTGACGTTCCGCTAGTACAGGTGAAGAGGTATATACGTGGAAATGAGCTGGAAATGTTAGCATTCGAATAAAAAACATATAGAGTTATATATAGTCTCCAGGTACAATCTATAGGTCATACTGATGAAACCCACTACAAATCACACACACATACAATCTATAGGTCATAATAATGAAACCCACTACAAATCACACACAGATACAATCTATAGGTCATAACGATGAAACCCACTACAAATCACACACAGATACAATCTATAGGTCATAACGATGAAACCCACTACAAATCACACACAGATCCAATCTATAGGTCATAATAATGCAACCCACTACAAATCACACACAGATCCAATCTATAGGTCATAATAATGAAACCCACTACAAATCACACACAGATCCAATCTATAGATCATGATAATGAAGCCCACTACAAATCACACACAGATCCAATCTATAGGTCATAATAATGAAGCCCACTACAAATCACACACAGATGAAACTCACTACTTGGACTTATATAACAGTATTTGGACTTATATAACAGTACTTGGACTTATATAACAGTACTTGGACTTATATAACAGTATTTGTTAGACACTGTAATAGGCCACTCCATAAACCCCAACTCTTTGCCCAACATTTTGAGTATTAAAATGATCCTCCAGATTTGAAAGTTGTTATTACTCGACAAAAAATCTTTTTGATTGGTCAGTATACTTTTGAGTAAGACTTGGAGTTGAGTACAAGTATATGACAGAGGACTAGCTGTTTAGAGTTTCTGTTATTTCCATAATGCATAAACTGTCGGAATACATATGAAACGTAATTAGATTCTCCGGGATTCTGATGGCTACTGTGTCATAGAAACTGCTTGATAGCATTGGAGAGTGGAACATATTTATTATGGTTTCTGGTGTTCTTGTTTTGCCAGGGCTACCTAAAAGATTTAGAAACTGGTATGGATTCTTGTTCTTTTGGCTACGCGTTACGGAAATTGTCTGAATAATTAGACATTTAAGTAAATTCCTGCTTGCTTTTTGCTTTTCTGCGTTACCCGAACTAGTAGAAAGAATTGGAATCTAAAGCTGATTCTTGTAGTTTCTGGTCTTTCCGTGTTACAGAAACGGGCAAGGAGTTGTGTTATTTCTGGTCTTTCCATGTTACAGAAAGCGCCAGAAAACATTGGAAACGGGCAAGGAGTTGTGTTATTTCTGGTCTTTCCGTGTTATGGAATGTTCGGAAACTGCCAGATAATAAAAATGGGCATCTAAGCGGAATTGTGTAATTTCTAATGTTTTCGTGTTTCGAAACTGCCAGAAGGCATCGGAAACTGGAACGAATTTCTGTTTTCTCTAATGTTTCCGTGCTATGGAAACTGCCAGACAGGATATGACGCGGGGACTGACTTGTAGGTCAGAATAATATGTGACATAAATATATCTGCTATCAGTCGTCTTACCCAAAAATCCTACCAGAGCTAGTAGTTTGAGAAGAGATAGTAAAGTATTTTAAGTAAACAAAGATTATATCGCAGAAATATTTCCATATTTGTTGCGTTTTTTTTTTGTTTTTTTAGTTGAAAGAGGGGATCGTATTTCCCCATATAAACATAATTGTTGTGCCGCAGTCCACTGTGTATAGGGGTAGGTAGTTAGGTGTTGGGAAAATGGATAATTTGCATGCGTTTCTTCTACTTTCTTATGATAAAATTATATCATGATATAATGTAACGGGATATGATGTAGTGACGTGAGAAGGTAGGAAGAAAGGAAGGAAGAAAGAAAGAAATGCATGTCTGACTGAAGGAACGAATGAAGAAGAACTAGAAGACGAGAAGAAGAGAATGCGTGAATGCCTGAAATGAATATGTGAAGAAAGAAAGAAAGGGAGAATAAACTCGCTTACAGGGGTGAAAGAGGGAGGAGAGAAGAAAAGGGGAAGGACGGAAGAAAGAGGAAGGAAAGCATGAAAGATTAATAAGGGAAGAAAGAGAAAATGAAGGAAGAAAGATAAAGAACTAAAGGAAGAATGATGATAAGATGATATGATACAAAGTTTCTGTTTTGCATTTGTTTTTGTTTTTTTCTGACACCACCTGAAAGGAAACGTATACGAGATTTGGTGGGAAAATCTCGTGTTAATTAAACACCATTATTTATCTGGCATGATGTAATATAACTGTCTATGATCGTAATTGCAATATGTTAATAACAGCTGGACTAACCTACCCAAGCTTCCACGTTTCGCCTGTGATTCCTAGGCTCCAGCACCGTGCATGGACCTATTCTGTGGGATAACTCTAAATACATGGCAGGCGTCAATGACCTAAAGGCTCCAGATTACCGACCGGACCTTCCCGCAGGATCACAATCTGTACCAAAGTCTTTTTCCTTTCAACCTTTAGGCTCCGACCTATCGGACCTACTCGTCGGATGAGACTGTCTAAGCTCACGTCAATCTCCCGTGATCTCAAATTGGCTCTGGAACCACAACCCGACCAAGTAATGAGATCACTTCTTCTCAACCCGTAGCAATCATCGTGATCCTATAGGCCCTAGATTCCTAGCTAAACCTATTATCGTTGGATCACTACTCTAACCTCAGTTATACCTTATTTCAAGTCCATGCATCAAATTATTATCATTTCGGTCGTCAAGATATCTCTTGCTCAGTCCGACAGAGGTCGAGTGTTCCACATCACTTTGATGCAGTCCACCAAGCAGCTATCAGAAAGCGAGTGAGTATTATTCATTCGATATATGCAAGGACATTAATAACTCTTCCTTTATAAAGGAGCAAATCACAAATATTCAAGGTAACTCTTGCCTACCAGATATTGTATATACGCTTAAAAACCAAGTCAAAGCATTCTCATATAATTCATAAGGTGATTAAAGTACACAAGACCATATATTACTTCGTTAGATCTCCACAGAACGAATGTAAAGTCATCACATTGTCACAGAGTAACGCTACCAAAGGCCAGTTCCCTTATCACCAAAACCATACACTGCTTGATTGGAAGCTTGTTACAATTTGGGTTCAATTAAGAAGTGAAAAATGGTAACTCAACACCAAATTTTATTGAATGTTAAAAATAATTCAAAACTTTTACAAAACAGTACCAAGAGCAGTTTTTGGAGTAAATAAACATAATAGTTACAAATGACGGACTTTATGGCATCACAGTTTATATTTTTGCGTAGCTATATTGCATGTCCATGCATTAAATTAACATCATGGCATCACAGTTTATATCTTTGCGTAGCTATATTGCATGTCCAGGCATTAAATTAACATCATTGCATCACACTTTATATCTTTGCGTAGCTATATTGCATGTCCAGGCATTAAATTAACATCACGGCATCACAGTTTATATCTTTGCGTAGCTATATTGCTTGTCCAGGCATTAAATTAACATCATGGCATCACAGTTTATATCTTTGCGTAGCTATATTGCATGTCCAGGCATTAAATTAACATCACGGCATCACAGTTTATATCTTTGCGTAGCTATATTGCATGTCCATGCATTAAATTAACATCCATAGATTAAGTAATTTTAAACGTTCAATTTTACATTGCCCAATACAACACTCATAGGCTATGTTTCAAACACTGAATTATCATCATTTCAATATTCGGGACGATTATCTGTCATTAAAAGATAATACAAACCAATGGAAAAAAACTTTGACTTTTTATATTCAATCAGAGAGAACGATGAAGGTTAATACAATTATTTCGAAACTCTGCGTTAATTCAAATCTTTCACAGCAGAATACAAGTTAATTTCTAGCAGTTCATGCCAACAGATCAGTTGAAAGGATTGGAGTATTATTCAAATAGCCTGCCAATAATCAATCAAAATGCTGCCAATTATTGCGTAGTTTAACAATATTGATATATAACAATTTAGGTTTTCAAAATAAATTATAATGTATCCTTTAACACTGGTTTGAGTCAATATACATATAATTCATAATTAAGTTAGATCAATGAAATGAATAGTCAAAGGAAAGTACAAACTCTGCTTCTAGGAAATTATCGTGGCAGAAAATGAATTAGGTATAATGATTGTATCTTCTTGCTAGGAAATCCATTATTTATATCAGCAGCGTTAGTACAAAATTAAATTCATTTAAATTCATTCTCCATTGTCAAAGTGCAGCGGTTACTTACAAATACGGGTCATAAGTTCATAAGTTCAATGTATTGCATCTAACTTCAACAATTGAGTACTTTAGAGAAGAGGGCATTTGGTTCCAAAAGGAGTTCACTCTGCAGTGAATTGATAATTTCAAGCTAGATATAACTATGCAGTGAATTCATAATTTCAAGCTACATATAACTATACAGTGTATGCATAATTTCCAGCTACATATAACTATGCAGTAAATTCAAAATTTCAAGCTACATATAACTATGCAGTGAAGTCATAATTTCAAGCCACATATAACTATGCAGTGTATTCATAATTTTAAGATACATATAACTATGCAGTTATTTGCGGCAGGGATTAAATCTATACAAAGATTGCCATGCAGCAATGTGGTGCAATCCAAATGAAAGTATTTCACGCTACACTTTGCTGTGTATCCAATTTCTAAATTTAACATCAAATTGTATTTTTCAAATCATGAGAACCTCTACACTGAACAATATGGTGATTCACCTTTATTTGACCGGTTCAATTAAAAAATTAGCTTACATAAACTTTTCTCGGACATCTCGACTTTATTTTTAGAGCAGATCAGGTAAAGATTTGGTACACATTACCTGTCGTAAAATGGTGAGAAAAATATTTAGTCAGCTTTCGTTGGACATGAATCTATATATTCTTGTAGCTCTTTCTCGCTATGTAAATTTTGGATTTACATAGAAACTCCAAATTTCACAGATTACATGCCTAAAAAGTGTGTTATATAATAAAAAGGACAGCATACGCTTGCCAGCGAATTATTACGATAAATTAACTAAAATCACTGACGTGTAACCTGTACGGAAAAGTTGACTTCGTGGACGATTAAAACAATTTGGCTATGCTGCGTTATTTTCTTTATAATATTTCATGTTTGGAAGAAATGTTTCACTTAGCGAACTATCTTGAAGCAAAAAGTTAATTGCTCTGCAGCGGCAAAGCCTAACCTTAAATTATATATGCTATTCGGCATTTAACCTATCTTAAATAATTTATGCTATTCAGTAACTTAGCCTATTCTAAAGTGATATATGCTATTCAGTAAGTCAGCCTATTCTAAAGTGATATATGCTATTCAGTAAGTCAGCCTATTCTAAAGTGATATATGCTATTCAGTAACTCAGCCTATTCTAAAGTGATATATGCTATTCAGTAACTCAGCCTATTCTAAAGTGATATATGCTATTCAGTAACTTAGCCTATTCTATAGTGATATATACTATTCAGTAACTCAGCCTATTCTAAAGTGATATATGCTATTCAGTAACTCAGCCTATTCTAAAGTGATATATGCTATTCAGTAACTCAGCCTATTCTAAAGTGATATATGCTATTCAGTAACTTAGCCTATTCTATAGTGATATATACTATTCAGTAACTCAGCCTATTCTAAAGTGATATATGCTATTCAGTAACTCAGCCTATTCTAAAGTGATATATGCTATTCAGTAACTCAGCCTATTTTAAAGTGATATATGCTATTCAGCTTTTGGACTGGCGTACACATAACAAATAGCTATGCAGCATTTGGTCGAACCTACCGTTATTTAGGAATCGTGTGTTCACTGCAGTAAATCTCAAACATATAATGAAATATTTACAATGCAGTCTGGAAAATTTGAATTCGTCTCAAAATTATTCAAATAATGGAATCGGGACATTTTTGAACAATCAAACGTGCATGAAAGTCCAAGTATGACTCTTACAATTTCAAGAGTATAATTCATTCATAAGTGATAACAGTTACTCAGACAAAAAGTCAAAGTTTCCTTTGATTATTTCTTATAGTTAGTGTCAAGAAATATATCCCTTCAACATACCATAAATAAAATAATTTGCTTGCTTGAGTAAATGAAATTAAAACAGCTATGTAGAAGTGCAGACTGTAATAACTGCTATTCATCAATGCAGTGGGAACTGCTATTCACTAATGCAGTAGAAACTGCTATTCATCAATGCAGTGGGAACTGCTATTCACTAATGCAGTAGGAATAGCAATTTAGCAATGCAGTAGGAACTGTTATTCAGTAATGCAGTAGGAATTGCTATTCAGTAATGTAGTAGGAATTTATATTCAGAAATGCAGTAGGAACTGCTATTCAGTAATGCAGTAGGAATTGCTATTCAGCAATGCAGACTGTAGGAACTGGTATTCAGCAATGCAGTGGGAACTGCTATTCAGCAATGCATTAGGAACTGCGTTTCAGCGGTGGACATATTTTTTAAATGCTGCTATTCAGCAATGCAGTAGGAACTGCTATTCAGCAGTACAATAGGAACTGCTATTCAGCAATGCAGACAGTAGGCATTGCTATTCAGCGGTGGACATATTTTACAGGCTGCTATTCAGCAATGCAGACAGTAGGAACTGCTATTCAGCGGTGGACGTATTTTACAGGCTGCTATTCAGCAATGCAGACAGTAGGAACTGCTATTCAGTGATGGACGTATTTTACAGGCTGCTATTCAGCAATGCAGACAGTAGGAACTGCTATTCAGCGATGGACGTATTTTACAGGCTGCTATTCAGCAATGCAGACAGTAGGAACTGCTATTCAGCGGTGGACGTAGTTTACAGGCTGCTATTCAGCAATGCAGACAGTAGGAACTGCTATTCAGCGGTGGACGTCTTTTACAGGCTGCTATTCAGCAATGCAGACAGTAGGAACTGCTATTCAGCGGTGGACGTAGTTTACAGGCTGCTATTCAGCAATGCAGACAGTAGGAACTGCTATTCAGCGGTGGACGTATTTTACAGGCTGCTATTCAGCAATGCAGACAGTAGGAACTGCTATTCAGCGGTGGACGTAGTTTACAGGCTGCTATTCAGCAATGCAGACAGTAGGAACTGCTATTCAGCGGTGGACGTAGTTTACAGGCTGCTATTCAGCAATGCAGACAGTAGGAACTGCTATTCAGCGGTGGACGTATTTTACAGGCTGCTATTCAGCAGCATAGTGAGCTGTTTAGAATTCTGAACAGTTTCTACTACAACGAGGATACGCTATTTTGAGATCAATTATTAATTTTATTCCCTATCCAGGGAATTCTAAAATTTGATAATTTCTTATTAAAATCGAGCATGAAAATAAGACAATTACTGAATGGAATAAATTAAAAGTGGGAATGAGTGGCTTGAATTCTAAAACAATTAAAAATTTTGCCTAAATTCATTTTGGAGGTTACCATTTTTCCTGAACCTGACCTTGTTTTACACGCAAAGACTTCAGAATATTCAATTAAAATTTTGATGTCCTAAAATCCCTATATTATTTTTTAAAAACGCTTCCATCTAATATTGACGAATAGTTTGTTCCTTAAATACCTCTAGCGTTTCATATGACTTGAGAACCCAAAAAGGGAAATCTCAATACCAGACCCCTATTGACATCTTACCTTTACAAAACACAGATAACTACAGAGTGGCGTTCAACAGCTTTAATAGTAACGTTATGTAAACAAAATAGCCGCTGACTCTGTCCTGACAAAAATTCAGCCTTCCAATATATGAGAAATACATGTCATGTTCACAAAAGAAAGAAACAGAGATCTTTATTTCACATAAATAAAATATATCACATCGTAAAATACATTATTTTCACACTTTAATATTCAATCATATGAAAGAAGCAAATTCATCTACGAGATAATTTTGTCTACAAAGTACGCCGGCTCAAACTTTTCACGTCACATGACTTATGTCACACATACTATAGACCAATAAAAAAAGAGAGCAGACCTCACTTGCAGACACAGCATTATAAACATTATTTACAATGAGGGTTCAGCTGAGCTAATATCGGTGATATTATCGTTAATTCGGTATGTTTGTAAAGGAGAATGCATGCCGGTAAATATATATTTTGGTCGATTAAATACCTATCAGAAAATGTATTGTCCCTAGCGATATTCCCCATCTATGTACTAGCGATAAGCACCGACTATCGGTTACTATATTCCCCATCTGTGTACTAGCGATATGTACAGGCTATCGGCTACTATATTCCCCATCTATGTACTAGCGATATGTACCGGCTATCGGCTACTATATTCCCCATCTATGTGCTAGCATATGTACCGGCTATAGGCCGTTAAACGTGACACTCAGCACACTAATGTTATCGATCACTATATGAATGCATCTAAAGCATTTGGTACACTACAAACTATGTAGCAAATATCACTTATATCAATTTCAGGACAATACAAATCCTAAATGAAGATTTGATGCGAAGAAATGTGGTTACATGTTTCCAGTTTCCCGAGATATGTATGGTCACAGTATTAGGGGTCGGCCACTTCCTTTTCGAAGGGAGGGGGGGGAGGGCAGTTATAGGGCGATGGGGGAGAGGAGTCTGGTGTTTTCTTTTGAACCGGAATATTTTCCGTTTATCTCAAGATTTTTAAAATAAAGGAATGGATATAATAAGTTCTTTTTGCTATAAAAATCAGAGCAAGAATGTTTTTGTCAGGTTATTTGGGGGAGGAATGTTTTTTTCCAAAGAATCGCAGCCTAGCCCCACAACCTTCACCACCGAAAATTAAATGTTTGGTCCTTTTGACTACATGCAAAACAGCCTATCTCACGGTAAGGGATTGACCAATTAATGTTGTTTTGTTTTTTGTTTTTTTTGAAGGGGGGGGGGGGCAGGCTGGGAACTTCTTTCCAGCCGGAATATTGCTTTGCTTTATGTTATCTCAAGATACAGTTTTTTTCTTTCAAGTAATATAATGGATATGATAGGGTTGTTTTGTTCTTTTCTGTTATAAATCAGAGCAAGAATATTTTTTTTCAAACTATTTGTAAACCGGAATGTATCTTTAAAAAAATCCCAGCCCCCATCTCCAGGCAATTTTAAATGGTCGGTCCCTAAAGAAATTAACGCCACAAGAAGCTTTGTGTTACGTTTCGGCAGTATGCATTTGTTTTCTGATTCATTATTTATATACTTTAAGGATTGCTACTAAGGACTTGTTGTATATCACTGGAAAAGTTAGTATTATTTATATACTTTAAGGATTGTTACTAAGGACTTGTTGTAGATCACTGGAAAAGTTAGTATTATTTATATGCTTTAAGGATTGTTACTAAGGACTTGTTGTATATCACTGGAAAAGTTAGTATTTGCAAAAGATGCCCCAGTGTTAAATCTCAACCCGCATTTTCCACAGTTAGCTCGCATTTTGCGCTTATGCGAGTGGTAAATTCTAGCCCTGCCACATTCTTATTATTATTATTTTAATATTATGCAAAAGAATTATCTATGCGTAAAAACTAAAGTATTAGTTCTTTTTAAGGTATTATCTATGCGTAAAAACTAAAGTATTAGTTCTTTTATAGGTATTGCTCTAATCGTGTGTTCTTGTTGGTCCAAACTCTTGACACAATGTTCAATTTGCAACCCAATTAATCAAAGACACTTTGCCATAAATTTGTTTATTTTGAATAAAATTGATTTAATGTTGAGATTTTTACTTTTGCTTTTTATTTTAATTTTTATTTTAAACTGAATCGTGAGAAAGAGAAAGGTGATCAAATTTCTTTACAAAACAAAAAGAGTCTGTTTTTGCTGTTGATAACTTGGTCGTCTACAAGTATCTATGGCACTATGAATAGCAGGGTACGCACATGCAAGTCCAGAGTGTACACGTACCTATGACACTATGAATAGCAGGATACGGACATGCAAGTCCAGAGTGTACACGTACCTATGACACTATGAATAGCAGGGTACGGACATGCAAGTCCAGAGTGTACACGTACCAATGACTATACGAATAGCAGGGTACACACATGCAAGTCCAGAGTGTACACGTACCTATGACACTACGAATAGCAGGGTACGGACATGCAAGTCCAGAGTGTACACGTACCAATGACACTACGAATAGCAGGGTACGGACATGCAAGTCCAGAGTGTACACGTACCTATGACACTACGAATAGCGGGGTACACACATGCAGGTCCAGAGTGTACACGTACCTATGACACTACGAATAGCAGGGTACGCACATGCAAGTCCAGAGTGTACACGTACCTATGACACTATGAATAGCAGGGTACACACATGCAAGTCCAGAGTGTACACGTACCTATGACACTATGAATAGCAGGGTACACACATGCAAGTCCAGAGTGTACACGTGTAGCCCATTGACGTTTGTGTGAGCAACAGTAAGAGCTGTCTGTGGATTCCTGAAATAAAATAACTGCTAACACAATAACGTGACGTCACGGAAATGGCTTGGGACGATGATAATTAAAAGAAGGAGGAGGAGCAGTCGCAGTAGTTGCAGTAGCAGCATATTTATTCCTCTGTTCGAGTTGTCATTGTTGTCAGTATCGGCATGCTATCGTACTTGATATAACTGCTTATCATTAAACACGTGCTTATTCATCTAACCATGATGGCAATAGAGCATAAAGCGCACGTGCAACCTACCTGATTAGTACTCATAGTATTTACATGTTTCTCTCGACTCAGATAAACTACTAGCGTGTGAAATAACGAGCAAACAGAAATTAAACAAAGATGGGAAACAAATTATCAGATCCAGATTTTGATTTTCCGGATTTTAACCTTGGGAAGTATATGTTGAAAAGATTTTCAAGTTTTAAAGATAAAGTGGCACTGGTAAGTCTATCTACATATATTGTTATCCGTCTGTCTGTCCAAACATTGTAGCTTCAGAAACCACATTTCATTCCACCTTTTGGTATCCATCTTCTTTCTCACTTAGAAGCAGCAAAAATCAACTTTTCAAATACTGCAAAAACTCTATGTTATCAAAAGCCAGCAAAATAATATTCGCTCTTGGCCAAATCAAAAAGTCTTCAGCAAATCCTTTGGTTTCAGAGAGTAAATTCAATACAATCAGAGCCTTCTATCCTAGCCATACATCCCTGGCCCCCGTCTTAAGCCGGTTAGAGGATAAAGACTCCATGTTTACCGCAGAAATTATAACCATCATCAAAACTTTGAACAACATTGAAGCATATCAAAAAATAAGTTTAATCATCAATTTGGATTCCCTTACCAGGCTCAAAGCGTTGCAAAACCTTAAATTTGACTACCCGTTTATATCCCAAATTTTACAGAAATATGATTTGCTCATACAGTCTAGAAACATTATTCTGTACAGTTAGCTGCCTTATCAGATTGATGCTAGGAGTAACGTAAGGGCAGGTTAAACAGTCAAAGCTGTCATGCAGTTAACGCTTTCCTAATAGAAGATCAAACAGTCAAAGCTGTCATGCAGTTAACCCTTTCCGAATAGAAGATTAAACAGTCAAAGCTGTCATGCAGTTAACCCTTTCCGAATAGAAGATTAAACAGTCAAAGCTGTCATGCAGTTAACCCTTTCCGAATAGAAGATTAAACAGTCAAAGCTGTCATGCAGTTAACCCTTTCCGAATAGAAGATTAAACAGTCAAAGCTGTCATGCAGTTAACCCTTTCCGAATAGAAGATTAAACAGTCAAAGCTGTCATGCAGTTAACCCTTTCCGAATAGAAGATTAAACAGTCAAAGCTGTCATGCAGTTAACCCTTTCCGAATAGAAGATTAAACAGTCAAAGCTGTCATGCAGTTAACCCTTTCCGAATAGAAGATTCAAAATATGATATAAGTCGGCATGCTGTATGTACTATGCAAACTATATGGAATAAAAACTCTACAAATAAGCTTCGTAACATGAAACTAGTCATTGGAGAGTGGCATTGTGGGAGTTGTGTCTAGGACATGCATATCTGACTTGTGCTTAGCTCTAGAAATGGCGAACCTCGACTAGAGAGCATGCCCTGCCAGTGTCCACTGACAATGGAACAAAGTGTATATATTTCTACCCTGTGGGGCAGGAGGTTTATGATGTAAACTGAGTTAAGGATATGACGATGTACTACTAGATAAAATCTTTAACTTTTTAAGGGAATGCTGTTTATATAACAAAATATTGACCCTATGATTTGCACGACTTCACGTCATTCTCTGTATTATATATGAGTCTCAGATATGTATACTGATATGCATGACTTCACGTCATTCTCTATATTCTATGCGAGTCTCAGATATGTATACTGATATGCATAACTTCACTCCATTCTGTATATTATATATAAACCTGAAGTACATATCGTGATATGAATATGCTTCCTGTCCAGTTGCGACGGCGGCGCTGGCGTACTCATCATTAAAGTTGATTATGTCACTTTGGTCATTACACCATGTATTTTGGACAGACAACTTCAAATAAACTGAACAAAAACTATACATTATATTGAATTCTAGCTACTGGTAGTACCTAGATTACATCATCCTAATTACAAGTAAGTACAAAATATTTAATAAATTCCCACTAGAACAAAAAATCAATTTTTTTTTCGTTTTTAAAACTTTACCAAATATTCGGATAAGTCGTAACATTGACATACATTTGTTGAATTGACCCCTTAAACATGTAGTCATAATTACTCACCTGTAACATCAGTGACAACTACCCTGTGTAGTCTGAATGCATTACCACTATAGAGTGAGGTGAACGGTACATGTGCTTTCCTATACAATTTATAGGGACTGTTTCTACATAACTATAAGATGTTTTGGACTTCGTCAATTTTTCGTGAAGTTTTAGAAACTAACAAATCTAGATCGTTGATCAAATGGGAGTTTATGAAATATATTTACTTATTAGCAATTACCATAATGTACTCTAAGTACTAATAGCAGTTAGAACTCATTGCAATATATATGCCTTACTGTGCTAATTTTAAGTCATATGGTCAAAATACCTCATGCAATGACTACTTTGAAGTCATATCATGGAATGACTAATTTGAAGTCATATGGTCAAAATACCTCATGCAATGACTAATTTGAAGTCATATGGTCAAAATACATCATGCAATGACTAATTTTAAGTCATATGGTCAAAATACATGGCGCAATGACTAAAGTGGAATGATGGTACCTTATATTTATGTGGTGAAGTTTTTGAAAGTCATATGTCTTCCACATCAGTTACTATATTCAACTTAAAATTTAATGTAATATTACTTTAAGCCCATCATTTGTATCATAGTATGGTACGGTTTTGTGCTTTGCCTACTCAAGCAGAAAGATGCGTCATTATAACGCCGTTCAGAAGCCAGACTCAATTCGATTCTTAATTCCCAAAAGCAAAATGCAAGGGGTATATAACAGTATATAAACAAACAAACAAACAAAAATTTGGGGGGTAGGTGCTCTACTAAAAAAGGTCAGAAAGTAAACTTAATTAGTAAATTGCAAGATACGTCTTGAAGGGGGAAAAAAAGAACATTACGGAAACATACTGGGCACAGTGCGCGTTTTTCTTCTGCTTTTTTAAATTTTCTAGATTGGCTTTTTAAAATTTTCTAGATTGGCTAAATATTTCAGCATTACACTAAGTGTCTGAACGGATTGTCATACAGTTGTCTGTCTGTCTGACTATTTGTCTGTCAGTATGTATGTCTCTCTCTCAACACAAATCTGTACAAGCAGGAAGAGAATAATATTAACGGTATACATTCACATACTCAAAGCTCTCCATATGAAGCGTGTTCTTTTCCCGACTCACATACTCAAAGCTCTCCATATGAAGCGTGTTCTTTTCCCGACTCACATACTCAAAGCTCTACATATGAAGCGTGTTCTTTTCCCGACTCGAAATTAAAGCATGAATGCAGTTTATATTTATTACGTATACCTCTTTTACCCTTTCAAAATATTTTCCACTGTACAGTGTGAATGGAATTTACCAAAGCTTGATTCGGTGTATTGAATCATACTGATGCGGTGAATTGAGTGAAAAACTACTATATAGTTCCATTCCGGTACGGAAATACGGATTAAACGTTCTTACCGTACCACCAGATAAACCATACAAGATTAAATGGATGTGCACTAAACTATTTAACATTGATTAAAACTGTTACACGTCGGGTCCGATAAGAGTTATTGACAATGGCGCTGGATACAAATTAGACCGAAATTTGGAAGAAATCGCCCCTTTAATTTGTGAAATTTATTAAATTATTTAAAAATAATATATATTTAATTGATTTAAAGTTATGTTTTGCCAAAATAGATTCGTCTATTTTCAGCCATCTTCAAGAGATGGGATAGGATGTGTCTCTGTATTGATTATGCATTTTCATAGCTCTGTTTAAAAATGCCCCGCTGCTCTGGATCATCATAACATTAAATTTCAAGGCAGATCAAACATCTGATATAATTTATATTCACTCTACATAGCCACGACTGTATAATTCAATCGTCGAGTTAACTTGGGATATCTTCTATTTATCAAATACATTTGTACTTTCAGATCGACGCCACCTCTGATAGGAAACTGACATACAAAGCACTGTCAAATTGCGTCAAACAGTTTGCGGCGGCATTACTTCAACTCGGCTTAGAACAAGGTGACGTCGTTGCCACCGTCATGCCGAACAACATTGACTATCCTGTCATATACTACGGTGTGACCCTAATTGGTGGAATATTTCAACCTTTGAGTCCATTGTATACAGCAGGTAAATGGAATTTCGAACAATTAGGATTCTTTTTTTTTTTTTTTTTTTTTTTTGTAACTCGCGAACAAAGTTTCGAACAAAGAATAGTTTCTAAAGAAAATTCTTGTATTTCTTAGTGAAAGGCAAACATATACTTGGTACGATTTATAAATGTGATAAAGTTTTAACTTCAAATCTCAAAAAAGGACAAAACAAGCCAATATAAGAATGTATGATTTTCATACTTAAGAAGCAATGTTATGACGATGGGGGAGTCTGGCAGAGTCAGTTTTAGATATACATTGTGTAAACCTGATACTTTTCAAAAAATTACCGTCATACAATGAGTTTATCACACTTTCCTACAGGAAACCTATCCAAATATTTCCTCCAAATCATAGCATTAATTTGATTAATTTTTATTTTAGTGATTTTTGTTTGATCGATTTTATATTTGGCTTTTCGCATTCCATTACGTCGTTTGTATACAGCTCCATTTAATCTGTTGCGTCATCATTTGCACGAGATGAAACTTGAAGTTGTTAATTCATTTCACAACGGCCTAATTCTTTTATTATTTGGGCCCGGGGCGGAGTTCAAATGAGGGTGGTGGTGATGATGTTATAGAATGCTAGGTGTTGGGAGTGGGGGTCGGGATGGGGAGATTCAAAAGCTTTAAGATTATCCTGCTTTACATGAGACTTCGGTATCTAACTTGCGAGGAGCAAATGAAACATGGAAATCACATTTTCCGACGGCGACGGCATTTTCCTCTTTGTTGTCGTTGCTGTTGTCTTTCTGTGTCTGTGCGTGTGGATAAGACGGATGCGGGATCATGAACGTTTGGATTTTTTCATATAGCACATATCTCTAAAACTGCCTAATGTCAGCACATAATTTAGAAACAAGAACCCTCCATCTAAAGAGCTCAGTGTGCACGCAGAGTGTAAAAAAGTCGAATTCATTATTATTGCTTGTAATATATAGACTTTATTCTCTCTCTCTCTCTCTCTCTCTCTCTCTCTCTCTCTCTCTCTCTCTCTCTCTCTCTCTCTCTCTCTCTCACACACACACACACAGCTGGATGGATGGTACGTCTAAAGATAGTTTAATACTTTCAGACCAGGTGACCAGTATGATGAAAGAGTGCAATACAAAGTATGCCATACTAGATGAGGAGGCCTTCAGGAAGATCAAATCTTTTCGTGACGAGGTCAAGTTGGTGAGTTATTAGTTATTATCCACGACTGTTTGTCTATCACTCTGTCCGTCCGTGACAAAGCTTGTCATCGCTTTTGTAGGCTAGATGTGTGGTTGGGGCAGATGACAATAAGTTTTGGGGGTTTTTAATTTTTTTTTCTACTGGCCCTTTCTTTGAAATATTTCTTGAAAAATGTCCCAAAATGGGGTATTTGGGAATTCTGTTCTTCGTCGCTTTTTCTTCCACATTGTTTGGAAGATTTACGGAATCTTTAATAGGATATATATATATATATATATATATATATATATATATATATATATATATATATATATATATATATATATATATATATATATATATATAAGTAAAAAGTAAACCCTAACTGAGTATCTACACCATATATATATATTTGGTGTAGGTACTCAGTTAGAGTTTACTTTTTTTTCTTGTGGCCCATTTTTTAGGACATTTCTTGACAAATTGAAAAAGGGGGAATTTTGAGTATTAAGCTTTAATATTTATGCTATAGAATAATAATAATGCTGGACATTTACAGATGTGTACAAAACATTCTGATCTTTCATTCGTCCAAAGGTCTTGAGAGAGCAGGAATGTCTGTTCTTTGCCATATAAAAACACACGTTCAGAAGAACATACCTAAAATGCGGGCTATGCATGGCTTTGACTGTATGTATATATAGTTAAATCTGGAGACTTGTGATGGTGATTATATTGATGATAGTCAAATAACCTATACCTCAGTGACGTAATGACGATGCTAACCAAATAACATATACCTCAGTGACGAAATGACGATGATAACAACATAATCCACACGTCGGGGACGAAATGACGGTGGCAATCATCATATCTAAATCAACAGAAATGTAGCTTGATATGAGAAATACCAAATTCACAGAAGCGTCTACTTCAAACAACGCGTGTAAACGTCTCTCTTTGTCCCGATTGCTCACAGAAAACACTCGATAATATAGCACATAGATACTTGTCCCAATTGCTCTATTGCTCACAGAAAACACTCGATAATATAGTACATAGATACTTGTCCCGATTGCTCTATTGCTCACAGAAAACTCTCGATAATATGGTACATAGATACTTGCCCCGATTGCTCTATTGCTCACAGAAAACACTCGATAATATCGTACATAGATACTTGTCGCGATTGCTCTATTGCTCACAGAAAACACTCGATAATATCGTACATAGATACTTGTCCCGATAGTTCTATTGCTCACAGAAAACACTCGATAATATCGTACATAGATACTTGTCCCGATTGCTCTATTGCTCACAGAAAACACTCGATAATATCGTACATAGATACATAGAGAGGAAGATTGGTAGTTAAACGCGTAGTTAGATTCGTTGGTTAGTAGAGAAGCTTACTTGCCCATCGATTCACCTATGTACCTATCTACCTAGCCACCTACCTGCAAGCAGACATACATGAGAAGGTAGATGTTTAATTAGGTCTATAGGTAGGTTGATAGATGGGTAGGTAGGCTGGACGAAGGACGAGTATAATAAAGCTTAATGTTTCTTCCGTTTATTAATTTATTGATTGATTGATTTATTCTTCAGAAGGTGATTACCTATGGTCATTCAAAGTCAGACTGTCCTTCATTCGAATTGTTGCTGAACAGGGAAGACAGGATGCCGAAACCTGTCGAATTGGACCCTCAAATAAACCCAGCCGTGTTGTTATGCTCCAGTGGAACCTCGGGGCTCCCAAAGGCTGTTCAACTTAGCCACTTTAATGTCCTCGCCTGCATTCATCAGATGAAAAAGTAATGACCACATTTGTTTTGTTGTAATAGGTTGTCTCCTCTGCATTAGCAAATAGCAATGATAACCACGTCGTCGTCATCATTAAGATTAAGTGTGCAGATTTAGGAGAAACATTATGCCATTACATGTCCTTGAGCATACATATAACACATTTGCACTTTCCATGATGGAATTGCCATTACAAGTCCTTGAGCATACATATAACACATTTGCACTTTCCATGATGGAATTGCCATTACAGGTCCTTGAGCATACATGTATCACATTTACACTTTCCATGATGGAATTGCCACTACAGGTCCTTGAGCATAAATATGCAACACATTTGCACTTTCCATAATGTAATTGCCATTACATGTCCTTGAGCATACATATAACACATTTGCACTTTCCATGATGGAATTGCCATTACAGGTCCTTGAGCATACATATAACACATTTGCACTTTCCATGATGGAATTGCCACTACAGGTCCTTGAGCATACATATAACACATTTGCACTTTCCATGATGGAATTGCCATTACAGGTCCTTGAGCATACATGTACAACACATTTGCACTTTCCATAATGGAATTGCCATTACAGGTCCTTGAGCATAAATATACAACACATTTGCACTTTCCATGATGTAATTGTCATTACATGTCCTTGAGCATAAATATACAACACATTTGCACTTTCCATGATGGAATTGCCACTACATGTCCTTGAGCATACATATACAACACATTTGCACTTTCCATGATGGAATTGTCATTACATGTCCTTGAGCATACATATACAACACATTTGCACTTTCCATGATGGAATTCCCACTACATGTCCTTGAGCATACATATACAACACATTTGCGCTTTCCATGATGGAATTCCCACTACATGTCCTTGAGCATACATATACAACACATTTGCACTTTCCATAATGGAATTGCCACTACATTTCCTTGAGCATACATATACAACACATTTGCACTTTCCATGATGTAATTGTCATTACATGTCTTTGAGCATACATATACAACACATTTGCACTTTCCATGATGTAATTGTCATTACAGGTCCTTGAGCATACATATACAACACATTTGCACATTCCATGATGGAATTCCCACTACATGTCCTTGAGCATACATATAGAACACATTTGCACTTTCCATGATGGAATTGCCACTACATGTCCTTGAGCATACATATACAACACATTTGCACTTTCCATGATGTAATTGTCATTACATGTCCTTGAGCATACATATACAACACATTTCCACTTTCCATAATGGAATTGCCACTACAGGTCCTTGAGTATACATATACAACACATTTGCACTTTCCATGATGTAATTGCCATTACATGTCCTTGAGCATACATATACAACACATTTGCACTTTCCATAATGGAATTGCAATTACAGGTTCCTGAGCATACATATACAATACATTTGCACTTTCCATAATGGAATTGCCACTACAGGTCCTTGAGCATACATATACCACACATTTGCACTTTTCATGACGTAATTGCCATTACATGTCCTTGAGCATACATATAACACATCTGCACTTTCCATGATGGAATTGCCACTACATTTCCTTGAGCATAAATATACAACACATTTGCACTTTCCATAATGGAATTGCCACTGCAGGTCCTTGAGCATACATATACAACACATTTGCACTTTCCATAATGGCAGTACAAATAATATATACAGGTGATACATAGTTAAGGTTTGATTTGGTTTGCTTTCGTGATTTACGGGACAGCAGCACAAGTAGGTTATTGAGTAACATGGCAGTTGGAGTAAAGTGCCTTGCCCATGGACACACCACATTAGCCTACCCCGGGCGGACCTGGTGGTAGGATTCAAACCCGCTCTCTTTCGGTCGCAAGTCTTGCATATTAACCACAGTCCCACTGCGGCTCCTAAGTAAGATAGAAAATATAATATTATGTTAGTAATATTTATTTTAAGTCTGTATGACAAGTATTAGTAATGTCTGTAAATATGCAATTAGAATCAATATATGAAATAATAGTAATGGCTGCAATATACAATTAGAGTATATACATTAAGTATTAGTAATGTCTCTAATATACAATTACAGTCTATACATGAATTAGTAATGTCTCTAATATACTATTACAGTCTGTACATGAATTAGTAATGTCTCTAATATACAATTCCAGTCTATACATGAATTATACAGTCTATACATGAATTAGTAATGTCTCTAATATACAATTACAGTCTATACATGAATTAGTAATGTCTCTAATATACTATTACAGTCTATACATGAATTATACAGTCTATACATGAATTAGTAATGTCTCTAATATACAATTACAGTCTATACATGAATTAGTAATGTCTCTAATATACAATTCCAGTCTATACATGAATTATACAGTCTATACATGAATTAGTAATGTCTCTAATATACAATTACAGTCTATACATGAATTAGTAATGTCTCTAATATATAATTACAGTCTATACATGAATTAGTAATGTCTCTAATATACAATTACAGTCTATACGTGAATTAGTAATGTCTCTAATATATAATTACAGTCTATACGTGAATTAGTAATGTCTCTAATATATAATTACAGTCTATACGTGAATTAGTAATGTCTCTAATATATAATTACAGTCTATACGTGAATTAGTAATGTCTCTAATATACAATTACAGTCTATACATGAATTATACAGTCTATACATGAATTAGTAATGTCTCTAATATACTATTACAGTCTATACATGAATTAGTAATGTCTTTAATATACAATTACAGTCTATACATGAATTAGTAATGTCTCTAATATATTATTGCAGTCTATACATGAATTAGTAATGTCTCTAATATACAATTACAGTCTATACATGAATTAGTAATGTCTCTAATATATTATTGCAGTCTATACATGAATTAGTAATGTCTCTAATATACAATTACAGTCTATACATGAATTAGTAATGTCTCTAATATACAATTACAGTCTATACGTGAATTAGTAATGTCTCTAATATATAATTACAGTCTATACGTGAATTAGTAATGTCTCTAATATATAATTACAGTCTATACGTGAATTAGTAATGTCTCTAATATATAATTACAGTCTATACGTGAATTAGTAATGTCTCTAATATACAATTACAGTCTATACATGAATTATACAGTCTATACATGAATTAGTAATGTCTCTAATATACTATTACAGTCTATACATGAATTAGTAATGTCTTTAATATACAATTACAGTCTATACATGAATTAGTAATGTCTCTAATATATTATTGCAGTCTATACATGAATTAGTAATGTCTCTAATATACAATTACAGTCCATAAATGAATTAGTAATGTCTCTAATATACAATTACAGTCTATACATGAATTAGTAATGTCTCTAATATACTATTACAGTCCATAAATGAATTAGTAATGTCTCTAATATATAATTACAGTCTATACATGAATTAGTAATGTCTCTAATATACAATTACAGTCTATACATGAATTAGTAATGTCTCTAATATACAATTACAGTCTATACATGAATTAGTAATGTCTCTAATATACTATTACAGTCCATAAATGAATTAGTAATGTCTCTAATATATAATTACAGTCTATACATGAATTAGTAATGTCTCTAATATACAATTACAGTCTATACATGAATTAGTAATGTCTCTAATATATAATTACAGTCTATACATGAATTATTAGTAATGTCTCTAATATACAATTACAGTCCATAAATGAATTAGTAATGTCTCTAATATATAATTACAGTCTATACATGAATTAGTAATGTCTCTAATATACAATTACAGTCCATAAATGAATTAGTAATGTCTCTAATATATAATTACAGTCTATACATGAATTAGTAATGTCTCTAATATACAATTACAGTCTATACATGAATTAGTAATGTCTCTAATATATTATTGCAGTCTATACATGAATTAGTAATGTCTCTAATATACAATTACAGTCCATAAATGAATTAGTAATGTCTCTAATATATAATTACAGTCTATACATGAATTAGTAATGTCTCTAATATACAATTACAGTCTATACATGAATTAGTAATGTCTCTAATATACTATTACAGTCTATACATGAATTAGTAATGTCTCTAATATACAATTACAGTCTATACATGAATTAGTAATGTCTCTAATATATAATTACAGTCTATACATGAATTAGTAATGTCTCTAATATATAATTACAGTCTATACATGAATTAGTAATGTCTCTAATATACTATTACAGTCTATACATGAATTAGTAATGTCTCTAATATACAATTACAGTCTATACATGAATTAGTAATGTCTCTAATATACTATTACAGTCTATACGTGAATTAGTAATGTCTCTAATATATAATTACAGTCTATACATGAATTAGTAATGTCTCTAATATATAATTACAGTCTATACATGAATTAGTAATGTCTCTAATATACAATTACAGTCTATACATGAATTAGTAATGTCTCTAATATACAATTACAGTCTATACGTGAATTAGTAATGTCTCTAATATACAATTACAGTCTATACGTGAATTAGTAATGTCTCTAATATACAATTACAGTCTATACATGAATTATACAGTCTATACATGAATTAGTAATGTCTCTAATATACTATTACAGTCTATACATGAATTAGTAATGTCTCTAATATATAATTATAGTCTATACATGAATTATACAGTCTATACATGAATTAGTAATGTCTCTAATATACAATTACAGTCTATACATGAATTAGTAATGTCTCTAATATACAATTACAGTCTATACATGAATTAGTAATGTCTCTAATATACAATTACAGTCTATACATGAATTAGTAATGTCTCTAATATACAATTACAGTCTATACATGAATTAGTAATGTCTCTAATATACAATTACAGTCTATACATGAATTAGTAATGTCTCTAATATACAATTACAGTCTATACGTGAATTAGTAATGTCTCTAATATACAATTACAGTCTATACATGAATTAGTAATGTCTCTAATATACAATTACAGTCTATACATGAATTAGTAATGTCTCTAATATACAATTACAGTCTATACATGAATTATACAGTCTATACATGAATTAGTAATGTCTCTAATATACTATTACAGTCTATACATGAATTAGTAATGTCTTTAATATACAATTACAGTCTATACATGAATTATACAGTCTATACGTGAATTAGTAATGTCTCTAATATACAATTACAGTCTATACATGAATTATACAGTCTATACATGAATTAGTAATGTCTCTAATATACTATTACAGTCTATACATGAATTAGTAATGTCTTTAATATACAATTACAGTCTATACATGAATTAGTAATGTCTCTAATATACAATTACAGTCTATACATGAATTATACAGTCTATACATGAATTAGTAATGTCTCTAATATACAATTACAGTCTATACATGAATTAGTAATGTCTCTAATATACAATTACAGTCTATACATGAATTAGTAATGTCTCTAATATACAATTACAGTCTATACATGAATTATTAGTAATGTCTCTAATATACAATTACAGTCTATACATGAATTATACAGTCTATACATGAATTAGTAATGTCTCTAATATATTATTGCAGTCTATACATGAATTAGTAATGTCTCTAATATACAATTACAGTCCATAAATGAATTAGTAATGTCTCTAATATGCAATTACAGTCTATACATGAATTAGTAATGTCTCTAATATACAATTAGAGTATATACATGAATTAGTAATGTCTCTAATATACAATTTGAGTATATACATGAATTAGTAATGTCTCTAATATACAATTACAGTCTATACATGAATTAGTAATGTCTCTAATATACAATTACAGTCTATACATGAATTATTAGTAATGTCTCTAATATACAATTACAGTCTATACGTGAATTAGTAATGTCTCTAATATACAATTACAGTCTATACATGAATTAGTAATGTCTCTAATATACAATTACAGTCTATACATGAATTAGTAATGTCTCTAATATACAATTACAGTCTATACATGAATTAGTAATGTCTCTAATATACAATTACAGTCTATACATGAATTAGTAATGTCTCTAATATACAATTACAGTCTATACATGAATTAGTAATGTCTCTAATATACAATTACAGTCTATACGTGAATTAGTAATGTCTCTAATATACAATTACAGTCTGTACATGAATTAGTAATGTCTCTAATATACAATTACAGTCTATACATGAATTATTAGTAATGTCTCTAATATACAATTACAGTCTATACGTGAATTATTAGTAATGTCTCTAATATACAATTACAGTCTATACATGAATTATTAGTAATGTCTCTAATATACTATTACAGTCTATACATGAATTATTAGTAATGTCTCTAATATACAATTACAGTCTATACGTGAATTAGTAATGTCTCTAATATACTATTACAGTCTATACGTGAATTAGTAATGTCTCTAATATACAATTACAGTCTATACATGAATTATTAGTAATGTCTCTAATATACAATTACAGTCTATACATGAATTATTAGTAATGTCTCTAATATACTATTACAGTCTATACATGAATTATTAGTAATGTCTCTAATATACAATTACAGTCTATACGTGAATTAGTAATGTCTCTAATATACTATTACAGTCTATACGTGAATTAGTAATGTCTCTAATATACAATTACAGTCTATACATGAATTATTAGTAATGTCTCTAATATACAATTACAGTCTATACATGAATTATTAGTAATGTCTCTAATATACTATTACAGTCTATACATGAATTATTAGTAATGTCTCTAATATACAATTACAGTCTATACATGAATTATTAGTTATGTCTTTAATATACAATTACAGTCTATACATGAATTATTAGTTATGTCTTTAATACACAATTACAGTCTATACATGAATTATTAGTAATGTCTCTAATATACAAGTACAGTCTATACATGAGTTATTAGTTATGTCTTTAATACACAATTGCAGTCTACACATGAATTATTAGTAATGTCTCTAATATACTATTACAGTCTATACGTGAATTATTAGTAATGTCTCTAATATACTATTACAGTCTATACATGAATTATTAGTAATGTCTCTAATATACAATTACAGTCTATACATGAATTATTAGTAAAGGCTGTAATATACAATTAGACTTTATACGTGAATATACAATTGCAGTCTATACCTGAATTATCAGTAATATACAGCTACAGTATATGCATGAATTATTAGTAATGACTAATATACAGTTCCAGTATATACATGGATTTAAAAGTCGTTATAAAACATGTGCTAACTTGTTTACGGGGTAGAGTAAGAGAACAGATAGATATTCATAAAAGAAAGAAAGAATATATATGTTGAAGTACAATATTATTTCTATGTATGAAAAGAAAATTCTTTGTTGGTACCAACTCCTTTTAGGATTGATACATTCAAAAATTTCACAAAATGTTATGAAATTAAACATACAACTGCTTATCCAGAATCTACTCGGTATATATTCTCTGTCTGTCTGTCTGTCTGTCTGTCTGTCTGTCTGTCTGTCTCTCTCTCTCTCTCTCTCTCTCTCTATCTATATATATATATATATATATATATATATATATATATATATATATATATATATATATATATATATATATATATATAAACGGCAGTCAGATATAAAATGAAATTCATCTTCCAAACGATTAAACAATTTACATTTTCTATTTTAAACAGGTTTTGTTTTTGTTCATCTATCAATTTTAGTTTCAAGTCGTTTTGACCATACTCTTAGTTTCAAGTCGTTTTGACCATACTCTTAGTTTCAAGTCGTTTTGACCATACTCTTAGTTTCAAGTCGTTTTGACCATACTCTTAGTTTCAAGTCGTTTTGACCATACTCTTAGTTTCAAGTTGTTTTGACCATACTCTTAGTTTCAAGTCGTTTTGACCATACTCTTAGTTTTATAAGTGCAGCTCTACATGTAGAAGCTGTAATGCTGTCACGGTCTGGCTGAAAACAATAACTTGCATTTTATTTATATAAGACAGCTGTATGTGAATCAGTTAATCTTGAATTCCATTTCTGTACAAAATTATAAGTAAGTATTTGTTTTAAAACATAAATAAAAGTAAATATCAAACAAACGAAGCCTTGTTTTGTTTGGTTTGGAAATGAGCTTTATCTCTGTTTAATATATTATGTATAGTTTTAATATATTTCATGTCATCCGAATTCAAATTTTAAACTAGTAATTAATACTAGTTTGATATCTTTGGGTCAACAATGATGTTTTTTCAAGTTCATCACATACAAAATCATTTTGGATACAATATTTTACACCAAATAAACGTTTGCAAAATTACATATGTACTCTTTCAATACATCTTGACTTGAAATTGCCCAAACCAAAAACTTCTGATCCAGAATTCAATATTGACAAAAATAATTTCTCGAAAAAGTCCAGTGGATGGCTTACAGGTATGTCTGTAAATTGATACAGATATTGGTTTAGTTTTAAAAGTGTCTTTTCAGCTTGGCCTGTTACAGTTCCATATGTTTTTTTGTGTTTTTTTAAAGTATCTCCAGTGGTAACAACAACACTAGAATATGTAAACTGATAAACAATTTCTTAGAGTAATATCAACAGCAATCTGATTACCTACCACGTTACTTGCGTCTTCTCTTTTAATTTCCAACGACAATAATATATTCGTATAAGACATCTAACTTTTTCTGTTAGCCATCTGTAGTTGGTGAGATTAATACAATATCATTAGCATGTAGCAAAAATAAATCAATTCAACGCATATATTTCAGCACCCTCAGCACGTTTAAGTCTTAATTCTTCTTCCAAATCATTGATGTATATTGCAAAAAAAAAAAAAAAAAAAAAAAGGATAAGCAGTTCTCCTGTCTTACCCAACAAAATAGAATTCTTCGCCAGGACTAAACAAAAGTAAATAATTGTGACCCATATTTCACTCTTCACTGACTTTGGTTAAATTTTGTGTTTTTAGTTTATTTTCTCATGCTCTGTTCGTGCAAGCGTCATCAAACTAGATGCTGGAATACATTTCTGTTAGCACAACCACCTTCGAACAAAAGAAGGTCACTGTGACATCCATTTTAAATTTTACTGATTGAGGTTAAGATGTTGCCTTCAGATCCTGGCCAAATAGGTTTTTGCCTCTTGTATAATACTTTTATACCTGGAATCGGGACACGTGATGAGAGGATGCATCTTGATGCGTATGCTACATCCTCTTTTTAAAAACCGATCACTGTGACTCATATTTGACGCTTAACATACTTTGGATTTTTTTGTGTTTTAACTATTCATCCTTGAATCAATAATTTATATGACTGTATACATCTCTCTTAGTACCACACCCATAAAAAATTATCACTGTGACCTACGTTTCACATTTTATTAGCTTAAGTTGCATTTTTGCATTTAGCTCATGACCACATTGGATTTTGGTATGGTATGCAAATACTATCCTATCTACAATATCACGAAACTTATTGAGGGGATGCATCAAGATGAACATTACTACGTCATTTCAGCAGTAGGTCATTGTGACCTATCTTTTATGCACACAGACTTGGGTTCCACTTTGTCTTTGATGTTCATTTCTCATTCAATATTCATGTTATAAATACTAAATTGTGAAACTGATGATGATATGCATCGCTGTTGCTAGCACAACCGTACAACATTAGAAGCTTATCGGGATCTATAATGTATATTCTACTGGTTAGGGTTAAGTTTTTGCGTTTAGCTGATGACCAAACGAGTTTTTGCCATGCTATATGAATACTATCTTAGTTAGAATCATGAAACCTAATGAGTATAAGCATCTTGATAAGTTCTACATTTTTCTTCCAAAAGGAGGTAAATGTGACTTATATTTCATGTATTAGTGAATTTGTTTAAATTTTGTGCTTCGTGTTCATTTAGTGGGTGATGTTCATGTTCCAATTATGAAACTTGATAATTGGATGCATCTCTTTTGTTACTACACTCTTACGACAAAAAAGGTCACCGCGACCCGTATTTTATGGTTTACTAACACGAGTGAAGTATTTGTGCTTATGGCCATATAGATTAGTCCATGGGATATACATCCAAGCTTACTTAGTAGGCTCTTTCTTTCTGACCAGTGCAGTTGGAAGTAGGATTAAATATGTGTATTTATTGTGGCAGGTTGCCATCAACATGTAAACTGTGTACAGTACATGTACATGAGTATAGGAATTATATGAACGGATTGCCTGCTGCATGTTCGTGTGTGTGGACTCATCTGTAAAGGCTAATGAAAGTAATTATTGATGCATGAACTATGCATGTAGAACTGGCTGTCACTCCAAGGTTACTCCAAGCCTGTGACTTTTACCGAGTAAAATCTAGTTTATGTGGATGGACAATGATAACAGATTCATAAGTAAATTATAAGAACAATGATTTGCAAAAATAAATTTGTACAAAACAAAAATAATCTTTGGTTTTATCATCTTATTATATTATATCTACTTTGATATATCATACAAAATAATGTTCGTTTGATTGTTGTATCTTTATGCCCTATAACAGTAGTTACGTAGGTAGGAAACGTTGAATAGTTTTTGGTTAGTTGGTTTAAGTGTATGTCAGTACAATACTGGCTATGTATTACCGATTAAAAGTTAAAATTTTAAATTGTAAAAACTCCACAAAAACATAACATTCAAAATATTAAGGGAAACATTGCAACAAAATAAATAATAGTTAGAAATGGGCCAACATTTTATTGTCAAGAACACTTTAGTCTCAGCTTATTTTCCGCATAGTTATTAATGTTTACAATGGCTACTGGAGACTGCATAATAAATAATGTTTACAATGGCTACTGGAGACTGCATAATAATTAATATTTCCAATGGCTACTGGAGACTGCATAATAATTAATGTTTACTTTCTATCAGAGTTTTTCAAACTTCCAGAGGTTGTCGACAGGATGATCCAATATCCCCATATCTCTTCTTATTATGTGCAGAATATTGTCTATACTATTAAAGAATAATACAAATATAAAAGGTATCAACCTAAAGGAAACAGAATATTTACCGTCACAGATTGCAGATGATACTATTTTAATTCTTGATGGCTCTTTTGAATCTCTGAAATCCTCTATTGAAGTATTAAACTTCTTTGCAAGGATTTCAGGACTGAAACTTAACATTGCCAAAACAAGAGCGGTTTGGATAGGAAGCAAGAAGTACAGTGCCGAAACATTTCATCACAGGTTAAAATTACAGTGGGTGACTGAATTTATATCATTGGGTATAATGTTTGCGGTAGACTTCGATAAAACTGTGAAGATGAATTTTGAAAATAAAGTAGAAATGATTAAAAATTATTTGAAACATTGGGAAAAGCGATCCTTAACACCAATTGGTAAACTAACAGTTTTGAAACTTTAATTATTCCAAAACTAAATCATTTGTTTATCTCGTTACCAAATCATCCGCAAAATTTTATCAGGGAATTAAATAAATTATTTTTCACCTTTATATGGCAGTCAAAAGTGGACAAAGTTAAAAGAGAGGTTATTAATCAAACCTTTTCTAAAGGTGGCCTGGCGATGATAGACATTGATAAATTTATATTAGCATTGAAAATAACATGGATTCGTAGGGTTCTTCTATCTAAATGAACATTTGTTAATTTATTTGAGTATGAAATATGTGAGATAAAATACCTGTTTTTATTAGGAGATGAAAACGTAATAATATTATCCAAAAAGACCAAAAATACTTTCTGGCGTGATGTTTTATTGGCTTGGAAACTGTTAATAGAGAAAAATATATCTTATGAAAACAAATTTATGGATGAACTCACTTACAAGGGTGAACAAGGTACCAATTTTGTATAAGAAATGGTTTGAACATAATGTAATCTATATTGGTGATATGTTTACAGATCAGGGAACATTGATTGATTTTGAAAGTTTTAAAGCTAAATATAGTCTCAACACGAATTGCCTTACTTTTCAAGGTATAATTCAATGTGTAAAGGTTTTATTAAAAAGTTACAGTTAGATATAACGACACCGGTCAGACCATTTATCCCTTTCCATTTGGAAATTGTGTTTCATAATAATAAAGGGTGTAAAGACCTTTACAAACCACTTTTGAAAACGGATGTTTAACTAACTAGTGAAAATAAATGGAATGAAACTTTCAATTTGAATATGCATGTGTGACCAAAAATATATACTAAAGTTTTTACAATAACAAGAAACTCAAAATTACAATGGTTTCAATATCGTGTTAGTCACATAATTTTACCGATGAATTCATTTTTTTTTATAAAATAAAATTGTCTGATACAGATAAATGTACTTTTTGTAAACTTTTCACGGAAACAAAACTGCATTTGTTTAGGGAATGTAATGTGATAAACAGGATGTGGAATGATGAGTCCAACTGGATTCAGAATAAATTGAACATAGATATTGTGCCAAGTGCAAAGACTATAATATTGGGAGATACAAGTACAGATGGAATATATGAACAGCCTTTGTATTTTTGTTTCCTTCTAGCTAAATACTACATCTATATATGTAAAATGAAAGAGAATGTGCCTAGATTAGATGGTTTGAAAATTTTTCTTAAAGACCACTATAATTTGGAAAAATATATTGCTATCAAATCTGAAAAGAATGAAACATTTATGTTGATTTGGGAACAGTGGGAGTCATTATTCCACCAGTAACTAAGAAAAATGTGTTATAATTCACATGCACATTTTATAGCATGATGTATATTATACTGAATAATGTGTTTGTAATATATAATGTCGCTTCATTCCTGATCAACTCATATAATCTGAAAACTCTCCCTCTCTCTCTCTCTCTCTGTTTTTCTTTGTGTACACTAATAATAATTGTGAATGTATGTCTCTGTGTGTGTGTGTGTGTGTGTGTGTGTGTGTGTGTGTGTGTGTGTCTAAGTAAGGGAACATATGTAAAGATCAGGATGCAAAAATAATTGACTGTAATGCCCTATACACCAGGTCAGGTGGTGATGTAGGAGAATATGTAAGATCCTGACAACTTATGTTCAATAAAGAAATATAAAAAAATAATAAATGTTTTTAATGGCTACTGGAGACTGCATACTAAATAATGTTTACAATGGCTACTTGAGACTGTGTAATAATTAATGTTTACAATGGCTACTGGAGACTGCATACTAATTAATGTTTACAATGGCTACTGGAGACTGTGTAATAATTAATGTTTACAATGACTACTGGAGACTGTGTAATAATTAATGTTTACAATGGCTTCTGGAGACTGCATAATAAGTAATGTTTACAATGGCGACTGGAGACTGCATAATAATTAATGTTACAATGGCTACTGGAGACTGCGTAATAATTAATGTTACAATGGCTACTGGAGACTGCGTAATAATTAATGTTACAATGGCTACTGGAGACTGCATCATAATTAATGTTACAATGGCTACTGGAGACTGCATCATAATTAATGTTACAATGGCTACTGGAGACTGAGTAATAATTAATGTTACAATGGCTACTGGAGACTGCATCATCATTAATGTTACAATGGCTACTGGAGACTGCGTAATAATTAATGTTACAATGGCTTCTGGAGACTGTGTAATAATTAATGTTACAATGGCTACTGGAGACTGCGTAATAATTAATGTTACAATGGCTACTGGAGACTGCGTAATAATTAATGTTACAATGGCTACTGGAGACTGCGTAATAATTAATGTTACAATAGCTACTGGAGACTGCGTAATAATTAATGTTACAATGGCTACTGGAGACTGCGTAATAATTAATGTTACAATGGCTACTGGAGACTGCGTAATAATTAATGTTACAATGGCTACTGGAGACTACTAAAATCTTCGTATACGTGAGCTATGTAACCGTTTATTACAATTTGGTTTTCTTTAGGGTTGTAAATCCTTTTATTGTTTTCATTTTCCTCCTTCTCTCTCTTTCTTCATTTATTCATTTATTAATTAACTACAGTATACAGCTATATGTGACGTCTTGCAGAATATAAAACATGGGCGATCTGAGAGACATGAAGCTGTTTTAAAAAAATGTTGAGTTGTCCCTTGTATTATAAATACTTGTAATCGGCGAAATGTCCATAATGTACGTGCCATGGACGCGTGTTTAATATCGCATAATGCCTCTTCCACCATTCGAGCTGAGGTAGAGACTTTTGAGTGTGGGGTAAGTATAATGAGCGATAGGTTATGTATTACCTAGAACAAATCCAATATATTTATATATATATATATATATATATATATATATATATATATATATATATATATATATGCACTGTCTCATACTGCGATGATAACACCAGTCGACATTCAAGCAGACATACATAGTTAAAAGCTATTATTGTACATATTAATTGACCTTTTCCATGCCAATAAAAGTAGCTCATAACAATTTGTTTTTATTTAACTTTATTTTTTCACTTGATTGCAGAGTAACCTGCAAGGTGAAAAAGGGAGATGTAGCCGTCCTTTTCGTCCCATTATATCACGTGTTCGGCTTGCACTGCGCCCTCTCTTCTGAATTAGCTTTAGGAATGACCGTTGTTGTGATGTCAAAGTTCACACCTGATGAGTATTACTCATTGATACAAACACACAAGGTGGGTAATCACGAGTATTACACATTGATACAAACACACAAGGTGCGTAATCACGAGTATTACACATTGATACAAACACACAAGGTGGGTAATCACGAGTATTACACATTGATACTAATACACAAGGTGGGTACTTTAGAGTATTAAACATTGATACAAACAAACAAGGTGGATAATTTCGAGCATTACACATCGATACAAACACACAAGATGGTTAATCTAAAATGACGAAAAGAATAGTTAACTGACGAGTACTACACAATGATTCAAACACACACGATGGGTAATCTCTAGTATTACAGATGGATCCAAACAAAGAAGGTGGGTAATGTCGAGTATTACATAATTAATACAAACACACAAGGTGGGTAATGTCGAGTATTACATATTAATACAAACACACAAGGTGGGTAATGTCGAGTATTATATATTAATACAAACACACAAGGTGGGTAATGTCGAGTATTACATATTAATACAAACACACAAGGTGGGTAATATCGAGTATTACATATTAATACAAACACACAAGGTTGATAATCTCTAAGGTGAAAGAATAGTTAACTAATTTTGTATTCACAGTTTTCGTGTCTTGGAGAAGCTCTTTTCATACATTACTGGCACTTAAAGGTACAGTAAAATATGTTTATAGACACTCAAGAACTAGAAAACTGTGTCCTTTTCAGACAGGTATCCTTTCTACAGAGTTGAAGTATTTAAGTAAACTGAAGATACCGATTCATACGTGTTCTTCTCTATGAGCAAGGTCCATTTTCACTAACATGTCCTAAGTTAAATCTAGTCCATTGAAGTCAAGATTTAGTTTTATGTCCAGAATTATTGAATTCAAACTAGGTGTCCTTTGTGTTGAGGTGTCCGATTTTGCCTCAAAACAAACACTGATATCATTAAAGTCATATACGTGTTGATCAGAAGCTACCGATGGACCAGTGTAAAAATGACTTGAGTCATTGTAAGAAATGCTTCCTAACTTCTGATGATCACTGGTAACCAATGGACTTTAAAAATACTGACATCTATTCGGTCACAAAACTCTCCACCCTCGCCTACAAATTTTCGCAATGATCTTGCTAAGCTATTCAGATATTTTAAAAGAAGTCTAAAGTATTATGTAGATAAATATATGAGAGGTGCGTGAAACATGGTATGGTGCATGATATCAAGACTTATGTATTGGCTGTACTTAAAGGTAAATATTGTTTCTATCCATTGCTAATTTACTATCTTACCAAATTATCGTCTAGACATATTCTGTACAAATTGTATTTCGTTCGTCTTGTTCCATGTATGTGAATAATTAAAACAGAATTCATCTTTAAATTCTAGGCATCCCTTATTCATATCGTACCGCCAGTGGCAGTTATGATTGGAAAGAGCCCTCTTGTGGACAACTACGATTTGTCGAGTGTCCGCCACGTGATCTGTGGGGCTGCCGCTTTGAACGTAGGAGTCGAAAAGAAACTGAAGGAAAGATTGAAATTAGACTGTATTTATCAAGGTAATGCACTAATGTATTCAACTTGCATGCTCTTTGCCCATTGACACGGTAGATAACAAAAGATTTGTACGATTTTGCTACACGATGACTTTGTTGAGCTTCGATCTTCAGGGGCAAGAGGGCAGCAGTTGAATACATATGAAGACAAGGAATTTCCAAGTCTCATGAGCTTTCGCGGTGAGAAACACAAAGGTATATGATGAAAAATATTTTAGTCAGATCTGCGAAGATATCAACATATTTCTTATAGTCTTTTGTGGCGCATGATCCCAATATGAAATATGTTTATACCCCACGACAGTGATAGAGGCATATAAAGCTACTCTTGTCCGTCTGTCCGTCCGTTTATCACACTTTGGCTAGGTTGTGCGTTACCGTTTGTTGTCAGGCATAGTGGTGGGGAATCTGTGTTACATGAAGAAACTTCTACTTTTCATTTTCAGTATAATTGATAATAGTGCAAGGTCCTGGCTGGTATAAAATGTTTATAAATTCGAGACGTTGCATGACCATGTCAGCAGTAAATGGAAACTAACAAAAGTTCCTTATCTTGTTCTTTTCGACACAAATGTTGTAGTCACTCACGGTCTAACAAACAGTAACTGGGTAAAAAAAAGACATCATCGCATGCTTCAAAAAATATGAACACAAATATTTCTTGCTCTGAAAATAAATAAATAAATAATAACTTGTAATATTTGTTATATACAGGATACGGTATGACCGAGATGGGAGTAAGTCATGCAAATACGGATTTGTTTTACAAGATGGGATCATGTGGAAAGGCGCTAAGCGGAGTAGAAGTGAAGGTTCTCTATCTATCTCTCTGTCTCTCTCTCTGTCTCTCTCTCTCTCTTTTGTTATTTACGTGGATTTGCACTACGTACAATAGAAGTTATTGTTATTTACGTGGATATGCACTACATACAATAGTCTGTCTCTATCTGGTTTAGGTGTATATGAACTACGTGGAGCAGAAATGAAGGTTCTCTCTCTCTCTCTCTCTCTCTCTCTCTGGTTTTTTACATAGGTCAATGTTAGTCAGTTGTAAGTCTTTGTGTCCATCGTACATTCCATACCTTCATCGTATTGCGCAAACTTTGAGTTTACACTCATGTGCTTTTATATATCGATTCATTATGTTTAGAACTACATCATCACATAACAAGTTGGTCAGACATTAATGATTTTCACCTCTCATATATAGTGTTATGTACTTTCGTGTGGATAATTGGTGGTATTAATGACACCAACATTCCAAAATTAGGCTATTGTGATCTATATCTCATGCTTCAGTGTCTTTGCTAATAGTTGTTAGTTTGGTATCAGTGTCTTGAGCACCGTAGACTATGCATGTATATAGCTGATTATTGATCATATTGAGTAGTAATAATGCAAATCCATAATTATAGAATGACTTGTTTATATGACCCCACTTATCTACTTCTACTGATGGCTAAAATGCTAACACAATACTTTGTTAATTGTGCCCCGTAAAGCAGGATATGTTTTCGACATGATTTTACCTTGCTAAACTATTACTATGAACAAAGCAAAAGAGTATATTGTCTAGCTACCAGAATTTTGTTAAGAATTCGATCACTTTGGTCGCGGTCAAATTGTACCGGTTGACATAGGTGTAGATGCAAGCTAAGTTGACATCTCTATACATACCTGTGATTACATGTTGTTTTGATCTTGCACACTGTAAGCAGCAGAGACATAGACATTGGTAGGATTGTTTCCATTTTTGTCTTAGCAGATGTTGTTGTTTTTATTTATTTTTTTTTTTTTTTAAAGATAAATTAGAGAAGCATCACAAGTTTTTATTTAAATGTTCGACCTTTGGCTTGAAAAATTCTTATAAAATCTTGCTACTGCGACTTTTTCAAAATAATTAAATTTCCATAGGATCCAAGTGGAAAGTTAGTGTGCAACACATCTCAAACCAATCTGACGACTACAGGTAATTCTATTTCCTACCTCCGAACATAAAGTTGCCATTTCGTTTTATTTTATTTTATTTTTATTGTGCTAACACATGCTGCCTATGAATAACAAGGTACCCAATGACTACATGATGAAAATATGTTATCAGGATATATGGTTGTTATGAATAGGGAAGACTACATAAATGAAGCAAATGGACAATTAAGCGACGCCAGGTTCTACCAAAAAAACTAGACCAAGATCCAACACTATGCAAAAACCATTAGAAATATTATTAACGAAGCGTACCAAATCGGACACATAGATCAGCAAACCAATGACTACTTAAGCACAGAAAACACTAGGGCAGGAAGATTTAATATTCTACCTAAAATCCATAAACAAGGAAACCCGGGCAGACCTATACTCTCCGGTAACGGCATCCCACAGAAAGGATATCAGAATATCTGGATCATTTCATGAGACCACGTGTCCACAAATTACCATCCTATTTTCAGGACACGAGAGATTACCTCAAACAAAGCAAAGCAAAAGCAAACGAACCATTACCGCCAGATGCAATGCTTGTTTCTTCAGACGTAACATCCCTGTATATTAATATACCGCACAGTGAAGGGATATAATGGTGTTGGGAAGCATGGGCCATAATAACTGTAGACGATCCGCCCACTGATTTCCTACTTAAACTTCTAGAGTTAGTCTTAAAACTAAGTAACTTTGTATTCAATGACAAAATCTACACTTCCAAATCAATGGAACCGCAATGGGTACATAAATGGCTCCTTCGTATACTAATATTTTTTATGGGAAGACAGGAGGGTCAGCTTGTAGCATCGATGGAACTTACACCATACCAGTGGGTACGCTTCATGGATGATGTAGAAATTAAGTGGCAACAAGGAAGAGAAAATCTGGATGACTTCGTATAAAAAACAAACAACTTCTATCCTTTAATAAAATTCATGGCAGAAGTCTCCAACTCAAACCACATTTTTCTGGAGACAACAACCAGACTGGTAGAAAACAAACTCCACACATACATCCACTCAAATCAAACTGATAAACACCAGTATATTCTCCTATCCAGCTGTCATTCAAAGCACTGCTTTCGAAACATCCCGTATTGCCAAGCAATGAGGGTACGCGGATTTGGCTCCGACGATGAAACATTCCAAAAAATGTCTGAAGAGTTCTCTGAGCATTTCATGAACCGAGGCTTCGACAACAACCTGACAGCGGAGGCAACACAAAGGTTCAAACAAACAAACCGCAATGACCTACTAAAATATAGAGAAAACGAAAAGGTTGATCGGATACCACTTATCCTGACCAACCATCCAGACAACCCCAAAGTAGGTAAAATCATCCGAAAACACTGGCCCATCGTGAAATATTGTGACACACTAAAGTTAATCCTCCCGAAAAAAACAAAAAACTAATAGTAGCCTACCGCAGACCGAAAACCCCCAGATATTTCCTAGTCAGAGCGAAGGTAACGCCAATCACAAGCCAAGACCATCCTGGCAAATCTATTCCTTTGGATGATCAAACGTGCAAAGCCTGTCAACATATGAGACCAGCACATTCCCTAGCACAGTGACGAGCGAAAAACTGAAGATACATGGCCCAAACAGAACGTGCAAATACAGATAATGTAATTTATCTCATCACACGTGAGGCTTGCGGCCTTCAGTATGTCGGAGAAACCGAAAAGCTACACAAAAGGATAAATCTTCATAGATCTGATTGGATGACAAAGAAGCTGGACAGAAATCCAGTTGCAGAACACTTCTCTTGGCCACACTTTCAGTGATGTGACACTAGCTGTGATTGCTCAAAAGCCTAACTGGAGTTCCGAAACCAGTAAAGAAAAGGAATCTTACTGGATACGCCGCCTTAGAACGCTGAAACCAAGCGGCTTAAACCAAGAGGACTCCAAAAAGGACAACCACACGCAAATAATATCAGTATCTGTTTACAGCCACTACTTTTTCAATTAAATAATTAATTAATTTTGCTTATTACTCACTCACCTATAATTACTGCTATATTTTGTAGTTTTCCCTGCTGTTATTATTGCTATGGTCATTCCTCGCATTACAAAAACAATGAAATATCCAGGATATAATTTATTGTTACACCACTTTGCAGTGAAAAAACAGATGGTGCTATAGCTCTTCCCTTTGTAGGTCAATACCAACTAGTTTACCACATTATCAGTCAAGTTGAAGCCAACTAGCCGAAACATCAAACATTTTGAAGCTGTAATTTCATTAGAAATAGTCTTTGAAAACTTGTGTAATTTCAACCCGTTTTTGTCTTTATTGTTTGTTTTGTCTCTGTTTTGTGTTTGCCTTTGACAAAGACTCAGTGAGACTCGAAAGCGCTTAGGCTAGTTAAAAACTAGAAAACTAGTTTGCACTGTACGTTGTCAGTTTGTTGCTTTTATCTTAATCACTCCCTGTCACAAGCGATCCCTTGCCGGATCAGAGATATAAAAATAAAAAGTTGTGTAACAATAATAAACGAGCGGGTTATTTTGTCTACCCCCTAGTGATTCTAACATGTAGGAGTCCAGACTTTTTCTTAGATTTTGTGTTCAGTGTATGTAAGCTGTTTATTCCCCTGACGAAGAGCTTGTTTAGGTCGAAACGTTGGGAAACCGTTTTTAATTTGCGCCGTTATAAATTTGTGTGTTCATATATACATATACATATATATATATATATATATATATGTATATATATATATATATATATATATATATATATATATATATATATATATAGAGAGAGAGAGAGAGAGAGAGAGAGAGAGAGAGAGAGATACCAATGCTTCACCGAACAGAACATTGTCCCCTCAGATTCTCACCTCTATATATTATTTTATCTAGATTGAAGAACCTAAAACAAAAGTCATTCTTGAGGCAAATTTTAGAGGCGAAATTTGTATCAAGGGTCCGCAAGTGATGCTGGGATACCTGAGAAGACCCGACGCGAATAGACAGATATTTGATGAAGAGGGGTGGTTACATACAGGTATCTTTCTGGATATATATTGCCGCAATGAACAGTGTTGTTATCATATATACATATATTTCATGTGTGTGTATACACCTTCAACATCTAAGTCATCAACGTCATAAAGATTGTCTGTCTTTATGTATGTCCGTTTCAGTTAATATAGCCTCGACTTATACCTTAGGACAAAAAGTATGCAAATATAACAATGGCCATGAAAGAATATAGATAATATCTCCAACAGATTAAAATTCATGGTTGATCCGTTATGATGTTCCAGCAATCAATCTTTAAATTTCAACCGATTTCGAACACTACATTTGCACACACAGTGGTGTTCAGGCTTGTGTTCAAAACCTTGATTCGGGACTCTATTATATAGATGGTTTCCTTGGAACATTGATGTCCTATGATCAAGTGTTTACATGTGTATGTATGAATGTCTTTGTGAGTTTGATTTGTCAATATTTACAATTCTGCACTGATCATGAGAAGACTGATGATATGGGTCGTTTGAAAACGAGACGATGTCAGCCTGCGCAGCCACAATTTGGAACTGAAATTCTGCATTGCAGCATGGTTTCTAACCATGCTGCAGTGCAGAATTTCAGTTCCAGATTGTGATGGCTCGGATCCACGCAGTTTTATATCACGCGAAGGCACACACATTTTAGAAACTCATTATTCTCAGTAGAAGAGAGAACTCTGTACGATACCGTTTTCTTTGTTTATTGGCAATCCAAGATGGTGTCAGGCATGTGCAGTGCAAAGCTGTTATATTTTCGTCATTTCACTAATGTAGTAGATAAAGTAGATCAGTGCAATTATTTAATTATCTTTTTTCAGTAATCAAATATTACATTATAATATTCCAGGAGATGTGGGCTATGTGGACGAAGATGGTTTTCTGTTCGTTGTAGACAGATTGAAAGAAATAATTAAATGCAAGGGAAATCAGGTAATATCTTTACTTTGATAACATTGACGATATCTTCAACATATTTAATGTAATTATGTCTTGCTTTGTTAAGATTAACTCAGTCTTTTTTCATTGTATACAGCCTGTATTTTCTTATAACGCATTACAAGAATTACTTTAGCTCCATGTAATTATTACTATATCATTAAATTAACTCCACCGATGTCAGAATCAAAAGTCAGCGTTTTCTTGATTTTTGTTTAACATTCCGAAATAGTACATGCTTATGATATATGTGTATTAGGTGCTCTTGAAAGGAATTATATTTTGCATAGAGTTGTCCTTGGGGCATAGACTATAGTACCGGCAGCAAACGACTGATAATGGATCTGGATGACGTTGCAGCGACACCCTTGTCTTGCAATTCTGCGGTCTTAGGGTTCGAATCCCTCACTGGCACATGCAACTGGAATTGGTCACCCATCAAAGGGTAATGGTTTCCTCCTAGTTCTCTGCTGCATCCAATTAAAGATTTTCTTATGCGCATCCAATTAAAGATTGTCTTATGCACATCCTATTAAAGATTGTATTATGCGCATCCAATTAACGATTGTTTTATGCGCCAGCATTAGTTTACTTGCGTGCGGCATTAAAATGATTGACATACACAACGTCATAGCGCTGCCACTGTGGAAGGCAGAAGATATGAGGACTGTGAATGGCATTGATGAATTAAGCTTAAAATCATTTAGGCTTAAAAGCTAAGTAAATTTTCACATATCTTTTATCATGTTGTCAAATAAGAATGTTTTAACATCGCTTCAATCCATTAGAGACTCGGCAAATTTCACTGGTTTTTACAAATTTAAACAATATTAATTCTTGTCCTCATTAAGCCTATGTAATCCTGCCACCCAGGGTCGAATCCGAATGTGAAATCATGTGACGAGCTCGTAAAAGGGCTAATTGAGAGTTGTTTCTTTGTAATTATTTTAAAGTTACTTAAGCTGAAAAAATATGTTAAATCATTAATGATTCGTAATCAACATTCATTAGCACAGGGTATACAATGCAAAGCAATTCCTTATCTTGAGTGTTACGATGCTAAATCAACCTTAAGGTTCTACACGGAACGACCGCAGAATTGCAACATTTTTATACACGATTCTGCCTAAGTAAAAGCCAGAGTAATAAATATAATTGGTGGCCATTTTAATTATTTTGTAGTGTTGAATGTTCATAGGTCACAAAAATATCTGAGTTGAATTTCAAAGGTTACAGCGGGGAAAATAACATTTTTATTGTAATCAACATAATTTGGGAAAAAAATCAATATATTTTGTTTAAACTATATAAACAATTAATCTGAACAATGTATGGAGAGATTAGGGAAATCTTATTTTCCTCACGCTTTCCTGTCAAGAGCCGGAATATTGGAAAAACATCCTTCCTTCCGTCCATTCGTCTATCCGTTACCACAGCTCTTAAACCAGAGGGTTGAAATTCACGAAACTTTGTCCTTATTTTGCTCCTGTAGTAATCATCAGCGAGACAGGCGTCATTCTTTGCCTCTACTCAGAGGGTCCCGGGAACGGGGGAGGAGACCTCAAAAGTCAGATGTATTACCAGGAAGGCGCATCTTTAATATAAGGATTTTGTGCTATAACCCCTGTTTCACTGTCGCGGGTGGAGGAGAGTGCCAGGGTTGGTAGTTTGGGGGGAATAGGGCGGTTGGAATATGCAGTAATAAGTTTAAGGGTTTGTGATGGCATGCTGAAGTTGTATTTCTGATGGACCATTGTTCAAAAATTCTCTGACGCAAATTACGACAAAATTTGATCTGGGTCCACATTCACACAATTCTTCAACTTAATTGCTTACTCAAACTTATTTTAGTGTGTGTGTGTGTGTGTCTGTGTGTGTGATAAACATATTGTTTAATGTTGTATGAAACAACGACACGAATTCAACACCCCTCTCAATTTGAATGAATTTCAATGTTGACAATTGTTGTATAATTATATAAGTCTATTCATTATTGGTCAGAATATACTGAGTTAAGTGTGTATACAGGTTGAGGTGTTTCATGTCATAATATACTGAGTTAAGTGTGTATACAGGTTGAGGTGTTTCATGTCATAATATACTGAGTTAAGTGTGTATACAGGTTGAGGTGTTTCATGTCATAATATACTGAGTTAAGTGTGTATACAGGTTGAGGTGTTTCATGTCATAATATACTGAGTTAAGTGTGTATACAGGTTGAGGTGTTTCATGTCATAATATACTGAGTTAAGTGTGTATACAGGTTGAGGTGTTTCATGTCATAATATAATGAGTTAAGCGTCTATACAGGTTGAGGTGTTTCATGAATACGGGGTTTGTCTAAAATATGTTAGCATGGTGAGATATAAGTATTCATTTTCATACAGCGACAGTGGCTGCAACGGCGGCGGTATCAATATAAAACCTACACACGGGCGCAGGTGAGACACCAGGTTCCGATGAACTCTCGGTTTCATAACAAAAAATGTTCTTTGAACCCGCTTTAATGACTGAAGGGTTTACTGTAAAACATCAGAAAAAGTATGTTTTGTTTATAGGTTTAGAAAGACCTATGATGAAGTCTTGACTTTTACTATTACCATGGATATATGAAATGTTAAAACAGTTTCTTTGAAATACTACAAAACGCTGCACTTTTCATTCAGAAGAATGATAGCCCATCTTGAGACTCTTCTTGACAGGTGCCTCCCGCATACTTGGAAGATATTCTGCTAAAACATCCCGGAGTAAAGGATGCCGCTGTGGTCGGTATACCGGACCCAGATGCAGGAGAACTACCTAAGGCTTTTGTTGTAAGGAATGACGAGATGTCTGATATTGATGAGCAGCAAATATATGACTTTGTGGAAGGTGCGTTTCTTTTGTTGCTTCTCTGCATGCTCATTTTAAAAGAGCTGGCGATAATGTGATAAAGTCTGTCTGTCTGTCCGTCTCTTTTATGTTCTCTCACACTACAATGCAGAGTTTAAGTACACCAAACAAGGGTAGTATTATTTCCCACCAACCCCACCGATTATGACGCCACTTCCATTTTCCATTTATTTATTTTTATTCTTTTTTTTTTTTTTTTGGGGGGGGAGAGGATGGGGGATGCATGAAAGGGAGTGAGAGTTATCAGAAGTGCGAGTGTACACATATTTCAGTTACAGTGATATTTTATTATATTTCTGACAAAATTTTAATTTTGCAGTCATATAGAGTAGGTATATGATACATGTAATGGAATTTCCGTTCCAATCATTTCTCACGCTTCAGGGTGGGCGGGATTTTTCATGCTTGAGCCCACGTTAGTGAGAAGCTTGACGTAATCACTTCCCTGGTGGCTGTTGTGGCACCGACGTCGTCCTCAACAGTGTTTTCGTTAACGTTTTTCATATGTTTACATTTCCTAAGCCCCTTGATAGCTTTTAATCATATTTGGAATGAATCCATACTAATATACGTTCGCTTGGCCCTATGACCCTATGACCCTGGGGAGTCAATGTCACAGTTCTAGAAAACTTGCGTTAATGTTTTACTTAAAGTGTTTTCATTAACTTTTATCTTTCCTAAACCCCTTGAAGGATTTTCTACATACTTTAGATGAGTCGACATGAAGCTAATGGCATTCATTATGCAACATGCTTGCTCAACCTTGTAACCCTATGGTTAAAGGAACACGTTTTACAGCAACCTTGTAACCCTATGACTACTATAGGCACACGTTTTACAGCAATCTTGTAACCCTATGGTTAAAGGCACACGTTTTACAGCAATCTTGTAACTCTATGGTTAAAGGCACACGTTTTACAGCAACCTTGTAACCCTATGGTTAAAGGCACACGTTTTACAGCAACCTTGTAACCCTATGGTTAAAGGCACTCGTTTTACAGCAACCTTGTAACCCTATGGCTAAAGGCACTCGTTTTACAGTAACCTTGTAACCCTATGGCTAAAGGCACTCGTTTTACAGCAACCTTGTAATCCTATGGCTAAAGGCACACTTTTTACAGCAATACTTTGAAGTTCGTCTCGACATGCAGGTCCTGGGCTTTTTAAATTAGACAAGGCCTGAAACGTGTGGGAATTGAAGAAGACGAGTTATCAAGTTGCTTTAACTTTGTACTTGATGATAATATTCAGAGCAGTTTCCTTCCATAGGATTTGTTTTATTTAGAAATTAGGAAAATACCGTGATATACACTCTCATGTCATGTGTTAGATGGTGTCACTGTAGTCACTCTGATACAAACCTTGAAAGAAAAGCAACGAATTGTTTTCTTTTTCTTCGGAAGAAATTGAGTTTTGCATATTCTTTAGTACGTGAAAAAAAAAACATTTTAAAATTATTTGGTTTTTTTAAAATTCATTGTAATATCTGAGTTACCCTGCACCGAGTTTTTCAGTCATTTTAAGTTTTATTCATGACCTTCTTAAACAGTTGTAGATTTCTGCAATCATTTGATGATGTGACATCACTTTCTGCCAAAGCCAGGCTCCTCACAACTCGTACCCCAGACTATTATCCTATCGAGTTAACCTATTGGGAGGTGTATATTCCAAACCTGGAAAAACCCTAAACATTTATCCATCAATATATCCATCCATCCATCCATACATAAATACATACATAAATGCATGCATCTGCATATTCAATTAGCACATTGAAAAGATGAAGAAAGAATGCAACTGTCCTTTACTTAAATTCAGTTTCGTTTGTTAGAAACCGTATTAGAAGCCCGTGTAATTACAGATAATGGAGATTAATTAATATCTGCAAAAATATTTTGTTTCTAAAGTGTGACTTTTAAATCGATATGCCGGAAATCCATAACGTGACATACAATCAGTATGCACATTAATATATGTTTATGGTTTAACGGCACATAAGCAAACTTCTAGCTATATAGTGACAAGAAAGTTTAGGTATTCAAAAAAAAAAAAAAAAAAAGAGAGAAACATACAATAAGAAATGCTATAGTATGTGTTGTCAATCATTTTGAGTTTTTCTCTCATTTTCCTGATGTATCTACTTGATCCTTACTATAACAATACTTTTGTTAATATGTTCAGTATGGTTATATGGCTCGTTGGTCTTAGATGTCCAAATGGTTGATAAAATATTGCTCAAATGTTGTAAAATTCACTTTTTAAAATGAAATATTAATTTTTTTAAATATCATTATACAATACAAAATTCAAGTACCTTGCAAATATTTGCAGTTTTGTGTGAAACACAGTTTATTTAATTGTTTTCATTTTCTTCAAGTTATCATGATACATTCAACATGATGAATATATTCCCCATGGCTGTACTTTCTAGATCGTGTACCACCATATATGAAGCTGAGGGGTGGCATAGAATTCATCAAGGAGATCCCTAAGAATCCAACAGGAAAGATCTTACGCCGGAAGCTACGAGAATTTCCTGTGAGCGACGAAAACGACAACATAGACAAGGAAACCTGTCCCTTACAGGTCTATCGATTCTGAGAATCATCAAAAGTGTTACAAGAAATGTACAGGGCTGCAAAAAGCTTTTAATGAGTCAATCAAAACATAAACTCGTACTGTTCAACTATTAAAGAAAAAGTGAAAGATTGACAATATACTTGTACTCTTATTACTCGTACTGTCAGTGATATAAAATTAACTCCATTTCGAGACCAGATTAATAATTCGTACTGTCAGTGATATAAAATTAATTCCATTTCGAGACCAGATTAATAACTCATACAGTCAATGATAGAAAGTTACCTCAATTTAGAGACCAGATTAATAACTCGTACAGTCAATGATAGAAAGTTACCTCAGTTTAGAGACCAGATTAATAACTCGTACAGTCAATGATAGAAAGTTACCTCAATTTAGAGACCAGATTAATAACGCACGTGTGTTAAATAAATTGAATGGTAAATAACATTTGTTTATAAAGATCACAATCCTGTCGTCATACCAGAAGAACATATTTTTGTTTTGCCGGACTGCAAAGCGATTCCAGTTTATGGATTCATGATGTATGTTCGTTCACCGTCTGGTGTCAATTATCAGGATAGGGTTTGCGTTTAAGTCATTTTCTTAGACACTGTTATTCATAGAGTAGCATAAGTTGGTATTTCGATGCTTTAAAATGTGGTCCAAGGAACCAAAAAATGTACAACGTTTGTGATTTAGTTGTGTCAATCTGTGGTCCTAAGGAATCAAAAGATGTGCAAAGTTTGGTATTTAGATGTGTCAATCTGTGGTCCTAAGGAATCAAAAGATGTACAAAGTTTGGTATTTAGATGTATCAGTCTGTGGCCAAAGGGACCAAAAAATGTACAACATTTGTTATTTAGATGTGTCAATCTGTGGTCCTAAGGAATCAAAAGATGTACAAAGTTTGGTATTTAGATGTGTCAATCTGTGGTCCTAAGGAATCAAAAGATGTACAAAGTTTGGTATTTAGATGTGTCAATCTGTGGTCCTAAGCAATCAAAAGATGTACAAAGTTTGGTATTTAGATGTATCAGTCTGTGGCCAAAGGGACCAAAAAATGTACAACATTTGTTATTTAGATGTGTCAATCTGTGGTCCTAAGGAATCAAAAGATGTACAAAGTTTGGTATTTAGATGTGTCAATCTGTGGTCCTAAGGAATCAAAAGATGTACAAAGTTTGGTATTTAGATGTGACAGTCTGTGGTCCTAAGGAATCAAAAGATGTACAAAGTTTGGTATTTAGATGTGTCAATCTGTGGTCCTAAGGAATCAAAAGATGTACAAAGTTTGGTATTTAGATGTGTCAATCTGTGGTCCTAAGGAATCAAAAGATGTACAAAGTTTGGTATTTAGATGTGTCAATCTGTGGTCCTAAGGAATCAAAAGATGTACAAAGTTTGGTATTTAGATGTGTCAATCTGTGGTCCTAAGGAATCAAAAGATGTACAAAGTTTGGTATTTAGATGTGTCAATCTGTGGTCCTAAGGAATCAAAAGATGTACAAAGTTTGGTATTTAGATGTGTCAGTCTGTGGTCCTAAGGAATTAATAGATGTACAAAGTTTGGTATTTAGATGTGTCAGTCTGTGGTCAAAAGGGACCAAAAGATGTACAAAGTTTGGTATTTAGATGTGTCAGTCTGTGGTCAAAAGGAAACAAAATATGTACAAAGTTTGGTATTAGATGTGTCAGTCTGAGGTCAAAAGGAAACAAAAAAAATGTACAAAGTTTGGTATTTAGATGTGTCAGTCTGTGGTCAAAATGGAACAAAATATGTACAAAGTTTGGTATTTAGATGTGTCAGTCTGAGGTCAAAAGGAAACAAAATATGTACAAAGTTTGGTATTTAGATGTGTCAATCTGTGGTCCAATGGAACCTAAAGATGTACAAAGTTTGTCAGGTTCCATGAATAAAAATGAATTTACAGTATTTATGGTTTGCAACCCTTTTATGCATGTCCAAACAAGAATGCGCTGAATACAGAAGTCATGTCTTTTCACACATAATCAGTGGTGCAAGTAAGCAGGTATGGTCAGGTACGCCGAACCATTAAGACATGTATTGCCGATACTGTAAAGTCAGGTACGCCGTACCATTAAGATGGGGTAGGGGGTTCGATACCGTACTGGTATGAGTTAAAATCTGCTTGCGACACTGCACAAAACTGACCTATTGACCTCGCATTTTGAAGAAGTGTACCTGTAAATCCGAAAATTTTCAATATTTCATTTCAACTTTCCATATTTTTTCTAAACTTCTTCTTGTCTGAACTTCCTATTGATCGTTCATTATAAAAAATATAGTCTGCTGAATAGTAGAACAGTTTAGCATGTATCCCCTTTCAATCACTAATGCCTTGTGCATGTTCTTTTTCCAACTCATCTTTTATTTCAGCAAATAGATTCTGGAAATTTGTGTCTATCCTGTCCAACTTCATATTCAGTGATATTTTCAACTTGTCAATTATTTTGTCCATCTTAACAAGAATTTCTTTAATGTCAACATTGTTTTCTCTTTTCCCACTGGAGGCCTCCAATATCTCTCTAACTATAGACCTACTTGCCATGGTAGGATCTGTAGTGTTATGCTCACTTTCACTAACTATTCTAGAGTGAGTCACATAAGACTAACCTTTTCTTGCAGTACCTCTGCCTGACATTACTAACATTTACTTTCACATGTAAAATTTAAACACAAACACCCATCAATCAGCTGATCAAGACCAGGCAATGGCACATAAAACATTTTGACTAGCCAGCCTAGAGTAGAATGGTATTATGCAGTAATTACATCAATAATTATCTAGCAGTTTGATACATTTAGCTTGTCTATACCCTTCTTGACCAGTCTGTCTGTTTCATCATTTTCAAACCAAAGACATTGGCTGTAGACTCAAATTTAGATGCACTAGCAAAGCACCACCATCTCAGACTACAGCAAACCAGAAGTCATGGTTTTAAAATGTTGATTTCATGCCTGGGGATAGGGCTGGGGGAGATATTTTAAAAATCTCAAGCTATTTCATGCCTGGGGATAGGGCTGGGGGAGATATTTTAAAAATCTCAAGCTATTTCATGCCTGGGGATAGGGCTGGGGAGATATTTTAAAAATCTCAAGCTATTTCATAAATATTGTTGATGTAGCTCTGAAAGTCTGTGTATTATTATCAAGGCCTGGGCTATAACATATGTAATTAATTTTGAATCACACCCATGGGTCTTGCCCTAGGGACACGAGAATTTTGCTCTCTGTCCATAACTTGAATACAGTTGAGATTCCCAATGTACAACCATATATAAGTTTAAAGGACAGAAGGAGATAAAATCAGACATACATCCAAAACATACCTGGGTCATGCCCCTACAGTACGGAACTTCCTCCTGGGTAATAATTTTGAAACTGTTAAGATCACCACCCTCTAAATATGAAGGACATGTGGTGATAACATCAGATATATATCTATATACAGACCCTGGGGCAGGTGACTTGTCTGTGGTTAAAACTTGGCAACTTTTGAGATCCGCAGCCTCTAACCATATACTGGTTTGAAGGACATGAGGAAATGAAATCAGACACATGGGTCATGCCCTGAGGTAGGGGACTTAACCCTGATTCATAAATTGAAAACTCCTAAGATATCCACCCTATAATTATGTATACATTTAAAGGGCATAAGGATATAAATGCATTTGTGTATTCAACAAAGGCCCTGGGTTATAACCCTGGAGTAGGGGACTTGCCTTTGACTCATAAATAGAAAATTATCAAGATCCCCACTTCATAACCATATATACATTAACTTATACATTGACAGTGTTGTAACATTGACCTCTGGATCAGACCATGTATTAATGGCAAAGCCTGGATTTACTGTGGTGTGCCATTCACTTAATTCTAGTTTGTTTTATGACTAAAATGGACTCCCTCATCCAAACACTTTCTGTGATGGAAGAGTGATATTACTGTCAATTAGGCTGGAGGTTGAGCATGTACATGTATAAGTAAGGGGGGGGGGGGGATTGAAGAACATAATATGATCTCTGAGACTGAAACCCACAGGGTGCCCTACTAAGATCTTGCATCTTCAGCTTCTTGCCTAATTCCAATAATGCCCTTCATCCATTACAGCTAGTCTTTTGATGCTGGGTCCATTATTTTCATCCCTCCATTAAAAGTAGCAGCTCTAAAGAGAGACAACAAAAACCAGAACTCAACAAAATTAAATAATATATTATTTATTGTCAGTAACAAAAAAGGATCATTTCAGCAAAGATTACAAGGCAAGAACAATGTTACTGAAGTGCATGTTTGCTACTTGAAGATGGCTTCAAACCTCAAAGTTAATAATGTTTAAAGTCTTTAGAAGAATGTCAGTCCACTGTCTTAAGAATCTCTACAAGGGAACACCCTTTCCTATATGCAGATGAAAAAGAATGAGCCTTCAGCACATAAGCATTTATTCCATATAAACATAGCACTTCCTTTAGCTACCTGGCTATTTTATTGGTGGAAACAGCTTTGTATGTACAGTAGGAAATAACCACCTTTTCACTCTTCCTTATTGTCTTTGTTCCCTTTTAAATAATGAAAGAGTGTTTAAAATGGGCATAACTCGGGTTTATTAAACTTCTTCATCTCCATAACAAATGGAACTCCTGGCTTGGAAAGTTTTAATAGCTCTGTGTAAATAAAGACAACTCTGTCATGGCAAAATTATCAATTTTTTTTATCTCCAGACCTAACAAAGTCCGTTTTAGTAACCATTGCTACAGCAACTAAAGACATTAATGTCAAAGTCAGTTTCTTAAGAGTCAGCGTTGTGAGCGGTTGAAATAATCTTTTCATTACTCTAGTGATAATGTTAGAACAACTACAACATGATACATCCAAAGTTGTCAAGGTCTAAATTATTACTTATTTTTGTGTATTTACCATATTTTATGACTTTTTAAATTCACAACGAAGGTCATGTATGACACTGCTTCATCTTCAGTTGGGCAAAAGGGACTTCAATTGTGGAAAGACACATACAGGCACCACCTCATCCTGGCTGTATCATACTGTAGAAAGTCTCTACTGCTAAGATGTTTTCTTATACTAGCACTCCAACAAGATTGAGACATCTCCCCAGGCAAAAGGTCCTTGTCTCTTGGCAACCTGACTGGAAGGGAAAGCAAACATTGTAGTAATGATGGAAACCATGTTTGGTCCAATAGGGGACCACAATCAAAGCCTTGTCAACCTTATCTTCTGTAATCTTGCTTAACATCTTTCCAATAATCTTAAATATTGGAATGATATATGGAATATGATCTGACCAGGACATTGAAATTAATATGACAAGCTTCTGGTTCTGGCATCCAAGATACATAGCTATCCAACTGAGCATTCAATCTAGAAGCAAAGACAACAATATTATGTTGTACCCAGAGTCTTGAAAATTGATTAAAAATGTCCCTTTTGAAAGGCAGTAATATAACACCGTGTAACAATTTTTTTTCCTGGGTAGTAAGTGTTATTTCCTAATTGCTTATGCCTCAAAAGTATAGAAAATGGCTATTATTTCCCACAAACTTTGTGAGATTGTTGTCTTTGCTTCTAGATTGAATGCTCAGTTGGATAGCTATGAAGAGAGAAGCAAGTCGGAGAGCGAGGAAGACGTTGTAGATCCAGATGACAATTTCAGAGGTGGAGCTGAGGAGAGAAACCCATACTATCCCAACCAAAAAGACCTCAACGACTTGATTAGAGATCTTGGTCTCACCAAGTCCAATGCCGAGCTTTTGACGTCTAGGCTCAAGCAGTGGAACTTGTTGGATGAAAGTGTGAAAGTCGCAGATCAGAGGAAGCGTCACCAACCTTTTTCCAGCTTCTTTACCCGTCAAGATGGGCTCTGCTTCTGCCACAATGTGACCAGTCTGTTCAAGGCAATCGGAATCACCTGTAACCAGAATGAGTGGCGCCTCTTTATTGACAGCTCATCCAGGAACCTCAAAGCCGTGCTGCTCCATAATGGTAACAAGTACCCGTCTCTTCGCCTGGCTCACTCGCTGTACCTCAAAGAGGATTACAACAGCATCAAGACCTTGCTGGACGCCTTGAAGTATGATGAGTAGGGCTGGATGGTCATAGGAGACTTCAAAATGGTGGCATTCCTGATGGGTCTCCAAGGCAGTTTTACTAAGTTTCTCTGCTATCTTTGCCTTTGGAACAGCAGGGACACCACAGGCAGGACTGGCCACAGTGGACCGAGTTCTCTGTGGGGAGGAACAACGTCAAGTGGGAGCCACTGGTGGACAACCGGAAGGTACTGATGCCACCACTGCACATCAAATTGGGTCTTATGAAACAATTTGTCAGAGCTCTAGATAAGGAGTCGGCAGCCTTCAAGTACCTTCAAGACTTCTTCCCTAAGCTGTCTGAGGCAAAGGTCAAAGCCGGTGTCTTCGTCGGACCACAGATAAAGAAGATCCTGGAGTGCAATGAATTCCCCAAGAAGCTCACTAGTAAGGAGAAAGCGGCTTGGAACAGCTTTGTCGCAGTGGTTCGGGGCTTCCTGGGCAATCACAAGGCCGAAAACTATGTGGAGCTGGTTGAGATTCTGGTGAAGAACTACAGCACAATGGGCTGTAGGATGTCCCTCAAAGTCCATATCCTTGAAGCTCATCTTGATAAATTCAAGGAGAACATGGGAGCGTACTCGGAGGAACAAGGCGAGCGCTTCCACCAGGATATACTGGACTTTGAACGCCGCTACCAAGGACAGTATAACGAGAACATGGTGGGAGACTACATTTGGGGGCTGATTCGCGAAAGTGATTTACAGTATAATTGTAAATCTCGAAAAACTACTCACTTCTAAATTTTTTGTAGTCATTTTTGTATTACTTTAACATAAATACATGTTAATTTGGATTCATATGTTGTTTTCTGACTTTATGTGAACGAAAAGACACAAATTCGCCCATTTTCTTATTGGAAATAGGTAAATTTCAAAATATCACTGTCCTGGTCACAAAAGCAAAGTTTGTGGGGAATAATAGCCATTTTCTATACTTTTTAGGCATAAGCAATTACGAAATAACACTTACTACCCAGGAACAAAAATTGTGTTACATAGTGTAATCATTTCTTTCAAAACACTATTCCCACATATGTTTTGCAATACTATCTAATACTAGGGAAGTTATACTATACTATATAGAAGTTATACTATACTATATTGCAGTTGTATTATCAGATTGTATGCCAATATGTATAGCCTTACTTGATGAAAACCAGGACTTCCAAGTAAAGAAAACTGCTAGAATTTCTAAAATTCCTTAAGATAAACCTCTTCTAACCATATACAGGCTTGATAATCAATTAAAAATTTCCCTTTTCAATATGAGTTCTGTGAACACTAACAAATGTATAGAATGAAAATCTGCTGCCAGATTACATATCCTTGGAAAGTAAAAGGCAGTAATATAAATGTTTCTTTCTAAACACCATTCCCACATTTGTTTTGTAATACTATTTAACACAAATGAAGTTATAGCAACCATATTATTAACATATGCTACTGCTGTGGTATAATCAGATTGTGTGTCAATATGTAAAATCCTACTTAATTAAAACCAGGATTTCAAAGCAAAGACAAATTGCTTGTAGCTCTATAATGTTAATGTGGTAGCCCATCTCCTCAAGTGACCATCTCCCTATAAATTTACTCCACACTGCTCCCCATCTCATAGCCGACACATCAGTTTGTGACCAAATGTTAATGTAGTAGCTCATCTACTCAAGTGACTGTCTCCCTATAGATTTACTCCAAGTGACACAAATTACTCCCCATCTGATAGTTGACACATCAGTTTTTGCACAAATAGTAATATGGTAGCCCATCTTCTCAAGTGACCATGAAGTGACCATCAAGTTACCTATAGATTTACTCCAAGTGATATAAACAGTTCCCATCCGATTGTAGCCATATCAGCTTGTACCCAATGGTAATGTGGTCGCCTATCTCCTCAAGTGACCATCAAGTAACCTATAGATTTGCTCCAAGTGACACAAGCTGATCCTCATCTGATATTAGACACATCCGATAGTACCCTAATAGTAATGTGATTTTGTCTGATCTTCTTATCAATTTTAATATCAAGATTATTACAATGTGTGACTTTTTATTACACAACCAATTTACCAGTTTAGATCTATAATATTGCTCTTAGAAATGTAAACTGACTCAACATTCATCCATTTCCAACCTTCTGTACACTGTAGTGTAATGGAGCTTCTAAAACAGATGAAAAAGCATTAACTTTAAGAGCAATGAAAAAGGCTCATTCACTAATCTCTCTTCCAATGCAAAAGGTCAAAAGTTAATGCCATATTCTTTTGACCATTTCACTTGAGAAGAAATCATTAAAGAGAACTTAGTCAACCTGGTACTCCTAAAAGGTTATCCTTCCAAAAAGGATATGCTTTGAGTAGATATCAAACAGACTTGTCATAATTAATCATAAATCCAAGCAACACCAACCTTTGCAATATTGATGCATTCTCTGAGAACATCTGTCTGTCTGTCTGAATTCATGTTCAAATAGTCATCAATATAAGATGAACATTTGATAAAAGAAGGCAGACAAATTTTTCAAATTTATCATTCCAGACAAACTTTAAATATTTTTGAGTGCTTTCATAAATGGAATACTATATTATGCATCCTTTAAATCCAAAGATGCAAAGAAGTCATCTTTTTGAGTCAGCTCAAAAACAAAGCTGAATTTCTCTTGCTTAAAGTGCTCATATTTTACAAGCATTTTCAAAAGTGACAAGGTCATGACAGGATGAAACTAGCTATTATGTTTTGGAACTATAAAAATATTTGAAACAAACTATTTGTATTTCATTTACAGTCTGCTGAAGAGCACCTTTTGCTAAAGGTTCTGATACCACTGTGTCTACACTGAATTTTTCTGCTTTGAAAATCTTCCCCGATTTGGCAACTTTTCTTGATGGGGTAAGTGATCAAATTCAACCCTATATTCCTAAACAGCCACTAAAATCCATTGGTCAGCAGGCAAAGTGTTCCATTCATTCAAGCAAGACATTAATTATTCCAAGTTATTTACCACTGACTTAAAGCCATGGTTTCTTTCTGTCTTGAAGATTTTGGGTGACACAGCAGATGGAGTCATTGCTTTTCTCTCATGGCCTGCACTCAGGTTGTAGTCAGATACCCATATTTGTTAGGAGGTTGTGACAAGATGTAGGGGTGTTGCCTAGCATTCCCTTGGGAGAAACCTCTTCTTCTGACTTGCCCACCTGACTTTGGTCTACTGGAACAAAGTAAAAAGAACACTCTTTTGTTCTGGTAACCAGAAATGTTAGAAATATTACCCAAATGGTAGGCATTACAACCCAGTTTCACATTCTTTTTTATTTCCTTTGAAACATGATTTCCAAATAAAATGTTGATATTAGAGTACTGAGATTACAAATGCTGATATTGGAGTACTGAGTTTACAAATGTTGATATTGGAGTACTGAGGTTACAAATGTTGATATTGGAGTACTGAGATTACAAATGTTGATAATGGAGTACTGAGATTACAAATGTTGATATTGGAGTACTGAGATTACAAACATTGATATTGGAGTACTGAGATTACAAATGTTGATAATGGAGTACTGAGATTACAAATGTTGATATTGGAGTACTGAGATTACAAACATTGATACTGGAGTACTGAGATTACAAATGTTGATATTGGAGTACTGATATTACAAATGTTGATAATGGAGTACTGAGATTATAAACATTGATATTAGAGTACTGAGATTACAAACATTGATACCGGAGTACTGAGATTACAAATGTTGATATTGGAGTACTGAGATTACAAATGTTGATATTGGAGTATTGAGATTACAAATGTTGATATTGGAGTACTGAGATTACAAATGTTTGAATATGTAGCTTCTCACCCCTTTCATAAGCTTTTAAATTTGGCAACTCCCACAAAATGTCAGAGTCAGTTACATGACTCATTGTGACCCGACTGCAAATCAAACAAGACTTCCACTAATTTGCTGTCAAAGCTACTAATCTGATCTCGCAATGATCATTCAGGCCCACATCAGGTTTAATATCACTGACGTTTTCGAAGTGTATTGACACATTTTCAGTCTCCAGGGATGAGCAAATCCCATAGCCCGATGTCCTGGACTATTAATTTTCGAAGTCTGGCAAGTAAAATGTTTTAAGTCACTAGTCCGGAACAAATGCATTTTTAAAAAGTCGGGCAAGTCCTTATTTTCGTGCTTTAATCACTATATCTACCTTTATTTGGCCAATCATGCTCTCTGGGCATAATGAATACTTGATTCTACCCCTCTTCATGTATACATTTACATCCTGTATAACACATAAATGTGGTCAGTGATAATTGTCGCAAATGCGCATGTTCTGTTACCACTTGACTACATATTGGGCTTGGCGACCAGATTATCGGCAAATCAAAACACGTCAAACCAAAGAAAGCTAGTATGATCAATTAGCAGTGTTTTAAGTGGTTTTGTTGCATTGTGTTTACTCAAGCCAGATCCTCACGAGCGGCTCACTATGATTTTAATCCAGCGAGTCAGTGTAATTAAAATAATGAAAGGTACTTTACCAACATCAGTGTTGGTTTCCTTTATTAACTGATTAAATGACAGTAATGATTCTTTAATTTTTAATTGATTATACAGATGATTAACTTCCACGTGCGATATTGCGTTTGAAGTGAAACAGTTACGCTATTTAATGAGCTGTCTCTGTTCGTATTTAAAAGAGAAGATGTATGTTATGATCACTGTAGAAGTAGTTGTCAAGCAAGCTGATAGTTACTCTGTGGATAAAATGAGTTTGCTAAATTATTTTTGCAAGGAAGGTACTATAGGCGATTCGGAGAAGGAAATATTTTGTGAAAGTGGGGGGATAAAATATAAGACTGCTACTGAGTGTGCGGTAGCTATTTCTCCAAAGAGACATAAGCAAGAATCCGTGGTGGCAAAAAATGTCAAATATGACACTACTAAGAGACCGAGAAATTTTTGGCCGCATTGGGTTGATTGTTATCCCTGGCTTGAATGTATTGACCCGGAAGGAAAGATGTTTTGCAGTTATTGCAAACAATATTCCAAACTGGCACAGGTTGGAAATTCACCCAGGGTATTTGTCAGTAGAATTGACAAATTCAGGATTGAACCAATCAAGTCTCATGACATGTCTGGACTCCACAAGGCCTGTGCAGCACAATATATTGAGGACTTTAACCAGACAGAGCTATCAACTGCTGGCTTAATGCTGGTGCAGGTGGCAGACATATACATGGACATTTTTTCAAATCCATCAGCTAAAACATATATACAAGAACATGAAGAAGCCAAATGTATAACAACCAATGTTTTTGAAAAATTAAATTCTTTTAAGAAGTAATTATGTATTATATTATTTCGTTTATTTTTTCTATTCATTAAGTACATACATCTCATCAAATCTTGGTAAGTGATTACCATTTTGGGACAAGTGAAAAGTAAGGTGGGACAAGTGAAGAATAAGGTGGGACAAGTGAAAAGTAAGTTGGAACAAGTGAATTTTCGGAAACCACTTGTCCTGGACTAGTGGATGAAAAAAAAAATTCTCAGCCCTGATCTCATTAACCTTATTGCCATCAACCTCTGCCAAAGGAATATCAGTAGATTTGGTTTACATCTAGGGAATTCATGACATACTTCTGAGTTTTTGAATATCAGTAGATGTGGTTTACATCCAGGGAACTCATAACATGCTTCTGAGTTTTTGAATATCAGTAGATTTGTTTTACATCTAGGGAATTCATGACATGCTTCTGAGTTTTTGAATATCAGTAGATTTGGTTTACATCTAGGGAATTCATGACATACTTCCGAGTTTTTGAATATCAGTAGATGTGGTTTACATCTAGGGAATTCATAACATACTTCTGAGTTGTTGGATTCAAAACACAAGAACTCACTATCACTGGAGCTGAACAATAAAAAGACATCATCCTTTTTCTCTCTTTTCTTAAAGGTATCCATATTGGTCCACTGACATAGACTAGGGCCCAAACACCAAGCATGTGAACTTCATAAACAGCTCAAACTTGTACAAACACTATAAGAGTAAAAAAGATGAATAAAGTCAAATTTATCTCATTATCAAAATTCTCCAAGACCATGATGATAAAATCCTATATCACAAGTTTTATCAAAAACATGAGAAATATGGCCTCCAAAATGCTAGAAAGCTCATCCAAACAGACGCAAGATAATCTCATTGATATGAATGGATCTTGCTCATTATTATACACCTCTGAGATCCCAGTGATATAAACCTATCTTCCAAGTCTGATCAAAACTGGACCAGGAATTTGGCCTCCAGAGTGGTAACAAACTCTGTCAAACTGATGCACTATCACATCATCGATATATATGGATCTTGCTCATTACATAACTCATCTTAGACCCTAATGATATAAACTTACATTCCAAGTTTGATCAAAATAGGATCAGAAATATGGTCTGCAGAGTGATAACAAGAAATTGTTGACAGAGGGACAAAAACCAATGATTGCAGAGTCATATCATAAGCTCTCTTAGCCTTATGGCCATGGGAATTAAATCCCTGTAACTTTCAGCTCCTTGCACTTTTAATCTCTATGGGTGTTCCTTCTAACTGATGCACTTTTGATGCTGCACTCATGCAAACAGAAAATACTGACCTATGAAATACTCTGGTCAAAAGTTGATGCCAGATGAATGAACAACAGATGGTTGACCAAGATACATTATGACTATTATTTATCATCATTTAAAATATTCATTACCGATAAAGAAAAAAGCTGCAGTATCAATTTTGAAACAACACATGTATCTACAAATAATTTTGTACTGAAAGTCTTTTGTCTTTATCCCTCCTAGTTTGTCTCTCCATCATTCCATATCTTTAAGGTGTCCTTGGGTTAAGTCCAAAGAATGAGGTATTAAAATAAACAATAAGAAGTCTTTAACTACAAAACAAACTTGCCTTATTATTTTTCTTTTGTTTTCTAGTCACTATATCTAATCTATGACAGAGTAGTGAATTTAAATTTGATCTATATATGAAAATGAAATACAACATAATAAATTATACATGAATTCAACTTATTTATTTTCAATTTTCATTTTATTTTCCATGAACTTTAACATTTGTATTCTATGTCCTTTCTGTCTTTTACCAATATAATTTCCTTTTGAAAGAACTTGCATGTGATTATATTGACCATATACAACTCCTAACAATTTTAAGATTAATCAAAGTATCCATGATACTGATCTACATATATATATATATATATATATGTATACATATATGAAAAGAAAGCGATGGAAGGAAGGAAGGAGAATATTGTTCAATACTGACAAGAATTATGTTCCAAAATAATACTATAAAGTTAACTGTATAAAATTAATTAAATCAGCACGAGAGGGGACAACATGTACCATATTACAACTAAAAGTTAAAAGACAGGAAGTAACTACAATATTATAAATATATAAACAAACTAGAGCTATTTGCACTGTGTACATCACAATGGTCCCCACTCACTGCAATTAACATGGCAGAGACTTAAACAGAGTCGCAGACTCAAGTTGGGAAACAAAAGTAAGGTGAAGGTCGATAATCAAGGGCGATAAATATTTTAGAGTATAGCATGGAATGCTAGAAATCCAACTTATTCAAGGACTATTTAATATAAACAAGGCTTATGCTCTGTCAGAATTTTAGGAACAAGTCACTTCTTTCTCCTTGGGCCAAGTGGGGGCTTAAACTCGCTTGGAGACATGGTTTGGGTGAGGAAATAATTTCCTACATGTATGTATGTATGTATGTATGTATGTATGTATGTATGTATGTATGTATGTATGTATGTATGTGTGTGTGTGTGTGCATGTGTGTGTGTATATGCATGCATGTGTGTGTGTGTACATACTTGTCTGGATAAATTAACCACAGGGTAATCAATGATTACATAACTCGCCTCTAATTCTGCTAGTGTCCTCCAGTCACCATTGTATACATTATCATCCGGAAAATAAAATCAGAATAAAGTGATCTTGGCCAATTTTCTGACTTGAGCTATTTTTAATCTTTAATATTTGCATTTTAATTTTTAATTTTTTAAAACTGACACATATTAACTTTGAATCTGTGCTATTATTAAAAAATTGCAACAAAGCCACTGAATTATGAAATATAGGTCACAGAGACTTCTTTTTGAAAAAAGGATGTAGAAATTTTCAAGATACATCCACTCACCAAGTTTCATTATTCTAGGTGAGATAGTATGCATATAGCATATCAAAACTTCACATGTTCACGAGCTAAAAGGCAAAAACCTAACCAAAGCCAGTAAAAGATAAAATATATTTCACGATGAGCCTCTTTTGTTGCAACGATGTGTTAGTACCATAGATGCATATTATTAATTTCATAATTCTAACATTAAAAAACTTAAAAACCAATAAAATGTTAAATGTAGGTCACAATGACCTTCTTTTAGTGTAAGGATGCAGCACTAACAGAGATGTATACCATTATCTAGTTTGATGATTCTGGTATGAACAGTGCTTGAAAATGAACCCAATTTAGTGAAGCATCGAAGACAGGTGACAGTGACCTACTTTTATTATGAGGGCATAGTACTCATCAAGATCCATCCCCTCATAAAGTTTGACACCTGTTCACAAAAGCCATTCTAATTACCCCGTCAAATTTCCTATATATATGTCCTGTATGTAATGGTCACCTGCCTTCATTGGTCAGGGGCCAGGTGTTTTCTAACCAAACAATGGTTTCTCCCCACCCTAAGCGGTCACTGGCATCCATTTACAGTAACCACTCAGTCTATGCAAACTAAATTTTTGCTTCATGAGGAAGGCATTGTTTAGATAAAGGAATATCACGTGAATCGATGTGCAAACATTTCTTATCTCACTTGTACTCATACTTCAGTCACACAAATTTGAAAGCGAGGCAGTTTTTGTCATTATGGTAATGGGTCAAAGCAATTCATTTGCTGGATGGTGGGAAAAGTAGTTGTGCTATTGAAGCAGAAATACAGTTTGCCTTTTGTGCCAGTGTGCCAGGTATAGTTCGATATCTTCATCTCTTTGCCTGTGAATTAAAGCCATCTCTGAAGAAAAAAGTTTATCTTTGAGAAGAAATATGAGTTGGATCCCTTTTCATTAGGGTCAGGGGTCACTCAATATCTAAAACTTGTCTGTAAAGGCAGGCACAATTTGGGTTCATTGGTCACAAAGAATAACTATATACAGCTTCTTTTGATTTCCTATTCATCACATGCTTCTCACATAAGCTGACTGACTTTTGATCTTGGCAAGTTGAGCAATTGGCTAATCCAGATATTATTTTTAAAGCATGAACAGCTGTTTCCAAGTGAAACTTATACAAGTTGGACAATCAACGAGTCAGTCCTCTGTTTTACAGTCATATATATCCCATAATATTAGTTATAAATGACTCACATTCCACCTTAATGTACATTATAAATTCCCTTTGATAAAACATACCCTGTAAGAACTATATATGACAAATATTCATACCTATTTAAACATATATTCCTGGTAGTTCTTCAATCCATGACATAAAGGCAGTTGATGAGCAGTGTTGAATGCCTTCGATATTGCATATTTTTATGACATCTGAGTGCTAACATTCAACATCATGTCAACAGTGTCAGCAAAAGTTATATCTGCATCCTGATAGCTGCCAATGCTTTTTTTATACAATGAATTGACCAGGTAAAACTCTGATCAAATTTTGCATGATGATTACTTGTAAATTACCATGCAATATCTGCATAAAACGGTTTCTGCACATTAAGTTCAGTTCAAGACCCATGATCAAGGTCATTGACACCCTTTGGTCAATAATCCCCAGAGTCAATCATAACTTACTGGTGCCTACATAGAGGATTATTAAACATGGGACAGATATAAAATGTGACATTCATGGGATTCTTGTTATATGTCAATATCCGGTAGCTATACTAGATGGGAGATAAATAGCAAACAGAGGTTTTCGAACTAGTTGCTATGAAAGCCATACTGTTGCTATGAGAACCACCCCTGACACAACTTTGATAGAGGGTTTCCTAAGAAACATTCATACCAAGTTTGATCAAACTTGGCAAGGTCATTCTGAAGAAGCTGAAAATATGTACACCATTTCTATGGGAACCACACTGAACACAATTCTGAATTTAATTAAACTGATTCAGCCATTCTAGAGAAGCTGAAAATATATTCTCCACCTGGTTGCTAAGAAAGCAACACTGTTGCTAGGGGAGCCATTCCAAACACAAATTTTATAAATCATGTCCTAAGAAGCATTCCTAACAAGTTTTATCAAAAATAGCTGAGCCATTCTGAAGATGCTGACAATGGATTTTCCCTACAGTTCTATGGAATACATACCACTCCTGACATCATTTTGACAGAACATGTCCTAATAAACATTGTTACCAAGTTTTATCAAAATTGGTTCAATCATTCTAGAGAAATCAAAAATAGCTTCTCTACCAGTGCCTGGTTTCTAAGGAATTGGTTTGTTTGTTGTTTTATGTAAAGCAACACACTCCAACCAAGACTGATCAAAATTAGCTCAGCCATCTAGAAAAAAGTCAAAAATAGTTTCTCTATAGTTGCTAAGGAAGCCATATAGTTAGTTGGGGAAGCAACTCAAACACAAGGTTGACAGAGTATGGCCTAACCAACAATCCTACCAAGTTTGACAGAGTATGGCCTAACCAACAATCCTACCAAGGTTGACAGAGTATGGCCTAACCAACAATCCTACCAAGGTTGACAGAGTATGGCCTAACCAACAATCCTACCAAGGTTGACAGAGTATGGCCTAACCAACAATCCTACCAAGGTTGACAGAGTATGGCCTAACCAACAATCCTACCAAGTTTGACAGAGTATGGCCTAACCAACAATCCTACCAAGGTTGACAGAGTATGGCCTAACCAACAATCCTACCAAGGTTGACAGAGTATGGCCTAACCAACAATCCTACCAAGGTTAACAGAGTATGGCCTAACCAACAATCCTACCAAGGTTGACAGAGTATGGCCTAACCAACAATCCTACCAAGGTTGACAGAGTATGGCCTAACCAACAATCCTACCAAGGTTGACAGAGTATGGCCTAACCAACAATCCTACCAAGGTTGACAGAGTATGGCCTAACCAACAATCCTACCAAGGTTGACAGAGTATGGCCTAACCAACAATCCTACCAAGGTTGACAGAGTATGGCCTAACCAACAATCCTACCAAGGTTGACAGAGTATGGCCTAACCAACAATCCTACCAAGGTTGACAGAGTATGGCCTAACCAACAATCCTACCAAGGTTGACAGAGTATGGCCTAACCAACAATCCTACCAAGGTTGACAGAGTATGGCCTAACCAACAATCCTACCAAGTTTGACAGAGTATGGCCTAACCAACAATCCTACCAAGGTTGACAGAGTATGGCCTAACCAACAATCCTACCAAGGTTGACAGAGTATGGCCTAACCAACAATCCTACCAAGGTTGACAGAGTATGGCCTAACCAACAATCCTACCAAGGTTGACAGAGTATGGCCTAACCAACAATCCTATCAAGGTTGACAGAGTATGGCCTAACCAACAATCCTACCAAGGTTGACAGAGTATGGCCTAACCAACAATCCTACCAAGGTTGACAGAGTATGGCCTAACCAACAATCCTACCAAGGTTGACAGAGTATGGCCTAACCAACAATCCTACCAAGGTTGACAGAGTATGGCCTAACCAACAATCCTACCAAGGTTGACAGAGTATGGCCTAACCAACAATCCTACCAAGGTTGACAGAGTATGGCCTAACCAACAATCCTACCAAGGTTGACAGAGTATGGCCTAACCAACAATCCTACCAAGGTTGACAGAGTATGGCCTAACCAACAATCCTACCAAGGTTGACAGAGTATGGCCTAACCAACAATCCTACCAAGGTTGATCAAAATTGGCTCTGCCATTAAAAAAAAAAAAGATGACAATAGATTTTCATCCCAGCTGCTAAGGAAGCCATGCCATTACTAGGGTTTTCTGTATTATTTCTGTGGAAGTCACACCTTTGCTAGGAAATAGAAATAACTTTGATAAAGCAATATCCTATCAAACATTCCTTCCAAGTTTGATCGAAATTGGCTATGCTATTCTAGAGATGTTGAACATAATTTTTCCAACTGATTGTCAAGGAAGCCACCCAGTTACTATGGGAGCCAATATGGATGCAATTATGATAGATCATGTCCTAAGAAATATTCCTATCAAGTTTAACTAAAACTGACTGAGTCATTCTGGACAAGAAGATGAAAATATGTCTTCCATTTTGGTTGCCTTGGAAGCTACAGAATTGCTACTGGTTGAGTATATCATGAGGAACATTCCTACAAAGTTTAATTGAAATTTACACCAGTCGTTTTTGAAAAGGAGTTGAAAATAGCAATGTGGATGAACAAGACACAATTGACAACTGAGGATGTATGCTGGATGCAGGGCCACACCATAAGCTTAAATTACAAATTCTTAAAGTCTCTAATTTCAGGAGTGAAATATTTTAAAATATGCATTTTCTAACATTAGATTATATAGAATTTTTGCATCTGTGTGTTTTTGTGTGGTTTGGAGTTTTACAACACAAGTAGGTTATTTAGTGCCAAATCTATTGGAGTAAGTGCCTTAGCCAAGGACACACCACTGTAGCCAACCCAGGCTAAAGCAATGGTAAGATTCAAACCCACACCCTTATGGTCATGAGTTTGGCTAAAGCAATGGTAAGATTCAAACCCACAACCTTATGGTCATGAGTTTGGCATGCTACCACTAAGCCACTATGGCTCCTCTTAAGAGGTTTTGTAAAACACATATCCATACACAACCCAGCTTGATCCTACAGACCCCAAGATCTGTACACTACCAGCTTGATCCTACACACCCCAAGATCTGTACACTACCAGCTTGATCCTACACACCCCAAGATCTGTACACTACCAGCTTGATCCTACACACCCCAAGATCTGTACACTACCAGCTTGATCCTACACACCCCAAGATCTGTACACTACCAGCTTGATCCTATGCACCCCAAGATCTGTGCTCCTTAGGTTATGTCCATGGGCTTTGAATAAACGCAGGGGCCAGTGTAGTTGCATATCTAAATTTGCATTTTCTGGCCCAGTATATATATATATATATATATATATATATATATATATATATATATATATATATACAGGGCTCTCAGGGACCCAAGTTTCCAGGTCAAATACACATAAAATTCTCAAGAATGCACCCTTTTCCCCAGTAATATATACCCGTGATGCATCTCATTCTGCCCAAGACACTCCCCCTCAAGCTATTTAGGCACTGTACATGTACCAAGATTAATTTATTTTTTTTATACAGCACACGTTATATCCAACCTTAATTCCAACTCGTAACATATTTAACACTGCTAATTAAAGTATATATTTTTATTTAGTTTTTTGCACATATGCTGCTTGATATATTTTTTCATTTCTTCTTGTTCCATTTAATGGCAATAATTTATATTTATATATATGGTACAGTGTAATTCCAGGTGTTTGCCCATGTTAGTTTATTTCGTGTAAATGGATATGCTATTTTACTTCCAGAGAAAACTACACAGCATTTCTAAATGATCATTCTTGGGATTGAAACTAATTGTTGATAATTTTATTGTTGTTGTTTATTTTTCCTTTTTAGTGCTGTTGTAGGGGTAAAAAGTTTTAAATGTACATGTATAATGTTTTAACTTAACATTATATTTACTGAAAAATATTTTTTTTTAAGTGTGATATTATAAATGGCTAAGAAATCAATCCTGATATGTAATAAAAAAAATGATTATATACTTTTTCATTTTCCGTCTATCCTTTTGAAGGTGATGGACTATCGAGTTTATGCCAAGGACTCTCAGAAATAGACTGGAGACTCCTGAGTTTTCCATGAGTGAAGAGTCCAGGATTCCTCATCCTGAAACTCTGTTGAGAGCCCTGAATATATATATATATATATATATATATATATATATATATATATATATATATATATATATATATATATATATATACATATATTCACACATACAGAGACAGAGACAGAGAGGTATAGAGCAGGGATCTCAACAGTTATGGTCCAGGGGTCTCAACTGTACTCCCCACAGTATGACATGGGGGCCTCGGCTAACTTTATATATATATATATATATATATATATATATATATATATATATATATATATATATATATATATATATAAACACACACACACAACCGGGATCTCAACAGTTTCCAAGTTATGACCCAGGATTCTTGACTGTATTACCCTCAACATGCTCCATGGGCCTCAACTATTCCCCACAGCATGACCCAGGGGTTTTAACTGTATTCCCTATAGCATGACCCTGGAGTCTGATTCAAGCCCCCATATGACATGTTGACACTTTAGTCAGTAATAAAACACACCAATTTTTAGAGATGTTGCCAAGTTTTAAAATCTCTATATTGAATGGTATAATAAGAGTTGTATAATATTACTTGATGGAGTTTGTTTATTTTCATAAAAACAATCATTTAGCAATATGAACATTTGGTTGGCACAACTGTATCAGATTAAAGGTTAAAAAAATTCACCTTGTTCATTTTGTGGGCTCTACTTTTGGCACAGAAAATCTCTTTTCTTGTGGAACATGGTGTCTATTTTGTGCAACATCCTGCAAGGGAATGTACTGGCTAAAATGCTGCATGGGTCAAAACAAGTGAATGAGGACTTATAACAAGATGAAGAGAAAAACACCCATATAATTAAATTGTAATTAATCAACTTGTTTTTAAGTTAAATTACCAAACACCTTTCCATATTTAATATAACTATCTACGTCAAGCATTATATGACTTATGCATACATATGATTCTACCGGCAGTAGGCCAAAAATACCGTTTTAAAAACTGTCTACCACACATACCGATTAGTAGTCGAAATCTACCGGTTTTTAAAATTTCAAGGAAAAATTTTTTTTTATAAAAAACCCGTTTTTTTTACACGTTCTATCAACACATTAGATAAACCAGATAGAACCAGTCTACTGGCAACCGGAAATGTTCAACCTATGATATGACCGGTGCGACGATGCATGGTTGAGTAGTCGGATTACAATTGTTAGCATGTGTACACAAGAAGCGGCTAATTGATTACCTTACTGTTGTAATTTGGAGAGTTTAATGCCAAATGCGGGATGTTGTTTGAGGTGTTATAAGTAATAAAAGGATCAAAGGTAATCCATGATGACCATGAGTCTTTGATTAAAACTCGGCCAATCTGTCGTGGAAGGAAGATAAAATGGAGAGACCGACCAAAAATGATCTTGGCAGAAACACTTGAGTAAGGATTTTGATTTGATGTCTTTTAATTGTTCTTGTATTGTTCATGATGGCTTAAGATGAATATTTAAAATATATCCGCAAGTTAAAAATGTATTACTTAATATTGAATTTTAAAGTTGGGATAAATTATTAAAATCATGTGTTTTTTAACTGTTATTTCAAGTCTAAATCTAATTTGTTTAAAATTAATTACAGTGGTGCAACTTGCCAACAGATTTTTGGACAGAAGCCTAGAAGAGAAACAAGCCCTTGAGAATGAGGCTCAGGAATACATATTAAGTCCAAGCCAGAAACTACCTCCTCAGGGTGAAATGAGCTTGGAGCAGTATTGGAGATCAGTCAGCAGCCTCAGAAACCCAGCAACAGGAAAACTTAAGTTAGAACTTCTTTCCAGAATGAGTGTAGTTGTCCTATCATTGCCACATTCCAATGCTGACACAGAGAGGACATTCTCCATTCTTCAGAAAATCCAGAGTGATTCAAGGGGAAGTCTGGACCAGAAAACTATTGAGAGCCTGCTAAGTGTAAAGTTTAACAATCACAGTGAATGTCACCAGTGGTCACCAGACAGTGATCTTGTGAAGGAAACTAAAAATGCCTGTGGATTTTTTTAAAAATCTTTGCAGTAAACTGTGAGATGTACAACTCTTCCTTTTTCATTTAAGTAACAATATACTGGCTCATATTAACTAACTATTATTGTAACATTTTCCATCAGATTCTGAATCTGAATCATGTTCAAAATTTGTGTTCTATTATAATATGAAGAGAATACAATATTATGTGACAAAATGAACTTGTTTTGTTTTCAATCCCCTTAAAACACGTAAAATTAATGCCGATAAAAAATCTACCTTTTTAGAAGCCAATCCACTGATCAATATTTGTAAATCTACTGGTTTGAAATCCTGGTTCTGTCACAGGTATGACTTATGTAATACATTGAAAATAGTTCAATCCATGCCAAAGTAAAGGAGGCTATATCAACTATCAGGTGTTTTGGTGACCTTGGTCAAGGTGAACTCTTGAACCTAAATCTGTTATTTACATAATAACCAAGACAACCTTATAAAAAAAATTAAGAATGAACCAATTTCTGGTAAATATGCCAAAGCAACACCCCAGGATATTCCATATGGCTTTATAGAGGGTCAGTATGGTTAAATCTACTTCTTGTCTCAGACAGAACGTTATAGGTCCGGTCAAAGGTCCTTTATTGCCTGATATTGGTATGGGCTGCTTTAGGTTTAGTATACAGTTTAGTATAAATGTCCTTTACATAGCAGACACCTGTCTAACACATCCAGAAAACCATGAATTTTGGTCAACAACAAAAAGCAGGGCATAACAGACATGGTGATCTAATACAAACATGGATTTGGCTCCCTTACAGCTTGCCACTGGTGCTATCAAATCCACATATAACATGAAGCCCACCTTGTTTTGATGTTTGACTGCTCAGTGGTAAATTACCATTTTGCCTTAGATCTTATAACATCATAAGTTCATTTAGCATTAATTACATACTCCGTGGACAATTACCATTTTGCCCCAGGTCTCGTAACATCATAAGTTCATTTAGCATTGATTTCATATGATCTTGTTTCAATCAGATTTAAGAGTACTGATATGGAGATGGACACCTTACTGTTCAACAAAACGGCAGCTGTGAATATCTTGTTAATTAGATGGTTCAGGAGTGAGTATGGGAGACTAGATCTTGCTCAGATTTAGTATTATGTTAATAGTGTCCTCAAATTAAAAGTCGATACATATCAAAGTGTGATGTGTAATGCTGAATTTAGCAAAGAATATTTTAGTTACAGGTCAGAAACACACATGTGCTTGTCTACTGCCATTTCAGGTTGATTAGCATTACAAGACCCATGTTTGTTTTGTTACTGCAATCTCTGCTTTATAAAGGAAGATAGTAGGTTACAAATAAGAGCACATAATATAAATTATGCTGTTTTTACTTTAGATTTCACCCAAAATCATTGCTGATGGTTCAACCCAGTGATGGATTAAAATAATGTTGTGCAGACCTATGGCCTTTGGATGAAGCTAAGTGTGTTTAAATTATTTTTTAAAAATGTTAATATTAAAATTATTTGTTGATGACAGGATTTTAAGTTCTAGGGCATGTTAGTTCATTAACACTTTCAATACAATTCCTGTTTAATTTTTCCAATGATAAGTTAAGATCCTACCTAACTGGCTTCATCATTTTCTTAAAGGATGCAAAAAAAAAGCTTTAAAAAAGGGACAATTTACTGGAAAGAATTCTGGAATTAGTTCAAAATTTTCCATTAAAAGTGGTTGTAATAATAAAATAAATCAATCTACAGTTTCACTTGAAGAAATGTCTATCAACAAAGATGGCAGTAATCAGTGTATCAATGTGTATTTCTTTTAATGTCCAGATGCAGTGGCGTACTAAGGATAAATGGCGACGTTGATGGCCCAAAGGGCCAGAATATGAGGCCCAAATTGTTATCAGCTGTTTTAGCGCCCCAAGACCTCTGGCGCCCGGAGCAACCACCCCGTTCTCCCGCCAGTTAGTACGCTATAGTCCAGATGTGCACTACAATCTTGAAGCTTGACCCTTGAATTATTTAAATAAGGTTGCACATGTATCACAAGATCATGATACAATTACAATCCAAGTGTAACATAATTATGGCTAATTAGTAGCGGTGAAACTATTAATTGATATAATGATGTATTGATACTTTTTCCAAATCTATACCCATATCGATACAAGAGGTGAAGAATCGATACAAAACGATACTTACCCTATACAAGTTACTTTAATCTTCAGCAGTTGTGATTAATTATTAGTACTTTGTCTTTTTATTATTTGAATTGAGAATTTATCTGAGAAAAACTATTGACAACACGCACTCGCCTTCTACAAATTAACAAACACAAGGTGACTAAATCAAATGGTTTTAAATCTGCCCCCCCCCCCTTGCCAGTTTCATGCTGCTTATTTAATCCTGTCAGTATGCTCAGTCACTGACAACATATAGCAACTAACGTAGACATTCCAAGTTGTTCACTGTGTATAATTTAAGTACTTTACTGATCATTTAATAACCAAATTTACGTGAAGTTTCTCTGTTGCTTCTCATCTTTTCTACCTGGATCGAATTTGAAGGCTACACTTCTGGTGTGTCATGCAGTGAAATATGTTACATTCAATTCTGATCGGTGGTTATTGTTTGTTCAAATCTAGAACAAAACAATAACCATGAATCAGAACTAACTGTAGCCTATTCACTCTGTGTCACATCCAAACTCGATCCAAATAGATACAAAGCAACAGCGAAACTTTGCGCAAAAGTGGCTATTAAACGATCTGTAAAGTACTTAAATCTTACATGGGGAACAAGTTTGGAATGTCTCCTTATACTCTGATATATGTAAGCAGTGACTGAATGTGGTGACGGGATACAAAATTGTTAGCACAGAATCAGCAAAGGGGCAGATTCCAAACCACACAATTTATAGCCACCTTGTTAATTTGTAGAAGGGTGTTGTCAATAATTTCCTGTTTCACTGACAGAAACAAGTGTCTGTGGCCACGGCAGTTGTTTTGCATCTACAGGAAATATAATGCGAAGGATCTGGTTGTTATTCATCTCCCTCTCCCACACTTGGACTTGTTCAAGATAAGATTTCCTTGCATGAGGAAGTTCCACTATATCTTTCGTTTTGAAGACAACACTGTAATGCCTTCCAAATTTAAGTGAAGACATCAAATTGGTAATAAGATATTTTAAAAGCATTCATGTGGTGCAAAACAAAGGGTGTGGTGACCAAGACGAGTCAAATGGAGCAGCCTCAAATGACCTAAAAGGTTGAATACAAATCACTGACACCTAACAGGTAGTCTGTTTGGAAGTATTTGTAAAAAATTTTGTCCACAATGAGAATGGCATATGTACAGATTATAAGTCTATGTCTGTCTGTAATCTGCATACTGCCAACTCACATAAAAAGGCATCACCCTACCACTGATAGATCTTCTGAAGATGAAAATACCATTTGGTTGATGTGTATTGATAATCTATCATAATGTAGGTTGCAAAGCATGAATTGTATCGATATATGGCAGAGGTGTATCATTTCACCCCTACTAATTAGTGATGAATTCATCATAAAGGGCTTGACTCACAACAATTAAAGTCCAATTTTAACATAACTAGAGCTAATTAGTGATGAGTTCATCATAAAGGTCTTGACACACTACAATTACAGTTCATTTTTAACAACTCGAGCTTATTAGCAATGAGTTCATCATAAAGGAGTTGGCACACTACAATTACAGTTCAATTTTAACATAACTAGAGTTAATTAGTGATGAATTCATCATAAAGGACTTGGCTCACTACATTTACAATCTAGCTTTAACAGGACTAGACCTAATTAGGAACAAGTTCATCATAAAGGGCTCAGCTCACAACAATTACAGTCCAATTTTAACATAACTAGAGCTAATTAATGATGAGTTCATCATAAAGGGCTCGGCTCACTACAATTACAGTCCAATTTTAACATAGCTAGAGCTAATTAGTGATGAGTTCATAAAAAAGAGCTCACCTGACTACAATTAGTGTTGAATTTTAACATGACTAGACCCAATGAGTGATGAGTTCATCATAAAGGGCTTAGCTCGCTACAATTTGCTCAGCAGGTCTTTAAACAGGAGAACTGGTGTTGAGAAACTACAATTAGGAGATTTGGCAATCAGTGCAGATAACTCCTCTAAATAATGATGTGGAATGCTGGAAATTTACTCATTCAACAGGTCTTACCCATTCATTATGGTAAACCATGATTGTAAAATGTTGCTGAAACATATTTTTTTACCATTATCTCCAGAACATAACTTTGCAGAAGTCAACAAGGGAGAATATATCTATGAATTTAATTTTAGCAAATTTATTGTATGATTTTTATGTATGAGTATCTTGATTTTATTTTCATTTGTTTTCCATTCTGTGCCAATGTGATTAACAGCTGCATTACTTCATCAATAAAAAGAAGTTCCAAAATTTAACAATAACTTTAATGTGGAGAACTTTAAAAAAAGTTAATCCTTATATCCTACTTTTTGTTGTTTATTTGTCATTATTATGCAATTTGATGGCACCTCCTCATTGATTACATAAATGTAATTGGCGTATTTTAAGATCTGTTCATCCTGATGGAGAGAGCGTGAGTGGGAGAGAGAGAGAGAGAGAGAGAGAGAGAGAGAGAGAGAGAGAGAGAGAGAGAAGGAGAAAGATAAGGTGAAAAAGACAAAGAAAAATGAAATAGGCCTTAGTATGGAAATACAAGTTTGAATATAAGATTAGATATATTACCTAAGTTGGAAAAGAAAATAGTTCCAAAAGTGATATCACTACTGTGGCAATAAAAGTGGCATTGCCACTGTGGTGATATCAATTTTCTCTACTGATAAACTTCAATACTTCATTATGAAATATATAATAAGTTTCATAACTAAGTTTTAACATATTTTATATCATAATTTTGCACAGTGCCTACCACAGTTCTTGATATTCAAGACACTGACTAGTTTTTGTTTTTGTTTCTGTGTAGGGTCATCAAATTCTAAAAGGTTTACTTCATTTTAGAAAGCATTACTACACAATTATTTGTTTCAGAAATCTATCACTGAAAACCTAATTGACATACAAAAATCCACTTATAGGCAAATTAAATATATGGTGTGTGTCCATTTTATTGTTGTTTAAGGTCATTTTTTATTCAAAATATTTATATTTTTATTCCCTATCTCTACTCCATGTACTCTGATTTTTCCTGGAAAAAAGATGAAAAGAACCATCAAAAGTTCTGTCCTTTACTTACTCTAAACCATGATACTATTGCTGAAATCTGTGACAAGATGGCGACTTTTAATAGAAACACTGCCAGACACCTTTATACTGATATTGTCTCACTTTTACACAACATTTTACTAGCATGGCTCAACATGGTAGACAAGACCTGTAAGAGATCTCATCAGTATAAAGGTGTATGATATATGTGGCTGAAATCTAACATTCCTTAGTAAAATTATGCTGAGGAAACCAAAGGAGGAAGGGCGATCAGGGGCTATAACTCTTCTAAATAATAGTGCAAAATGCTGGAAATTAAACTCATTTCAAGATCTCATCCGTGACTGCCAAATATGATTTAAATCAAACAAGCTCTGGTAAAAATTATGCTCTGGAAACCAAAATCAGGAGGATGTGTAATAATAGGGCATAATTCCTATAAATATTGTCATGGAATTCAGGAAATCAAACTTATTCAAGATCTTATCAAAATAAAGCCACATGTCAAATCCATCAAACCTTAGTAATGTTACAGAAACCAAAGTCAGGAGGATGGTCAATCAAAAAAGGGGGCATAACTCTTGTAAATGATGTTGTGGAACACTGGAAATCGAACTTATTCCTTTCAAGCATAGACCCTCTCCCCAATTCCAAACGGGAATGTGTAAAATACCTATGTTCCAGCACATTTATGCATAGTACTCATAAACTACAAGTACTAGTATAAAAAGGAACTACATTACTTCAGTTCTACTATTTACCTTGACCTTTGCTAATCATTAAAACAATAAGTTCTACTACTTACATCCACCTTTGATTCTTCCAAACATTAACTCCATATTTTGTGTCAGCCTAACAGTACTAATTACCAGATTTCTTCTAGTATGGCTGCTACTTCCATCCACCTTTGATTGGATCAAACATTAACTCCATATTTCCTATCAACCTGACAGTACTAAATACCGGGATTCTTCTAGTATGTCTACTACTTACATCCACCTTGATTGTGCCAAACATTAACACCACATTTCCTATCAACCTATCAGTACTAATTACCGGAATTCTACTAGTATGGATAATTTTTTAGTCTGAGAATTTTTGAAAGATGGGGTTGGCCATATTACAGCTCATTCATTTGCATAGGCCAATATAATTCTTCTCCTTCTTCTTCTTCTTCTTCTTATTATTATTATTATTATTATTATAAGGAAAATTTTTTACGTCAAATGATTTAAAAAATCATATTTAATTATGCCTCATGAATTAATAAACAAGAAATGTTTTGAACTTCAATTTTAATAATGTTTACTCCCTCTGATTACTATTCCTATAATGTGAGTTATTATCTTATTATTCATAAAATACTAGTCATGTTCAGGCCTACTCTATTGCTCAATCCGAACTTAGTCAAAAAACCCATAAATAAATAAATAAATAATGAAATAAATAAATATGCCTTCTAAATGATGACAGAGAAGACTGGAAATCAAAACTTTTTCCTCAAGCTGCAGAAATCAAACTGTTGATGGATGGATGGACTGAACAATAGATAGAGGGACATGATTACTATAGCACTATGCAAATTTCATTTAGCAAGGCTCTAATTAACTAAACTGTTTTGGAAATTCTACACGATATATAACAGTGCAATCTTCAGAAGCCATGATATGGTTTTATTAATGCTAAAACTGAGAGTATTTATAAAACATCACATTTATATGCATTATGTTTATGTTGGATATTAAAGCCTTTATATGAAAGCTACCCTGGTTGTATTACCTCACTCTGTTTGTATTACCTCACTCTGGTTGTATTATCTATTTTTTTCAGACACCTTTTGTTTCTTCTGTAGCCGTACTGCTTAGGGTTTGTACACCTCAACTGGACACATCCTCTAAACATGGTCCCGCATTATCAGACTGATAACTAAAAAGGAAAATAGGGAAGGAATGAGACTAAACAATCCACTGTATAATTATATATAGACAACTTTTAGTTTAATGTATATGTTTATTTAAATCTCAATCATAATAACCACAAATGTATTCATTCCAAACGAAATGCATGACTATGTCTAAATCTTCAAAGAAAATGCCACTGCAACCAAACTAACCAAGGGAAGAAGACCAATAAATTACAAAGTCAACAGGAAGATTTGGTCACTAAATTACAAAGTCAACAGGAAGATGTGTAGTCACTTAATTATACAATCTACAGGAAGATATGTAGTCACTACTTTACAAAATCAGCAGGAGGATGAGTAGTGACTAAATTACAAAGTCAACAGGAAGATGTGTAGTCACTAAATTACAAAGTCAACAAGAAGATGTGTAGTCACTAAATTACAAAGTCAACAGCAAGATGTGGTCACTAAATTACAAAGTCAACAGGAAGATGTGTAGTCACTTAATTACACAATCTACAGGAAGATATGTAGTCACTACTTTACAAAATCAGCAGGAGGATGAGTAGTGACTAAATTACAAAGTCAACAGGAAGATGTGTAGTCACTAAATTACAAAGTCAACAGGAAGATGTGTAGTCACTAAATTACAAAGTCAACAAGAAGATGTGTAGTCACTAAATTACAAAGTCAACAGCAAGATGTGTAGTCACTAAATTACAAAGTCAACAGGAAGATATGTAGTCATTAAATTACAAATTCAGCAGTAAGGTGTAGTCACTAAATTACAAAATCAACAGGAAGATGTGTAGTCACTAATTTACAGAATCAACAGCAAGATTAATTGCAGCTATTTTTAGTATCATCTTATATACATGTACATGTAATGCAGGATGTCTGTTGTAAATGACTCTAAAAATTCTATGTTAGTATTTTGGCAATGTTTAGTAATTTCTGGAGTTGTCTCCCTTGCACTGAGTAAGGTGGCTTCTCAGATTTGGTGACTTTAACCAAATTTGATAAAAACGAGTTTGGAAGCTACTCAAATTTTAGTTTTTCTCAAATTTGGTTAAAGTCACCAAATCTGAGAAGTCACCTTGCTAAGTGCAAGTTAGACAACTCCTGAAATTAGTGATTGTTGCAAAACTCTACCGTCAAAATCCTTAGATATCATCCGCCACTCCTGACCTACCTACAGTTCAAAGAAGCTGATGTCAAAGACTGTCATGAATTCCAGGCACATGAGCTGAACACATACAAACTCTCTCATCCCACAATACTGTGTGAATTCTTCAATGCTGAAATAAAAGAACATAACACAAAGAAACAAGATTTTGATGGAAATTTATTCTTTGACCCTAATTTGGAGTTACAATATGGCCTAGTCTGGAGAAAGAGATTAAAATGTAATTCCTGTGATTATTTACTTAATGTGAGAAATTTATTTTAAACTACCAATTCACCTGAGAAATGGAGAAAAAGATGCAAAGATTAATCAACAGTGTAGGTTGGACTATAGAACATTACTAGCTCAGTACATGTGAGTGTGCTTACAAGTCCAAATGTTGCAGCACCAACTTTATCAGGATTACAGAAATAACTGAGCTTAGTGGCTGAGAAACTCATAGAACTGAATGTAGAAAAACATATTTAAGTTGAGTGAATTACCTAATGATTATGAAATTCTTGTTGAGAGGGTTGTAGATACAACAATCTACTAATCAGCGTAGGGACACTCCATTCCAGGCTGGAACTCAGAATGTGTTCACCATATCTGAAAATATTACAAATAATAAATTAGTGCTCTCTGTGTTTGCAAAAAAACAAACTTTGCAAAACAGCACAGTTATTCAGAAATCAAGAGTAGAGGCTGGAATGCCCTATTCATGATGGTGCATGTACTTCAAATACTTCTTTAGGTGAAATAGAATCTGCATGGCCTGAAAGGTGTGGGCAGGACTTGCAAAGCATGGAATAAAAAATACTGAAAATTCAAAAATGTATGACAGATTTAATAGTTTTTAAAGGCAAGATAACCAGTTTGAAGGACTGCAAATATCTATTTTTCATGCCACTTTCAGTAACCACATGTCTGGGACAGACCAAAACAGAGAAAAAACATTAAAGTGAAATTTTTGTATGATGTCAATGCATGCTGTGTTGCAGAGTTGAAAAAAATTCTAAATTCACTGTTGTGATTCTATGGAGAAAGTAAAAAAGGAGATGCCCAAGATTACTGATTTCATTCTGGATATATTTATAAAGCCCATTCGGCTGTGTGTTTAGGGAAAAAGAGCGGGAAGTGTGGGAAAACGTTTTTCTTCCCATACATAAATTCTGTATGTGGAATAAGGATGACAGATTCAGATATCAGAATTTGTGCAATTGATTGACTTTATTCCTTGGACCAAAATCTCTGGATACTATAAAATACAAGACAACAACCTAAAAACATGAGTTACAAATAAACTACAGCTTAAACCAATTTTTTTCAGACACAGGTCCAGGGCAAATGGCTTTAAAAACTTACTTGACCTTACTCAAAATCTACTAGCCCAATATGGCTATCAATGTTTACTATTATTTTGACACAATGTTCAAACTGCAACACTTTAATAAAAAAAATGTACAAATGCTATAAACTGACTAAATTTTCCATGTGTATTTGCCTTTCCAGCTAATGTACTTCAGAAAAAATTGTGTGCGACATTGCCTACTAAAATTTTTATTTTATTTCATTTCATTAAAAGCAATGTTTCATCTGGATCCTGATGTAAACCATTACTCTCTAGTTTTCTGAATGCTGAAAAAATCTCCTTGTTTCTCTATCAAAGTTGAAAACAGAAATAGAGTTGGAGAGGCATTGGTCCTTTTTATATTAATCAGTAAAATCAGTACCTTCAGTTTCATAATTAGTTCAAGTCATAGTACATGGATATGTCACAATTACAAAGAACACTCACTCAATATAGCAACAGAACCAGCAGCTACCAACTCTTTGAACTAAATGGATCAAAATACATTACCCTTATCTCACTTCTTGGAGGCTTTTATAAGTCACTAATCCCCTAGTTTTGCTTAATTATGAAACAATCGCACAGGCACCACTCTATATATTTAACCTGTGATGCTATCAAGTTAGCATGAACAAAAGATGTCTAATTACTATTCATGCAGGACAAGTGAACACTAATTATAAGCAACCAATGAAATACAGAAAAATAAATATAGTACTGTTCCCCATTCATTCGTCATGTGCTTTGATTTGAACACAAAGTTTATAGTTTTTATTAGAATTTAGAAGATAATCATCATAAGGCAGAGGGAGCTACAAATGAAGCCCCAGCTGGGGGCTGAATATCAATAATTTACCAGTGTATTTTAAGAACTTCAAAAAAATGCAGCATTTTATCGGCGTGTTCGATGTTTCTTTGATGCAAATTAGATAACACCTTTTTTACGAGCAAATTGTAATTAGCCATATTCATTTTGTTAAAGAAAATTTACTGCATGTTAAATGACTTCATCATTCCTCGGATACCACCGCTCTTCAGCCAACTGAAATGGTGCCCAACAGAGTTTGAAAACCTCAACTGTTTATTGTGCTTGGATAAACTTGGTAAAGAATTAAGCATTACAGTAAATATAGTATAGCTACAGCAACTAGAATTTAATCTGTGCAACTGTATCAGCATGGGCTGCCAACTATGTGAGATATTCTTGAAAATTCTGCTTATAATTCAGGTGTTGACTGACTGGGGAACATGCATCATAGCACCGCTTATTCAACCAGTAAGACTCTGGACTCTGACCCATCCTTAGGGTGGCCACTGATGGAACTCAACAATACTGGAGACACTCCCCTGCCAACCCACAACTCCTCCACAGATGATCACATTAAGGGCCGACAGACCAGCTGAAAACCAGGGTGACTGGTATAAAACGGACAAATGGACATCCTACAAGCTATAATATCAGGGTCAATGCCTTACATTGTTGGACTCGGGTAGACTGACCTCAGAACAAGTTATTCAGTACCGATTCTTCATGCAGTATGACATTGCTGATCCCATCATGCATATCAGGGTTGATGTCTTACACTGTAGGACTACCTTTGCCCTACAAATTTAATTATGCTCAATACTATAGTACAAGTCATACAGGTCATGCAGGTGTTCAGTACTGACTATTTCAATAATGGGTGTAATTGTTTAGAATTTTATTACACATACCTTTAAATGGCAATAATTTGCTTTTTTAAATCCTCATACATCCACCTTCCTTTGGAAGGTCATTATTTACACACCCTGAGAAATACATATGGCAAAAATCAATGTTAAAAAACATGGACATATTTTGAATGACGTCATCCTCAAGGTGTGATCCAGTATAAACCGGATTGAATGTTGCACGCTGTTATGTCACAATGAAAGCTGCACAAGTTGAAGAAAATTTGCACTACCCTGTTATATGTTATGATAGATCCGAAGTCCTTTTTTCTTAACCCAGTTTAGTATCTGGCCAAAGTAGTAAAAATCCATAACATAGGGATGCTACGTGAATATTTTCAAAAAATTCCACATGCATAAACTATGTATTGTGTTGAAGGCATTGATGAGTCATTTTCAAAAATGCTTTCCTTTGTAATCTACTTTTATTTTTAATGGAGAAAAGGAAATTTCAAGCTTTTAGCCTGTTAATGATTTTTGTTTCCCACTAGTCTTAAGGTGATTATTGTGTTATAATGATTAACAATAGGCATTCTATTTAGTATTTACACAAGTAAAATAATCATACAGTACAATCTCCCTGATACAAAAACTTATGGAATAAAGCATTTAATTGATCAGTTTATGAAATCAATTTTAAAGGGCACTGCCATTTTCTGTCATTACACTACTAGTTCAATAAGGGAACCTACTCTGTATGTATTATAACCTGGGTTATTACAAGCCGCATTTTCTCATGAAAATATTTATTTTTGAAGTAATAATGTGATAACAATCACTGTGTTGTTATAGAATAAAACACTTTGACTGAATATCTCTTGAACTCACTTTTACCTGGAGCTGCAATTTTTGTGATTACACTAAGAGTTCCAATAAAGGGAAACCACTCTTTGTATTACACCACGGGTTTTGAAACGTCATATTTTCTGATGAATACGTTTAGTTTTTAAATTGATAGGGTCATAACTATAAAGACCAATTCATAAACAATTAAAATGAGGCAGTAAATTTTCTGTATATGCTAAATATCGATTATAAAGTTAAGTTTTAAAATTTTGTTAAACTATTTTAGGCTGGTACATCCTATTACCGCAAGTTTCACTATACTTACTTTTTCACTTTTCTCCTTCTACATTAGTAATCAATGTGTGGTGCATTTGTCACGTAATTGATTTTAATTTCCAATCAACAGGATCGCCAAAGTTCTGGGTATTCCGAGGTGACCTTTTATGGAAGGCGCTCTAAAGAGAATATCAACGTTCAATTCCTAAATTTAATCAAGATCTTTATATACTTGAGTTGTAGTAAATCCATGAAATAATTGTGATTTATGATATTCTTATGTTTTATTGCATGCCATATTTATAGTTAACCCCAACCCCTGTAAACTTTAATTGTATGACCCATGTCCAGAAAACACATTTTATGAATCTGAAGGGACAACAGGGTTCGTTAACTTGCATTTACAGTACTAATCTATGAATCCATACTGAAATAAAACTTACACATTTGACAATACACCCTTAACAGGACCCACAAGTTTGACAATACACCCTTAATGGGGCCCCCCACAAGTTAGATAAAAAAATTTATCCAAGAGCATCAATGATGTCACAATTCTGCTTGCATTGTTTTAATTGTGAAGCAGATGATTTGTATACATTGTGAAGCAGATGATTTGTATACATTGTGAAGCAGATGATTTGTATACATTGTGAAGCAGATGATTTGTATACATTGTGAAGCAGATGATTTGTATACATTGTGAAGCAGATGATTTGTATACATTGTGAAGCAGATGATTTGTATACATTGTGAAGCAGATGATTTGTATACATTGTGCTCAGAATGATTTTACGATTGAAATAGGAACTGGATATGGTATGAATGGGATTAGATCACTTGCTTAATTTTGTACATGTAAAGGAAATCTACAATTTTGTTTAACTTTAATAGAGTTATTCTTCATATCTTCATATTCATGGCTATGTGAACTTCCTTACATTATGTTTACATACAGGTTATTCAGATGTTATACATGGTGACATCACTAAACAAAAATGTTTAAATTCCATGATAATAGGCATGCCACAGTAATAGGAGGTACCACTATACCTTCAATTCGGCGCCAGTCTTCATGTAGGACTCATGGTACTAAATATATGGAAGAATGGGAACCAGTCTAGAAATTGATAAAGATAAAATAGAGTATATATGGGTTTGGCTCTGCAGGATTGGTTGATAATGAAAATAAAATTTTAATGAAAATCTTTTGAGTGTTTATCCTAGTTGTAACTGAAAATAAATATAGAGACCATGTTTTACTGATGGAATTTCAGTCCTTTTACAGACATGAGTTTGGAAACTCATTTCTGAAAATAACACCAGACTCTTTGGTGTGGAATTGAAAACATGTTTCAAAACTCATTGTTATGTATGATGTTTATATAATATTATAAATATTTTAGGAAATTATAAATGCTTCTTGACTTTAATATTTGCTTAAACCTTAATATTAAGTATAATTTTTGACATGTTTAACTATTGTCCTTGAATTAGGTTGTTTACTATATATTTGAGTTCAAGGATAGTTTTGATAAACAAGATGTTGATTCAATTTGAGGTCAAGTTTGATTTTGTTTACAGATACAACCAAAATTTCATTTGAGTTATGTGTCAAAAATCACATAGACCATTTATTATTCTAGAATATTCTGTCATGTGACCTATTTTTATATATACCATGTTTAGTGGACAGTTTTTCAGTTTCGACATTACCATCAGTCTTTTAAAGAGTCATTACAGTTGTGGAAAATATTGATCGGATTATTATAAAAGTGCTCATAGACCTTTGGATTTTGGATTTTTAATTGATGATTTGGGGATTTATGTGAACTTATTCAAAGATATTTTGGAGTACTTCATTTTGGCATATCAGCACAAAAAAATACTGGCACATAAGGACATTAAAGACCATTGGCACATCAACACATTCAAGGATACAGCCATTCATTCGGAACATTCTATATTTAGGACTTGTAATTAGGACACTTGGACTTATTGGATTATTTGGATTTTAATTCACATTACTGTAAGTGTCTTTTTGAATTTTCACTTTAATTGCCTAGAAATAAATTGCTTGTTGATTTTTACTTGATTTGTTGGTTTCACTTTCTCTCTGTTACATTTTTCTTAGACCATAGAGTCATAACACACATGTAGATCCAGAAAATGCAGTGGTTCATATTGTTTTCTCTACAGAGAAGCTTGCATCAAGGATGTGTCTATACTGATAAATATACGTTTGATCATGAGCATTTAATATCATGATGTTTTCATAGGTTTGCTATGGGAGCTAAATTAGTACAGTTAGTCCTATAGAAAATAACAGCCTTATGGTGATTCCACATATTCATGTACAATTAACTTTACTATCAATACACATTTCTGGTTCTATTTGCAGATAACAAGCAAATGAATACCTTTTGCCTACCTCAGAATGATTTAACTCAGTGGGATATTAAACACACTTTCAGATATGGCAATTGTTGCCATAAGGAGGGGGTGGGGGAATGCAGTGTATAGAGTGTGTAGATTTGACTGTTGGGTGGGGTGTTCTGCGCATTGATTAATATCTATGGAATCAAATGTATCAAGTTTAGACAATTTACCATTTACAGAGTAATTATGGTCACCAATTTGATATTTCCAAGTTGTGTTTTGAAACATGATGCTTGAGATATGATCGCTTAGGTCTCTACCATCATACTTTATGGTGATGACCCCTCATGATTTTGTGTCCCACCAATTTCATTCAGTGAATGTTTTGGAACTTCATATTTTGTATTTTAATTGGATTATGCCTGCTTTACCTATGTTTTAAATTATATTTGTTCTTCTGGAGTTTTAACAGTTTATGTCATTTAAATCTCCTTTTCTGAAAGTAATACATGGACATATAGATGGTTACGTTACCATTTTACTCATTTATCGCATAATATGACATTGAACATTGAAGAGAGATAAAAGGTACAAACAAACAAGGTCATTCTTGATCAGAGCGATTTATTTTAATATTTTTGTCTGATTTTCTGAAATGAAGCTCTGATACCAAAATGTTGCCTGAAATGCACCATTGCTATTGTTGGTATGCGTGAACTTGGAGTATAATTTAACATACACTAATATATCCTTTTACATGCAGAACTATGCGTACAGTTTACTTATACATTCTACTGCCATACACATAGTGTTTCCTGCAGAATCTATAAAAGGCATGGTAATTATGCTCTCAAGACAGCACCTTCAATACACAGAGAGCACCTTCAGTACACAGAGAGCACCCAGAGAGCACCTTCAATACACAGAGAGCACCTTCAATACACAGAGAGCACCTTCAATACACAGACAGCACCTTCAGTACACAGACAGCACCTTCAATACACAGACAGCACCTTCAGTAAACAGACAGCACCTTTAGTACACAGCACGCTGTAAGCATTCTGAAAGACAGACTTGCTTTCATCGCAGTTTATAATAATAATAATAACAACAACAATACTGATAACAGATTATTGTTATTATTATTATTATTTTACTCATTGATTAAATTTAACATGTACTTTTAGGAGAAAAATTTTAGCACAATAAACGTGTTCTAGTTTTTATCATCTTTAATACATTTATAAATAGCTTTAACAATAAGAAGTCAAGTCATACATTTGATTATGATTTATACATAACAATGGACAATGTTCATCAAATAGCTTATGTGTTCATGCACTTTGGCAGATGACAGTCTATACATGTTGTAAAATATAAACACTGCATAATCGCTGCAATTATTTGTAGCTTCTCTGATAAATGGGCAATAATCAGTGAGTCATTTAGAATAAAGAAATTTGACAAGACCAAGCCATTGTCCACAAAGAGAATTAAAGTTGAAAAGATAATTCCTTTAATCATATCTACTCACTGGCATGCACAGTGCTGTTCAGTGAGTGGACACAATGCCGTTCAGTGAGTGGACACAATGCCGTTCAGTGAGTGGACACAATGCTGTTCAGTGAGTGGAGACAATGCTGTTCAGTGAGTGGACACAATGCCGTGAGCAGTTGAAATAAACTAAGACCTCCTTTATGCATCATCATGTGGTGTTAATTTACTTTGGACACAAATGTGCTGCCGTTTATGATCATAGAAATTATATCAAGCCCATAATCGACCATTTCTGTTAGCGAGACACGAAAAGGGCAATTCAAGTTGGAAAAATAATCCCTTTAATCGTATCTTTTCGCCAGCATTGCAAATGCTGTTCAGTGAGAGTGAGTGGACACTGCCATGAGCATTTGTAACAAACAAAGACCTCTGCCGCTTACGATCATAGAAATTATATCAAGCACATAAGCAACGGTTTTTGTTTGCGAGACATGAAAAGGGGCATTCTGCGGACAAAAAAAGGGCAAGTTGTTAGAAAAAAGGCCCAGTGGGATGTAAGAAATGGCTAGGCATGGAGAAAAAAAAGGCCAGGTGAAGAAAAATAACATCCATGTGCTATTATAAAACAGTATGGCGTGACGCCATCCTAAAATTGCCTGTAAAGTAAATCAAGGGTGGATATAGGACTCACGTTACTAAATATAAGGAAGAAAGGGAACTGATCTAGACATAGGTGAAGATAATATTGAGTATATATGGGTTTCACTCTCCAGGATTGGCTGATAATGAAAGTAAAATTTTAATGAAAAGAATCTTTTGAGAGTTTATCCAAGTTGTAACTAAAAAAATAGAGACCATATTTTACTGATGGAATTTCAGTCCTTTTACAGACATGAGTCTGTAAAACTCATTTCTGAAATTAGCACCTGACTCTTTGGTGCAGAATTGAAAACACGTTTCAAACACACGTAGATCCAGAAAATGCCGCAGCTCATATTGTTTTCTCTGAAGAGAAGTTTGCATCAAGCATATACCTATACTGATAAATATAGGTTTGATCAAAAGCATTCAGAAATTTCAAGTTAAGGTTTACTATAAGAGCTGAATTAGTAACATGAGTCCTGCAAGAAGCATGTACAAATGCACAAATATACTGTGAATATTTATATTTTAATTTCGGAACTTAATCAGTTGCCGTTGGTGCTCACAAGGGGTTCAACACGAGACCACCCAAAGTAAGGTTAAAACTACACATCCGGGGAATACAATTCAGAGTTATGTCCCTTTCCTTTAGCATCACTACCATAGCGATAAATAATTGTCATCTGGAAGTTTTTTGATGACATTTAAGGTGCAGAGCATTCGACAATCAGGATTGAATAGAATTGTTTAAACTATATTAGTATTACATTTTAGAACAACAATGAATATTTAATTTTGCCTTCCCATGATGCTCTTTGTAAACAAAACTGACAGCGCCACACCAGCACAAGAATTACTGGTCTACCACACAGTACCTAAGCATCCTGGAAATTTTAATCAGTAATTACATTGCTTTAAACCCAGGACCACAAAGAGGACAACACAAATTTCCCTGTATAGCATGTTGTAATCCAGTTATGTGCAGAAATAACGCTTCAGAAACATAAATGGCTCTTAGCCAGCGGGTACAAATCCCCAAACATGCTAGACACTATGTTCACCAAGGACTGTACTTCATTATTAGATAAAATTAGTATCCATTATGATAATTTTATGCTGCTAGGAGACCTAAATTTTGACCTTATAGACCATAACAAATGTCAGCCCCTTATCAATATTTTAGATATTTTTAACATGATAAACATGATTTCAGGACCAATCTGTTTAAGAAATCAAGGCAAACCCTCACATGTAGATGTTATTCTAGTAATTAAAAAGCAGTACCTATGTAACTCAGGAAATTTTAACACTGGTATTAATGACTTTCATAATATGATTTTCACAATGATCAAACGAAGAGTACCAAGAACAACCCACAGTAAATTTACATACCTCAGTTTTATGGATTTTAACCAGGGAAACTTCAGTGCTGACCTACGGTCTAGACCCTTTCATACAGCTTATATATTTGATGACCCCTGTGACGTCTACTGGTCCTTTGAGGAATTGCTAACAAATGTGATTGAGGATCATGCTCCTCTTAAACAAAAAAGACAAAGAAAGCAATCAGCTCCCTTTATCAACAGCAACCTAAGAAAAGCAATACACAGGAAAGCCCCTTTACTTCATAAATATCAGAAATATTGAACATCCAAAATCTGGAACTACACAAAACAAAGGAATTTGGTCACCAAACTTAGACGTGAAGCCATAAAAATTTACTTTTCGAACGCTGCCTAGGCGGAACAAAAAGTAATGATTTCTGGCCAACCATTAGGTACTTCCGGGTATACAAAGGTTTTTTATCACAGAAGTCAATTATCCTATAGGAAAATGATATGATTATCTCTGATCAGGCCTGTGTAGCATTAGTTTTCAATGATTTTTTCATTAATGTTGCTAAAGACATAGACAATAACCACCTGACCTATGATGAACATGCAATCATACAGGCTATCAAAACTATGATGAACATCCAAGCATACAGGCTATCAAACCTATGATGAAAATGCAAGCATACAGGCTATCAAACCTATGATGAACATGCAAGCATACAGGCTATCAAACCTATGATGAACATGCAAGCATACAGGCTATCAAAACTATGATGAACATCCAAGCATACAGGCTATCAAAACAACCTTCAATATGTCTACAAAATTTGATTTATCTCATGTCACAGAAGACTTTATAGCTAAAGCCATATCAAATATCAGCAATAAAGAGGCAACTGGGATAGATTTTATTTCAACATAACTTTTAAAACTTGGAACTCAATCAGTGACTGGTCCTATAACCAAACTCCTAAACTACAGCCTTGACCAAAATATTTTCCCAACAAGACTATTAAAACTTGGAACTCAATCACTGACTGGTCCTATAACCAAACTCCTAAACTACAACCTTGACCAAAATATTTTCCCAACAAGACTATTAAAACTTGGAACTCAATCAGTGACTGGTCCTATAACCAAACTCCTAAACTACAACCTTGACCAAAATATTTTCCCAACAAGACTATTAAAACTTGGAACTCAATCAGTGACTGGTCCTATAACCAAACTCCTAAACTACAGCCTTGACCAAAATATTTTCCCAACAAGACTATTAAAACTTGGAACTCAATCACTGACTGGTCCTATAACCAAACTCCTAAACTACAACCTTGAGCAAAATATTTTCCCAACAAGACTATTAAAACTTGGAACTCAATCACTGACTGGTCCTATAACCAAACTCATAAACTACAACCTTGAGCAAAATATTTTCCCAACAAGACTATTAAAACTTGGAACTCAATCACTGACTGGTCCTATAACCAAACTCATAAACTACAGCCCTGAGCAAAATATTTTCCCAACAAGACTATTAAAACTTGGAACTCAATCAGTGACTGGTCCTATAACCAAACTCCTAAACTACAACCTTGACCGAAATATTTTCCCAACAAGACTATTAAAACTTGGAACTCAATCACTGACTGGTCCTATAACCAAACTCCTAAACTACAACCTTGACCAAAATATTTTCCCAACAAGACTATTAAAACTTGGAACTCAATCAGTGACTGGTCCTATAACCAAACTCCTAAACTACAACCTTGACCAAAATATTTTCCCAACAAGACTATTAAAACTTGGAACTCAATCACTGACTGGTCCTATAACCAAACTCCTAAACTACAACCTTGAGCAAAATATTTTTCCAACAAGACTATTAAAACTTGGAACTCAATCAGTGACTGGTCCTATAACCAAACTCCTAAACTACAACCTTGACCAAAATATTTTCCCAACAAGACTATTAAAACTTAGAACTCAATCAGTGACTGGTCCTATAACCAAACTCATAAACTACAACCTTGAGCAAAATATTTTCCCAACAAGACTATTAAAACTTGGAACTCAATCAGTGACTGGTCCTATAACCAAACTCCTAAACTACAACCTTGACCAAAATATTTTCCCAACAAGACTATTAAAACTTGGAACTCAATCAGTGACTGGTCCTATAACCAAACTCCTAAACTACAACCTTGACCAAAATATTTTCCCAACAAGACTCAAGTAAGCCTAGGTGGTCCTGAGATATAAGAAAACAATTGATAAACAAAACTAGCATCCTGTCAGTGTTCTACCAACTATATTGAAACTCTTTGCATGAGCTATCTGCAACCAGATCACTAATTATTTTGACAATATCTTATACCCATACCTCTCTGATTTCAGCTGTCCAACTATACTTATCTGACTACTAGAAGACTTGCGCTTACAGGGGTCAAGCTAGACTTGAAATGTAGGGAGAAGTGACTTCTCCTTTTGGACAGAATAGGGAGAAGTGAGAGCAGAACAGGGAGAAGTGGCAGTAAGTGAGTGTGTGTGAGTGCATGTGCTATGGTTCTCTTATTTGAATTGTGTCCTGTATTTCTCATTATCCATATTTGCATTTAACGTTAGTTTTAAGCAATATTTCATCGTCAAGTAGAAAATTCTTCATGTTGTATGTATATTATAAACACATTTTGTAAGTGTATGAATGTATTATACTTATATGCAATGTATTCATACTTAAAAATGTGTATGTTTAGATGAAGAGAAATATGCAATATGTTTTGGCATATGACTTCAAAAAAGCATAGCAGAAACTATACATTGTAATTAATTGTAACTGACAGGAGTACCTAGATTACAGTATTGTAATTAAAAATAGGTAAAAATACTTAAGCAACTGCCAGCTAAAGAACAATTTCAATTTATTTTTAGTTTCTTCACTAGAAAATGAAAATGAAAACATTTCCAAATTATTTTGAAACAACCCCTATATTAGGCTGTAACACGCACATGGGAGCACATGTAAATGTGTCTTCAGCATCATAGTGTTCATCCATTCAAACCATTGATCACTGATGAGTAATCTCATCTTTACAACTGCATTTTTAGGGAGTTGATTCTGAATTAAATGTAAATATTTTGACTGTCATTTTTAGGTATTATAAAAGTATGTGCATCTATTTTAAGAAACAGGGATTTTCTTCATATGACCACTCACTTTCTAGCTTCGTTGTATCAATCCCAATATAGGATTTAAAATTTATGGTTTTAATATTTGTCTATGTGCTCGCAATATCGTCGTCTATTGGTTGGATATTTTTTTATTTGCTACTCTTTCTCGTATTTGCACAAATATGTGTCAGGTAAGCTAACAACCTTGACCTTAAGTTACAGCGCTTATCAATTCGACAATGTAGAATTGTCCAATACATTTCTGACCAACAAATTTTAATTTTTAGGCTAAATCTTTTATCACATAGTAGTTACAGTTTGCCTTCTACGTATTGTATAACTTCCTTAATGTATGTGCCCAATGAATTACGAAAACAGACAGTCTAATGAAGACGTAATAACAAGACACAGCGATGTCTGCCATTATTAGCCCATAGCAGGTTCACTTATGGTTTCAAACTGATTTTATGAAGAAAATAATGCAAGCATGGCTGTTAAAATCTTCAAAAGATATATTTAGAAAGTGCTTTCACTGATTCTATTCTTAAAACACAAATTGTTATTTACATATAGATGATTTAGTTTCAAAACACAAGTTATTAAGTTTTCATCAACAAATGATAACTTGCGGAAATCGGGCAGCGATATCTTGCGGGGGAAAGAGTTAATTGGTCAATTAGCTATTAAAACACATGCCTGTGAATGTGCAAGAGTTTGTTTTGTTGGCGCAATTGATATGAACACATGCTAAGGCAACATGCCATTCATTTTGCCTGGGGCTTAACACTACTTGGCTGGCTTGAGGGAGCATCTCAAATGCTTTAAACTACAGGCACTCGTGTAGATCTTAAAAAACCCAAAATGACTGACCGAAGTTGTTTTTGCTTTCCTAATAAAAAAAATCAAAGTTTAAATTTTTTCGGCGACTTAGTCGCCCACTTCGCCTGGTAGCTTGACCCCTGCGCTTAGTCCTAGACCAAAACAAATATGCTGCAGCTATTTTGATGGATTGTCAAAAGCATTTGACTGTTTACCCCACAAACTTTTCCTCCAGAAACTGGCAGCATACAGACTTTCAGTTTCGGCAGTAAACACTATAAAAAAATTACCTCTCAAACTGAAGACAGTGTGTCTAAATAGGACACTCAACTAGTTCATGGGCAAATATCTATAACGGGGTACCCCAGGGATCAATTCTTGGACCCATACTTTTTAACATCTTTATTAATAACATCTTTTTCATAAAAGATTCTGATCTACACAACTATGCTGATGAAAACAAACTTGCCTACACTCACCACGGCTTTAATATTATGAAATCTACTTTGGAAACGGAGTGCAATACTTTGATTAGGTGCTGTACCAATAATGAAATGAAAGCAAACCCCGATAAGTTCCAAGCTATTGCATTTGGAAAGAAAACTGATGAACAGCTTGAGACTTTCTCCTCTAGCAAGGCTAATATATTTTGTGAAGACTCGGTAAAACTACTAGGAGTCACTTTGGACTTTATGCAAAACTTTATTCAGCACATCTCGGAATTTTTTCAGAAAGCATCTAAACAATGAATTGGTCTCAAACGAATTAGAAAATACATTACAACTGAAGGAAGGCTGGCTGTGTACCACTCTTTCATCATGGCAAACTTCAACTACTGTCCCCTAACCTGGCATTTCAGCAGTCTCACTAACATGAACAAACTTGAAAAACTCCATGAAAGAGCTCTGAGATTTATCTTCAATGATTTCAAGAAATCCCCCATCCAAAGGTTAAAGACCATGCCACATGAAGTATTCCAAATTTTAACCTAGAACTGTCCAATACTGTATACTTAAATGATCTGGCAGTATAAAAACAAAATCTTACTCTTTTAGGTATGTAAACACTGTGGAGGTATGTAAACACTGTGGAGATCCCTAAAGTGAGAACATCCAGACATGGGCTACAATCTTTTAGGTATGCAGCAGTAAAACTATGGAATTCTCTTCCCAATAATTTACGAACACCCTCAGATTTTAACAATTTTCAATCCCTCTTAAAGACCTGGTCTGGAAGTGGCATCCATGGTTTGTGACACAGACTAAAGGTCACATGGCATATGACCGGAATGTGCCAGTTATGCCAAGGTATGGATATTATTAGTTTAGACTGAGAGAGAGACAGACAGACAGACCGAGACAGATGGAGAGAGAAAATTAAAAATAGAAATAGACACTGGTGAATCGATACACATTTTATTATAATAGATTCAATGTCTTTTGATGTAGAATATATGTTCATTATGAAATAATACTGAAAAGAAAAAGTCCATAGTGAATATACATTTCCTGTGTAAATTTTTGTTACGTTGTATAAGAACCCCACATGATTAAAACCAAATATTTACATTGACTATCCAGTTGTATAAATTCCCAAAGTGGGTTTCCCTGTTCAAAATATGTAAACAAAGCCATCATGTGATTGGCGGCGCTATCTTTAGCATATAATAGAAAATTCAAGGCCAAAATGTCTGACACAAATAAGACATTAGTGAAAACATAGGTTTTCATTATAATTTTTTAATTACATGAAATTACCTTTTTAAATCTCATTTTGTCTGATTTTACTATTTAATTCATTCCGGTCACTCTTGAAGAACGCTAGTGACACTTTGATGACGTCATTATCTCGAAACAAGCGCGTTAGGTCGCAAGAAACATGGCGCACGATTGAAGGAGTTCAACGATATCGGGTGGTTGGACGATAGTTTTAGAAAAGAAGCTTAATTTTATAACTGAAAAAATGTACGATTCTAAGTATCTCTGATTGTTGAAGCAAACTGTTATATTACAGTTTACAGTCGGTAAAATAGATACAAAAAACTAATGTTTCTTAGTATGTAATGCAAATTTCCGACTATAAATAAAATTTGTTTCTATGAGTAAACGCGCCAACATGACCACGTTGACATACACTTTAAAAAGTATGTATCACTTTAAAGTTATACCGCACAAAATCAAATTGAAATTAATATTTCTGCTTTAAATATATTACCTGACCTACTTCTCATACCCCTGACCTCTATTTTGTTCAATATCGTCATCATAAGGCCGCTATGTTTTTGTTCTTGTTGCTGAGTTTATCCCTCCGCTTTCTTTTCCGAGCACCCCTTTTAATTTTGTCATGTATACTATTTAAAAAGCATTATAATTACTTAACTCATATAGACTATACATGGTAGTGGAGGTATTACTTAATCTGCAGTGCACCGTCTAGACATGAGGTCGTATATCATGGAACAGCAAATTAAATCACAAATGATCAGCATACTTCTGGTATCACATATGCAAGAGTACAGACATGTACATTACAGAGGTGGTTAGCGAGTTATCATTTTTTTTTTTTTTTGCTTTTGTTTTTGTTTTTGTGGTTTTTGCAAGCCTCTGGTCCCACGCTATGATTTATAAAACAGGTATGGTTGCACACAGCCTCCTGATTAATATACGGAATCTGGAACATATACACACCACCCTGTTTTAGATATTTGGACATTTATGTAAAAGGATTCGAAAGGTCAAAAGAAATTCTGAATAACTTGAACTTGACTGCTTCTTTCTAGCTGTATGACAGTCTTGAATTTTGCTTTCAAAATATTATGAATAATGGGGCTGCGAGAGTCCAAGATGCTTTGAAAATGCAGGTCCTAGTCCAAGATGCATTGCAAATGCAGGTCATAGTCAAAGATGCATTGCAAATATATGTCCTAGTCAAAGAGGCATTGCAAATGCAGGTCCTAGTATGAGTTTCATCTAACCTTTCACACGCCCAAAAGACATGTCAAAATATTAAAAAGGGGGTGGGTAAGGTCAGAGGAAACTCGGACAAGAGCAGGTCCTTATTTGCCATAATAGCATTAGAGCAATGCCGTTAAAGACCAACCTTACTTTCTTTGCCAGGCAGTATTAATAAGCAGCTGGCTTAGCAGTCCTAAAGTTTTAAAAACTCCCATTTCTTGTTACAAACGTACAGCTAATAAATACAAGAATTTTGCCAGAGGTGCGAATCGGGGTAGTTCATCAAAACCTTAAATCTCTTCTGACTTCGACACCAAAGGTCTTTATAATAAATAACAGAAGACACTGAAAACAAGTAACCCATCGACCATTCATATTTATAAATTTTTTAATTGAATGAGCAACACCCGATTATGTTCTCAACGAAGACAATTGTGGATTAAAAAAAAAAAAAAAAAAAAAAAAGAAATTCGAGTTCGATTTGTTCTGCTTAGCCTGTTTGTGCCCTTTTCTAAAAACTTGACATTGTGTGTATTCATAGCTCCTGTGCGGGTTCAAGTAGTACTGTCGTTTAAATGACACCAACTATATGTTGCCATGCACATGGTGTATTGATATAAAGACTTCTGGGTCTAGTGCTATTTAACAAAATCTAACATTATATTTTGCAAACCTGCTTACTTGATAATACCAGACTTACTGTATTTTAGGGATGTAAACGTTGTTTTACTAACTTTGTAATAATACCAGGCTTATTGGATTTTATAGTTGTAAATGTTTTTTGTACTAACTCTGTCATGATAATACAGTAAACGATTTATGTACTAGGCCTACTTCACGGGAAATATAGTGTGTTTCTTGTTGAGTCTCTGTGACTCGCTCGGACATCCTCCATACCACTCCTCCTCCTCTCTCTCTCTCTCTCTCTCTCTCTCTCTCTCTCTCTCTCTCTCTCTCTCTCTCTCTCTCTCTCACACACACACACACACACACACACACTCTCTCTCTGATCACTATATGGCGTGTAAGTGTCCTTTAAGTGGCAAAAATGCAAACATGCAAAATATTCAAAAACTCTTTTAAAATATTCCTGTTTATATTGAAGACAATAAAAGTACGTGGTAAGGGACAAAGACATATAGACTAGCTCGTGGCAGTATTTTTGAAAAGTTTCTTCTCTCTCTCTCTCTCTCTCTCTCATTGCTAAAAATTGGAAACCATATCGTGAAATTTAAAAATAGGGAACTTACATTACAAACTTTAAATTACAATGCATATCAGGTATGCATTGGTTTCTGATTTGATATCCATATATGGATATGTATGTTATCAAGAAAGCATTTTTAACAGGGCTGCATTTTTCCAACCAGTAATAATACACCATGTATGTTATAAAGAAAGCATTTTTACCAGAGCTGCATTCCAACCAGTAATAATACACCATGTATGTAATCAAGAAAGCATTTTTACCAGAGCTGCATTCCAACCATTCCAACCAGTAATAATACACCAATATTTTTTTTATAAAAATACCATGGGCATCAGCAGGAATTTGTTTTCGTGGCCGGGGGGTGGGGGTTGGAGGCAAAGACATTTTTCCATTGGGGGAGGGAGGCTGATTCAAAATCAAGGGGATCAGGGTATATAAAAAATGAGTGGTGTTAAATTTTCAAGATAGCAATAACAGCAATCGGATATTGATAGGAACAATAGATTTTAATAAACGAACCCCATCTTGCTTACCTACCGTGCTCATGAATATGCCATACATATACTCATTGGACAAATATCATTATACATTATATGCCATACATATACTCATTGGACAAGTATCATTATACATTATATGCCATACATATACTCATTGGACAAATATCATTATACATTATATTATTTTATTATTAAGTAAGGAAGAATATATATATATATATATATATATATATATATATATATATATATATATATATATATATATATATATATATATATATATATCTGTTAGACAGGCAATGCTGTAATTTGAATGTCCACTTTGAGGACAAAATATTTTCTTTTTGCATTATCATTGATTGTAATGTATATATTACAGGAAATATCCTGTTCTTTACACGCCACATCCACCCCATTCTTGTCTATCTCGTTATCATTGATTGCAATGCATATATCACAGGAATATTCTACTCATTATATGCCACCCCACCCCCGTGTTGTCTATCTCATTATCATTGATTGCAATGCATATTTTACACGAATATTCTACTCATTACGTGCCACCTCCACCCCCTTCTTGTCTATCTCATTATCATTGATTGCAATGCATATTTTACAGGAATATTCTACTCATTATACAGTTCCCTTCTTGTCTATATCATTATCAATGATTGCAGTGCATGTATTTAGGAAATATCCTGCTCTTTACACGCCACCCCCACCCCCTTCTTGTCTATCTCATTATCATTGATTGTAATGTATATATTACAGGAAATATCCTGCTCTTTACACGCCACCCCCACCCCCTTCTTGCCTATCTCATTATCATTGATTGCAATGCATATATTACAGGAATATTCTACTCATAATATGCCACCCCACCCCCTTCTTGTCTATATCATTATCAATGATTGTAATGCATTTATTACAGGAAATATTCTGCTCTTTACACGCCATACCACCCCCTTCTTGTCTATCTCATTATCATTGATTGTAATGCATATATTACAGGAAATATCCTGCTCTATACACGCCACCCCACTCTGTTCTTGTCTATCTCATTATCTTTGATTGCAATAGATATTTTACAGGAATATTCTACTCATAATTAGTCCACTTCTTGTCTATATCATTATCAATGATTGCAGTGCTTATATTAAGGAAATATCCTGCTCTTTACACGCCACCCCCACCCCCTTCTTGGCTATCTCATTATCATTGATTGGAATGCATACTTTACAGGAATATTCTACTCATTATACAGTTCCCTTCCTGTCTATCTCATTATCAGTGATTGTAATGCATATATTACTGGAATATTCTACTCATTACACGCCACCCACACCCTTTTCTTGTCTATCTCCCTCGCTTATACACAAAGTTAACTTCCTCTTTCTTTCCTTCTGCATTTAAAAAAGTAGAAGACACACATAGCAAAACATTTATGTCTCGCGATTTACTTTATCTTCTTACGTTGATTTTTTTTAGAAAAAGAACAATCTCCAAAACTGGTGGTACCCCTCATTCCCACCCCCACCCTTTTTGTCACTTTGTGTGTATGTGTGCAAGCAGGTGTAGGTGTACGACTGAAGGTGCTGTAAACCATTTTCCATGTGAATTTTTGCTATGACACACCAACCCGCCCGTAAACATCTACATTTTTACAAGCACAAAACCTAATGGAACATATATGGAAGGTTTTCCACTGACTGTTGCAAGCTTATGTCTGGATATTCAAATTACAAATGAAATAAACTAATGTACATTAGCGTTTGAGAAGCTCCAATGCTCATTTAAACACAAACCCCCACCCCCACCAACGCACACATAACTCCATATCTCATATACTCTATCTATGAGACAAAATTAAGCCACAATGACGTCTGCGATATATTAATGAAAACTTGTTCATATAATGGTGGGAAAATGTTTTCTTTTTATTTGTCTGCAGTGTTCAAAGAATTGTATGGTTCTAGAAGACTAATTAGTTGTGTAGGACAGTCGCAGGAGTTGGCCATCCATTCGTTCATCTCTTTATTTCCTCCATTAGGAGATAAATAGCTTCCTGTTTAAACAAACTTACTGTGTACTACGATTTTCTTAAGTGATGGCAGGTGTGATTGAATTACGATAGTCATTGACGCGGTATATCTTTCATGTGAGGCTTGAAATGAATTTTTCACTTGAATACCATGTAAAGAGTGGTGAATCCCCCTCCCCCTTCTTTCTTAAAAATGTCATTGAAGCGTTGTGCAGGTGTATGAATCATAAATTCCAGGTATAACATTCAGATTCTTCATTGCCTTATTGTACAAAAGAATGGTGCTACATTCAAACATTTCGTGTTATCCAAGTTTTTATGTTTTGGAGATCGGGGAAACATCCTGCTTTGAATATCAATATCATACTTCCCTGATTATTTGGATTGGTAGAGACATATACTAGTATATTTCTAACCTTGAGGGTAGTGCCTTGGAGTGAAATAAAATATTTAAAAATGTAACCTTTGCAAAAGAGATATTTCATAATTTGAAAAGAATTTATAAAGAATTGTATTGAATAGACTTGAATGTCTGAAGTATCACTCTAAAAGGGGATTTTTATTATTTGTTTTACAGGTTTGTTATTCCATGTCTGAGATAATTAACTATTAGTGAACAGGCTGCTGTGTGTTATTCCATGACTGAGATAATTAAATATTAGTGAACAGACTGCTGTGTGTTATTTCATGTCTGAGATAATCAAATATTAGTGAACAGACTGCTGTGTGTTATTCCATGTCTGAGATATTTAAATAAATAATAAAACAGACTGCTGTGTGTTATTCCATGTCTGAGATAATTAAATATTAGTGAACAGACTGCTGTGTGTTATTCCATGACTGAGATAATTAAATATTAGTGAACAGACTGCTGTGTGTTATTCCATGTCTGAGATAATCAAATATTAGTGAACAGACTGCTGTGTGTTATTCCATGTCTGAGATAATCAAATATTAGTGAACAGATTGCTAAATTGTACTAGCCACCACCACTACCCCTACACGCCTACTACTACTATCAGTTGATGGGCGATGCTCAAGATGATATATATATATATATATATATATATATATATATATATATATATATATATATATATATATGTGTGTGTGTGTGTGTGTGTGTCTATCTGTCTGTCTGTCTGCCCCTGAATTTACATAAAATTTACTATGTTTCTAAGGGATTGATTTGTGACTACAAGATCACAAAACGAGGAAGTTTTCAATTATTCATACTGCATTTTAATAACCCATCAATCGATCTTTATGACAATAACGAGAAGTTGACACCTTTTATTTTTCCAACTGTGAAACTGACTTTATCAAAACTATGTGTCATATATAGTATTTATAAGTATGTATGACAAGGCGGATACATCTGGCGTCTAAGTAATTTATAGTTTTCAAGCATTCTAACATCTGTAGAGTGGTTGAGTTTGATAATGAAAACTTAGTTGATCCAAGGATTAGTTATATTCCCTCCCCCGAGCAGTGACGGATGAATAACACGCCATCTTTACGTCTCCTTCTCCAAAGATGGAGATAAGAAAGAATCGTTATGTCATGCCTTGAGAGTTAAGTTAGGATGACAATGCCTTTTTAGATCTTATTGACATGAATGAGTTTCTTGAAGAACAGATCGTCTCAGGGTCTTCTCTCCCATTTAGGTTCTTCATTTACATTCATACAAGTTGATGTGTCTAATGATACATGATGTAACTATTTGGGACAGCGTGGTTATATCCGCTCACTCTTGGGTTGTTAGCGCGAGCGTAGCGATGACTCGCCATGTAAATCCCCCTGCGAATACCACTTTGGACAAACAGATGTTGGTCAATGTAAGTGCGTAGTTCCAACTCCACCTTGGCTTTCGATAATAAAGCGTCCGAGGCCATTCCCGGTGATGAGAAGTAATGCGCTAGATGAAGCTTGTATCACGAAAAGTCTCGAATACATCCGCGAGCAGCAACACACCCGTGCGCAAATACAGATCATGATAGATGTCAAGAGTTGTACAACCAAACGCAGACCAGACATTGTTTGCGTGTGCGTAGACGTTGGCGAAAATACCTTCGCGTAACAATGACGAATGAAAGTCTTCGATTGGCTGGAATTGAGTTTTAGAAAACTTGTCCCAGTCGCTCATGTACTTGTACGGGTAGATTCCTTTGCGTGGAAGCAACTTGAACCTTCTATCGTCAACGGCGCCACTGTATCGACGAGCTATTGTAAAACGATCGTCGCTTCCTGCTTCAAGGTTACTCACAAGTTTGTCCAGGATGAAACTGAGAAACTGCAGCGAGTCAATGAACTGCGGCTGACCCAGACGAAACGTCATATTTTTTTCCATGTTGTTGGGAATTACACTTATTGGTCCATACGCTGCTGTTGCGACCCCTTTCACGCGCAGGTTATGAAGCACAACTGGAATTTATGTTTTGCCTGGGTAAATTTGCAGCTGCAGGTTGCATGCGCTGTGTGCGGTTCTTCTGTACGCGCCAGTATCGTAGCAGTGATTCTGTCTGAGTACCCTGGTTGTATAAATGTCACTCATTTAACCTTTTTCTGTCTGAGCATCATGGCTGTATAATGTAACTAAAGTAACCTTTTTCTGTCTGAGCACCCTGGTTGTATAATGTCACTCATGTAACCTTTTTCTGTCTGATCATCCTGGTTGTATAATGTCAATTAAGTAACCTTTTCTGTCTGAGCGCCATGATTACATGATGTCACTCAAGTAACCTTTTTCTGTCTGAGCACCATGGTTACAACAACTCAGTTTGTAATGTGTATCATTTTTAGGAATATGTGTATTGTCAGATTTCTTTTTTAGACCTATTGGCTTTTATTATATACCTACCAATTTTCTACCCAAGAAAAATCCAGAAGTTTACCGTCATTTTCAATAAGCAGGAAAATGATACTATCGTTTTCTAAACCCGTATCACCATACTCTCAAACGAGGCTGGAACTATTTTATCCTCAAGGTTTCCTGGTGATAACAGCAGCTCCCCTAGCGACGGAATGTCAACACTAGCAATAAACAAAACTTCCACAGCGACGTTAGTTAAGAAACCTCGCGTTATATGTAAAATATCTGAAAGGTCTAAACCATGTTTTTTTTCATAACAACAATAAAAAAGCATTTATTCCTTTATTTTGAAGTAGTAAAATATAGCCAAAATGTTCGTCTGAAACAAGATCATATTCGGAAATCGCGTACCAAAACATTAAAGTTGTAGAGTACAACCAATTTAAATGGTAACGTTAGTGAGTTTCACGCATAACGGGTGAATTTGAAATTATAAATGAGTAACATTCTCTGCAACAAATCTGTACCATTAAGTTCCAATAATATCTCCAATCCTGTTGTAAATAACTGTAAAAATAATGTTGTCATTCCCATGTCCAGTTCCCATCAGAGCCTCTCACAATGTCCCGCCAGAAACAGTTCAACCGCATTCAACCTGGCTTCTGAAAGAAACTTCCAGCTATTCAGCTGGTGAAATCTTCCGTGATGCAAAATTTCAGAACTGCACAATAACTGAAAATCACGTATATTAGTCTGCTGTCACCAAGCTTCGAAGAATTCGTCTTATTGACGGTGATGGTAGCCAAACTGAGTGAGCGTTGTTTCACAAGCTTCGTTCATAAAACCAATATTCATGCGAATGTCAGCCTTTCAAAAAGTAATTCGTGTTATGTATGCTTATATAATACTATAAATATTTTTAGGAAATTATAAATGTTTCTTGACTTTAATATTTGCTTAAACCTTGATATTAAGTATAATTTTTGACATGTTTAACTATTGTCCTTGAATTAGGTTGCTTACTTATTATTTGAGTTCAAAGATAGTTTTCATAAACAAGATCAGCATCCTTATAGGATGAGTCCTCTCAAACGGAACTATTTGAAGAAAGAAATTCAGTATTTACTGGAGAACGATTTTATAGAACCAAGTAAACGTAACTGGAGTTCACCTTGTATTCTTGTTCCTAAGCCAGATAATACATTCCGCATGTGTACTGACTATAGAAAAGTCAACAGTGTCACCAAAACGGATTCATTTCCAATCCCAAGAACGGACGATTGCATTGATAAAATTGGAAATGCGAAATATGTTACCAAGTTTGACCTTTTAAAAGGATTCTGGCAGATTCCACTGACGGAAAGGGCAAAAGAAATTTCAGCATTTGTAACTCCAGATGGACTTTATCAATATAAAGTCATGCCGTTTGGAATGAAAAATTCGCCTGCAACGTTTCAACGTCTGATGAACATGATAACATCAGGTCTTTATAATTGTGACGCGTACATCGATGACGTCATTATCTACAACAACACCTCGGAAGATCATTTGGAAACCGTTCGGAAATTCTTTGATCAACTCAGCGATGCGAATCTGACGATTAATTTGAGCAAAAGTGAGTTTTGCCATGCTTGTGTCACATTTTTAGGACATATTGTGGGACAAGGTCAAGTTAAACCTATAGAAGCTAAGGTCAAAGCTATCTCTGAATTTCAAGTACCAATTTGTAAAAAGCAACTGATGCGATTTTTAGGTATGGCTGGATATTATCGGAAATTGTATTCAAATTTGTCCATAATTGCTGAACCTTTGACAAGTTTATTGAGTAAGAAATCCAAATTTCATTGGTCTGAAAAGTGTCAGGAATCTTTTGACAAGTTAAAGGCCATGCTTAAGAATGCACCAGTTCTTTCTGCACCAAATTTCAGCCAATCATTTAAATTATCTGTTGATGCAAGCGATGTATTGGTCGGTGGAGTATTGATTCAGGAAGACAAAAGTGGCGTGGATCACCCTGTGTGTTATTTTTCTAAAAAACTGAAGAAGCACCGGAAAAAATTATTCGACAATTGAGAAGGAATTTTTGGCTTTGATATTTGCTTTATAGCATTTTGAAGTGTATTTTACCTCCGCTCTTTCTCCAATTATTGTGTACAGTGATCACAATCCCCTTACTTTCATCAACAAAATGAAAGATAAAAATCGGAGATTGTTCAGATGGAGTTTAATATTGCAGGAATACAACATTGACATCAGACACATCAGGGGAAAAGACAATGTGATTGTAGATGCACTCTCACGTGCATAGAAATGTTATATTGCTTGATGTAATTAAGTTCAGTATCATAAAATATCTTCCTATGTAATTTTGATTATTATAGTATTAGATGCATATTCAAAAGAAAGCCTTATTGCATAAATATTTCTTTTTCTTTATGAGGGGAGGTGTTATGTATGATGTTTATATAATATTATAAATATTTTAGGAAATTATAAATGTTTCTTGACTTTAATATTTGCTTAAACCTTAATATTAAGTATAATGTTTGATATGTTTAACTATTGTCCTTGAATTAGGTTGTTTACTTAATATTTGAGTTCAAGGATAGTTTTGACAAACAAGATTTTGATTCAATTTGAGGTCAAGGTTAATTTTGTTTACAGATAAAACCAGAATTTCATTTGAGTTATGTTTCAAAAATCACATAGGCCATTTATTATTCCAGAATATTCTGTCACATGACTTTTCTTTATAGTGGACAGTTTTTCAGTTTCGACATTACCATCAGTCTTTTAAAGAGCCATTACAGTTGTGTAAAATCATTCTGAGAGAGGAATTATTTAAAATATTCATTGGATTATAAAAGTGCTCATAGACTTTTGGATTTTGGATTTTTAATTGATGATTTGGGGATTTATGTGAACTTATTCAAAGATATTTTGGAGTACTTCATTTTGGTATATCAACACATTAAAGACTACTGGCACATCAGGACATTAACGACCACTGGCAAATCAACACATTCAAGGATACAGCCATTCATTCGGAACATTCTATATTTAGGACTTGTACTTAGGACACTTAGACTTATTGGATTATTTGGATTTTAATTCACATTACTGTAAGTGCCTTTTGATTTTCATTTTAATTATCTAGAAATAAATTGCTTGTTGATTTGTACTTGATTTGTTGGTTTCACTTTCTTTCTGTTACATTTATCTTAGACCATAGAGTCGTAACATTCCGTTTATGCTTTAAGATGAAGTTCATATTAAAGAGGTTGAAATGTTTAGCAATTTCTTGTGTTTTTCAGCTACATATAGTGATTTTATTAAATTATCTGAAAATTGATAGGTATATAACAAAAATATCATTATCACAGTAATGCGATTTTGATTGCTAGATCACGTCTCGTTGTCAGCATAAAAATCTTGATCATGACTCGACGCTTCGCGTCACGTAATGATCTGGATTTTCTAATGCTGACAACTCGACGTGATCTAGCAATCAAGATCGCGTTACTGTGATAATACTATATATGCACTTGGGGTAAGGAAGAATCCTATTGATTTCAGGGTTAAAATGTCATGGTCAAGGTAATTTAATGAAGGAAGAAAATGGTTTCTACATAATATCTCAAGTTCTCCATTATCTCTAGATTCGAAACTTTGTGTATGGTTTGCACTTGGTTTGCGCTTGTGGTAAGGAAGATCCCTATTGTTTTCAGGGTCTGAAGGATAAAGAAGGTCAAAGTCACTCTGACTGAAAGAACAAAAATGGTTTCTGAACGGTAATTTGAGATCTCCATCATCTATGAGACAGCCACAGTGGCTCAATGGTTAGCGTGCCAGACTCACGACCGAAAGGGTACGGGTTCGAATCCTACCATTGGACCAGCCTGGGTCAGCTACCGCGGTATATCCTCGGGCAAGACACTTTACTCCAATTGCTTCAGTACTAAATAACCTTCTTGTGTTGCTGTGACGTAAAGCACCAGACCAAACGTAACCATCATCTATGCTTACGAAAATGTGTGGATGGCTTGAACTTGGTTTAAAGAAGAACCATATTGATTTAGGAATCAAAGGGTCACTGTGACTGAAAGTAGAAAACTGGTTTGCACTTGGGGTTAGGAAGACGTCTATTGCCTTCAGGTTAAAAAGCTCAGAGATAAAGGTCATCGTAACTGAAAGAAGGAATGTGGATTCTGTGCAATAACTCAAGTTCACCAACAGTTATAGTTACCAAACTTTATGGATAGCTTGCATTCGAGGTAAAGAGGAACCCTATCGATTTTAGGGTCCAAAGGTCAAGGCCAATTACTGAAAGAAGAAAAATGGTTTCTGCCCAATATCTCGAGTTTTCCACCATCAACTGTTACGAATTTTGTCGATGGCTTGCACTTTGAGTAGAATCCTATAGATTTTGGGCTTGGAAGGTCAAAGGTCAAGGGCGCTCTGAAAGAATACAAATAGTTTCCGCACATTGACTTCAGTTCTCCATCATCTATGGCTACCAACATTTTGTGGAAGGTTTGCAGTTGGTGTAAGGAAGAACTATATTGATTTTTGGCATAAAAAATTAAAGGTCAGGGTCACTGTGATTGAAAAGAGAAGACTAGTTTATGCACAGAAGCAATAGTTATACATGACGTACCTCAAATAAACTTTGTAGATTACTTGCATTTGGGGTAGAGCAGAAGGCTATTGATTTTTTTGTCAAAAGGTCAATGGTCAAGGTCACTGACTGTCTTCAGCCTATCAAAACACCCGGTAACATGATTTTAAAATTTCCCCTTGCGACATCTAAAGACGTGAAGGTAGGAATGAATTCTGGTTGTTTGTTTTGGGGTTTTTTTTTGTTAATCTGTTGTTATATGCACCAGAAAAAATTACCCTATTGCGGATTTCTAAAGATTTTACCTCAGTGTTTGAAATTCAAACATAGGTATGCTGCAGAGTGTTGTCTAATCCTTGTGATGGTCATGGTCAATTTGGTAGTCACGATCAATTTGGTAGTCATCATCGGTTTGGTAGTCAATAGGTTCATTTTTGCTTTGTTACGTGATAGAAACCAGCTGTCATCTTATTTTCTTTTTGGCTTAAATTACACGAGACAACAATTATTTTTCAGTAAATAATATCTGATTTATTGTACTTGACTGGCTGGAAATTTAGAGATATTATACGAACGCTTGTGATATGTAGAGAATTCTGCCAACTTTCCTTTCTGTGATATGACTACTTCATAAGAAATTAATCAGATGTCTAATAAAGCATACACCAAACAACAAATTCACTCATTTATTTAGCAAATGTTATGTGTGTACAACATATCTTCTGGTTCCCTGTTATTTAGCAAATGGTATATATGTACATCATATCTTCTCGTTCCCTGTTATTTAGCAAATGGCATGTATGTACAACATATCTTCCGGTTCCCTGTTATTTGTCAGATGGTATGTGTGTATAATACATTTTCTAGTTCCTTGATTCCCAAGTCTAACTCATGAGTAAAACCTTCTTAAATTGAGAATCAGTAACTGTTTTGAAATCTAATAGTAGACCTGTGCCATCTAGTTGCATAGGGGAATTCAGTTGTATAATTATAAAATGTTAGCCATGAACCCTATCAATATTTGGTGTTAAATTGACATTGATTTCTGTTGGAATTTAATTATTGCAGTCTGTGTAGATAAGAATGTGAAGATATGAAATTAAATTATTTATCATTAAATTATAAAAATATAGAAAGTATTTACTGTAAATATTGAGAAACTGAATAACCACGTAAAACAATTCAATTAAAATACCTTGTATGAAACTTCAAAGATTCAAGTAGTTCATTAGTAAAATGGTGAGAAGGGACACAACTTAACTCTGACATTGTTGAGTTAGCTCCCTTGATCTACTGTGTTTTATTACTATAAAATCAATAGGAAGTGCGTGTCAAGAACATCTTAATGCGTCAGATTCAGGCTACAGAAGTAATGAGGAAATTATTCTTGGCACAGTGAATGAGATTTGAGAATATTTTTAAAAAATGACACAATTTCTTAAGTTCGCACTGGACAGATTTTAGTGGCGAATTTTCATCAGATGATGACAGATTGATATGAAATGAGAATAATTCTTCATTTAAAGATACAAATAAAAACTGTCCAATGAATTTTTGAAAGTATATTTGTAAGATTTTGACTAAGGTATATTCCTTGTACAACTGATAGCTTTTACACTGAAGCAACATTATCCTAATCCCTCTTTTATAGTGGTAATTTCCAACAGTCAATGGCTATTTTGAATATTTCTCAGCTCCAAAAAAAAAAAAAAAATGGGCCCTATGCATGATTGAAGTTCACTGTTATTATAACAAATTGTCATTATTATTATCCCTTAACCATCCTGATCTTGAGATATTTACATAAACACATAAACCAAGTTGGCCTTTGATTTTAAGCCCAAGTTACACATTTGATCTCCTGTGCTAGTCTAGCTGTTAAAACGTACTCAATAAACAAACCAATCCATGGTCAAGTAAATGTAAACCAACTTACAGATTTAGTTTATATTTAAATTTATAAACACAAAAGCTTAGGCTTATTAGGCTGATGCCCTGTGTCTTGAAAATTTGGGGTGGGGTGGGGCATTAAAGCTCGAAACTATCAAGTGAGACCTTATTTGGAATACTTTAGGACTAATACACTAATAGTACTGGCCACGATTCCAGTCCAGGGATTCTAGCCTTGTGAACTAAGATTCTGTCCACATTCTAGCCATTCTAAAGTGGGAGAACTGTACCTGCACGGCACAATTTAGTTAAGTGTTTTATTTCCATCAGAAAATTATAAGTTATCAGTGGTTTTAGATAAATTTCAACAGTGTATGTTACCAAACAATGTCTGTGGTGTTTTACATAAGCAAAGAATAACTACTAGTACATATATTACTATTTGGTCGAGATTCAATAATGGGGAACACGTCAATACACTAAATACATTCGGATGCTTTATTTCCATAATTGACTAAAATTACTGTTACAGAACGTCTTTGTATAGCAATTATTGTATACAGCATACACGTACTTGTTGCACATGTTTAATCATATATACGTAACCTATTAACACCAAAGCATTTTAATGTGCCTTAATCCCATCAACGAGAATCGTTATGCAAATCAGCGAGTTTCATACACTCATCTATATCAGCTCGAAATCCAAGGAAAATTCAGTTTCAATGTCTTCAATGGCAACATAAAAGTAATTCAGTTATACAAGCGGCCGAATATCAAAGCATCGAAGAAAAGTTGGTTGATGGGTCAAGAGGTACGATTCCCGAGGGACGTTTAGTGTGGAAAAAAGAAAATCCCACAATCATATACATTTGAAGAGGCTGTCATTGTCACACTCGTTGAGTTTATGAGAGAGAAACATCATGCACACAGAGACACACACACACACAAAGTGTATGCCATAAAATGTACGAGATAGTATTAAAATGGCTGATATAAATAGCTCTCTTCTTCTCTCTCTCTCTAATTCCCTCTTTGTCTACACAATTCAGAGAGAGAGGGGGGAGACAGAGAGCAAATACCAAAAAGATACGAGAAAGATTAGAAAATATGATATTCAATGTCTTTCTCTCTTTCTCTCTCTCTCTCTCTTGGGAACTACGGTAGTTCAGTTGGTAGAGCACTTTGCACATTTCCTCGGCATAATACAGCCAATACTGAGTTGCAAGCGTCGTTAAAAAAGAAGCTAAAAACAAGCAAACTCTCTCCTCTCTCTCTCTCTCTCTCTCCGATAGTAAAATAAAATAAAGAAAATACAGCTTTAAAAAATGTCAAAATGGAAATACATTAAACATTTCCGCCAGGCAGTGAAGCAAATTATGAAACTATTCATAAATATTCTTAAATTGGCATTACAATGAAGCATATAAATCAGATTTTAATAAAACAGCATAAGAAAACAATTTTTTCTGGTTTTTATTGGCTCATTGAGAATGGGTTTTGTTGTGTCTCACCGAGGATAGGTACCTGCTTTTAACATCTTTATTGTCAAATATATGTGAACAAAGGGATCTCTTGTTAATTGCTGTCGTCTCGTAATCTCATTGAGGTATGTACTCGAATTCCCAAAGAAAATATAAGCCTTACAAAATTCACCAAATCGTTTTGAATCGCAGCTGTCTCATTCCAAATGTTTTTATATTTAAATTCTTATCAAAGAAAAAAGTCCTCGCTATTTTCAGAAAAGAAACAATTTGATAATTTAGGTGACACATTTTGGAGCTTACTTCACAACCGTAATGAAAACAAACACAAAATATGGAGTGCTTGCATATATGTCGTCTGAGCAGTCAAAGGGTTAAACCAAAGCAACTCAAACCAGAAAGATACTAATCTCTACCTCAACTCTCCGGTCTATTACTATATTAATATTTGACGGATATAATATAATCTCCTTATATCACATACACCGTCTTTTTCTTAACCAAAATACACAATGAAGTGAGTGATTCTTCTACAATTTAATTGACACTCTGGGGAAACGATGGATAGTTCTCTTTGTACTGACAAGAGCTGGCTATAAAGAATGCCTACATGGGAAGATATTTTTCTTTACAAGCATGGCTTTGTCAGTGGTTGTTTCCAAGTAAGACAGTGTTTATGATTTTTCACAATCTTGAATGTACATTGTATGTAACGTGCCTTAGCGGACACCTCAATATATGGGATACCCATTCATAACGGACACTTTTGAGGATCCCCAATGAAAATCCTTGTTACAGTGGAGCACCTGTCTAGCGCGGACGACAGACAGTGATTTTATTTATTTATTGTTTTGGGGTTTTTTGCCAATAAAGTTGCGTATAACAGACACGTGTACGAATTTGTCTCCCTTACATCTCGCAACATATTATCGAATCCACACAGGTTATTGTAGTCCATCTTGTTTTGACATTTAATGACACTGTGGACAATCACCACTTTTCAACTAGGTCTCATAACATCATTAGTTTCCCTAGCACTTCTCTCATAACCGATATGATCTTGCTTCAATCGGATCTAAAAGGGTACGGTTACAGTGATGGACACCCTACTGATAATATAAAAAGCGGTTACAGTGATGGACACCCTACTGATAATATAAAAAGCGGTTACAGTGATGGACACCCTACTGATAATATAAAAAGCGGTTACAGTGATGGACACCCTACTGATAATATAAAAGGCGGTTACAGTGATGGACACCCTACTGATAATATAAAAAGCGGTTACAGTGATGGACACCCTACTGATAATATAAAAAGCGGTTACAGTGATGGACACCCTACTGATAATATAAAAAGCGGTTACAGTGATGGACACCCTACTGATAATATAAAAAGCGGTTACAGTGATGGACACCCTACTGATAATATAAAAAGCGGTTACAGTGATGGACACCCTACTGATAATATAAAAAGCGGTTACAGTGATGGACACCCTACTGATAATATAAAAAGCGGTTACAGTGATGGACACCCTACTGATAATATAAAAAGCGGTTACAGTGATGGACACCCTACTGATAATATAAAAAGCGGTTACAGTGATGGACACCCTACTGATAATATAAAAAGCGGTTACAGTGATGGACACCCTACTGATAATATAAAAAGCGGTTACAGTGATGGACACCCTACTGATAATATAAAAAGCGGTTACAGTGATGGACACCCTACTGATAATATAAAAAGCGGTTACAGTGATGGACACCCTACTGATAATATAAAAAGCGGTTACAGTGATGGACACCCTACTGATAATATAAAAAGCGGTTACAGTGATGGACACCCTACTGATAATATAAAAAGCGGTTACAGTGATGGACACCCTACTGATAATATAAAAAGCGGTTACAGTGATGGACACCCTACTGATAATATAAAAAGCGGTCACAGTGGTGGACACCCTACTGATAATATAAAAAGCGGTTACAGTGATGGACACCCTACTGATAATATAAAAAGCGGTTCTGAATATCTTGTAAATGAAGCCGTTCAAGAGTGAGTAGATATGGCTCAAATTTAGTAGAATGCTAATGGTGTTCTAAGTTAAAATCCTTGCATATCAAGGTACGATTGTTTAGTTTCAGCATATCAAGGTATGATTGTTTAGTTTCAGCATATCAAGGTACGATTGTTTAGTTTTACTGCCACTTGATGTTGACATTTTAAGCGTAGAATTTACATTACATTTTAAGTGTAGAATTTACATTATTACATTTTAAGTGTAGAATTTACATTACATTTTAAGTGTAGAATTTACATTATTACATTTTAAGTGTAGAATTTACATTATTACATTTTAAGTGTAGAATTTACATTATTAAATGTAGAATTTACATTATTACATTTTAAGTGTAGAATTTACATTATTACATTTTAAGTGTAGAATTTACATTATTACATTTTAAGTGTAGAATTTACATTATTACATTTTAAGTGTATAATTTACAATATTAAATTTTGTGTAGAATTTACATTATTAAATTTTAAGTGTAGAATTTACATTATTACATTTTAAGTGTATAATTTACAATATTAAATTTGTGTAGAATTTACATTATTAAATTTTAAGTGTAAAATTTACATTATTAAATTTTAATTGTAGAATTTACATTATTACATTTTAAGTGTAGAATTTACATTATTACATTTTAAGTGTAGAATTTACATTATTACATTTTAAGTGTATAATTTACAATATTAAATTTTAAGTGTATAATTTACAATATTACATTTTAAGTGTATAATTTACAATATTACATTTTAAGTGTATAATTTACATTATTAAATTTTAAGTGTATAATTTACATTATTACATTTTAAGTGTATAATTTACATTATTAAATTTTAAGTGTAGAATTTACATTATTAAATTTTAAGTGTAGAATTTACATTATTACATTTTAAGTGTAGAATTTACATTATTACATTTTAAGTGTAGAATTTACATTATTACATTTTAAGTGTAGAATTTACAATATTAAATTTTAAGTGTATAATTAACATTATTAAATTTTGTTCAGAAGGAATCATATATCCCTAAGAACTTTGATGTTTTCGCATGTTATGCAACAAACCTTGTTCCATAGGGACAACGCCATTTACTGTGCTAGCTCGTACCTTGTTCCATAGCGACAACGCCATTCACTGTGCTAGCTCGTACCTTGTTCCGGAGGGACAACGCCATTCACTGTGCTACCTCACCAAATGTGCATTAGTAGATAAACATTTTTTATTTTGCCAGTCTCCGGCGAGAGTCGACATTTGGGGCGTCCCCTTTGCACCTTCTGTGCATCCCATTGGCGAGAAGATCACCTGCTGAACTGTTAACTATAGGTCAGTTGTTTTAACGCATGCGTAATAGTGACTGCACCAGAATTTTGTTTGTACCCCATATATTGGATGATAAGTACTTTTTTAAAATAGATTAGTGCGCCAGAAAATTAATATTCTTGCATCCCTATGACAGACGGTGATACAGAGTAGATATAAATTGCAGATTTTGGAATTTTGAATGTGTCATTGGGTCATTTTTTTAAAGTTTGTTGTGATAGATCGTACTATATTTTAATTTATAAGTGCGCCAAAGCTTGCATTTACTATCTATTAGGAAGGAAGAAAGAAATAAAAAAGAAAGGATGATTGATAAAGAGATTAATACATGGATTGTGACATACACATCCATAAAATATACATTGGCGCAGCTTACTTAGTTGTTTACTTACTTATTCACTTATTCCTTCAGCATTTTCTTACATTTTTGCGATATATAAATTGAACAATACTGCATTTACCATAGACATGCTAGAATTATATTTTCTCCAAAGTAACATGTGCCTGCACGTTTGTAATAAATTGTTGCAGCTAATTACATAAAACGCTAAGAAATGGACACAAGGACGGAAATCATTGACACGTGTTGTTAAAATTTTCAGAAGTAAGATTATTCATCCTAAGATCATAACGAAACCTAATTGTGACTGAAAATTAATTAGTCTAAATGTGATAATGTACGCTTAATGCTAACCAATATAGTATAGTTGATTTTTTTTGTAGTTTGCTCCTTTTTGCTATTATGCTAGAGACTACTGCAAATTTATTCATTTTCGTTGGACAAGCAATTCTTCTTTTTGCCAGAAAATGAAAATGACTTCCTCTGACACTTTATTATTGAGCATGCCACTGTGAAAGGAAGTGTCCTTTCTTCTTTATGGCGGGCGGGGGGTATTATATTTTGGGGTTGTAGCAACCATGGCAAATTCATTGATTTTCGTGGGACATGATATGTCTTTATCTGTAAGTTTTTCTTGAATATGCCACTGTGGGAGGAAGTGCCCTTTTTTCTTTATAGATCATTCCTTGTTTTGTTGTCTGGTCGTTAAATTTTTGCTTTGCAGCAACCATGGCATATTCGTTGATTTTCATGGGCACAGTTCTTTGCCAGAAACTGACTTCCTTAGCCACGTTATTCTTGAATATGCCACTAATGGAGGAAGTATCCTTGTTTCTGATGGATCATTCCTTTTTGTTTACTTGTAAGTTTATGGTTTGTTGCAACCATGAAATGGAGTGAAATATGTATCCAAGAAATAAATTGAAATCACAGTATTATTTTTGAAGCACAGAATTAATTAATAAGTATGCAAAAAACCGCAGTTTTAGGGACAAAAAAGAACAAGAATTTTACCAAGATTTATTTATATTAAATCATTTCTTGCTATTTATCTTTGTATATCAGAGACTCCTTAATATCCTACTGTTGTAGTAAGTGGTCTTTAAGGAGAAGGAAGCTGAGTACAGACAGAAGACCATCTGTACACGGTCACCATAGAGTCTTACAAATACCGGCACATCTATACACGGTGACAGACCATAGAGTCTTACAAATACCGGCACATCTATACACGGTGACAGACCATAGAGTCTTACAAATACCGGCACATCTATACACGGTGACAGACCATAGAGTCTTACAAATACCGGCACATCTATACACGGTGACAGACCATAGAGTCTTACAAATACCGCACATCTATACACGGTGACAGAGTAATGAGTCTTACAAATACCGGCACATCTATACACGGTGACAGACCATGGAGTCTTACAAATACCGACACATCTATACACGGTGACAGACCATGGAGTCTTACAAATACCGGCACATCTATACACGATGACAGACCAGACCATGGAGTCTTACAAATACCGGCACATCTATACACCGTGACAGACCATGGAGTCTTACAAATACCGACACATCTATACACGGTGACAGACCATGGAGTCTTACAAATACCGACACATCTATACACGGTGACAGACCATGGAGTCTTACAAATACCGACACATCTATACACGGTGACAGACCATGGAGTCTTACAAATACCGGCACATCTATACACCGTGACAGACCATGGAGTCTTACAAATACCGGCACATCTATACACCGTGACAGACTACTGAGTCTTACAAATACCGGCACATCTATACACGGTGACAGACTACTGAGTCTTACAAATACCGGCACATCTATACACCGTGACAGACTACTGAGTCTTACAAATACCGGCACATCTATACACGGTGACAGACTACTGAGTCTTACAAATACCGGCACATCTATACACGGTGACAGACTACTGAGTCTTACAAATACCGGCACATCTATACACGGTGACAGACTACTGAGTCTTACAAATACCGGCACGGGGAATGAAACCCTGGATCGTAAACACGACAAATAAGTGCTTTACTGCCTTGACACTACATCTGCCTCTAAAAATAATTCCTTTTGAACGACTACTTTATGCTTACTTCCATAGATTGTGATCCATATATTGTGACAAATTTATAGCCACGTGCTGTGATAGATGTTTTCTGGGTGGTTTTCGCCGTAGACTAACGTTGATTTCAGAAGAGGGCTTAGTGTAAACATGGCGACAGGGTCCTTGTTTCAGTCCCGAAAAAATGTAATACTTCGATTGTGTGACCCTGGATAGAACATGCATATAGTTCTCTGTATGGAATTAATAATTGTTTTATTTTCAATAGTTCATAAAATATGTCTTTGTCATTTACTAAATTTTAAGATAACAGGTTTTATATTTTTATCTCTATTTTTCCACGTAGTGGATTATTTCTAGGGGTAGGGGTGAAGAGTATCGACATAGTATTGATCATGTAGTCTTCACCAAAACAGAACATTTATTAAGGTGTTATTAAGTAATAATAATAATAATAATAGCGCAAAATTATATCTTTCATTCTGAATAAATGCATGTGTGTGTTTACTGAATGAAATAGGTCAAGGTTATTTTTACATATAGGCCCTTGAATTCGGTAATCTCCAACACGAATGTATCCCTTGACAGCACTTAAAAGCTTCTATAGTCGGGTATTCAAATGTGAACAATAGTATCGCCATGTATATCTTTTGAGTGGGGACGACAGTCTAATCTCTAAATACATAAGTCTTCAATATAAGTAACCTGATATATTATATCTCATCTCTCTTTATTATAAAATCTACGTTTGACCACCTACCCGGAATGCTTCATTTCACGGTACAAGCGTGCCGTTGTCAAAGGTTAAAACTGCAGACGAGATTTAATACAACACGAATATATCCCTTGACATAACTTTAAAGCTTCTATAGTCGGGTATTCAAATGTGGACAATAGTATCGCCATGTATATCTTATGAGTGGGGACGACAGTCTAATCTCTAAGTCTTCAATATAAATGGCCTGGTATCTTATATCTCTTTATTATAAAATATGCATAATAAAGTTTATACTGTCATTTTGTTCATCCCCACTGTAGGGGAACAGTTACATGTCCATTCAATCTCAGGAACTAGTTGGCTTGAATTACCGTACGTTTGACCACCTACCCAGAATGCTTCATTTCACGTTCAAGCGTGCCTTTGTCAAGGGTTAAAACTGCAATTTTAATGCAATAATGATGAACATATAATACTACGCTTCTTCCATATATTCAATCAAGGCTAAATTACCTAGAGACTTATATTAGATAAAACTGGGGAAAATATTCTCGTTGTTTCCTATTTAAACGACATTTATTGAAAGTTTTTGATCAGATATGTAGAACTTGTATGATCTTGAAAACTTTGAGTTACGGTAATTCATATATATTTGATACAAAAAGTTCAGACAATGCAATTTGGTTTTGAATTTTTAGCTATATAGTTCATTTCGACCTCGTCGCTCGTTTACTATTTAGGGACAAGTGCGTAAAAAAAAATGAAGTGGCATATTGTACACTCTCCTACCACATGATGATAATAGCGCGGTATTTCTTTTATTTTGTTGTTGTCGGGCAACTACTAGGAGGAAGATGTCGTCATCCCAATTAGTTAAATCCTTTTAGAACAACATGTAAACATATATCATCTAAATCACACACTCAGCTATTCGACAAGTAATTAGAGTAATAATGAAACAAGTCAAGAAAAAAAAAGAAAGAAATTAAAATTTGATATCCATTTATCCTTCTACCAAAATGTGTCCTATATCACATATTTACCTGTATCATAATACTGATACAAAATCTGTCCTATATCATATATTTACCTGGATCATAATACTGACACAAAATCTGTCCTATATCATATATTTACCTGTATCATAATACTGATACAAAATTTGTTCTATATCATATATTTACCTGTATCATAGTACTGATACAAAATCTGTCCTATATCATATATTTTCCTGTATCATAATACTGATACAAAATCTGTCCTATATCATATATTTACCTGTATCATAATTCTGATACAAAATCTGTCCTATATCATATATTTACCTGTATCATAATTCTGATACAAAATCTGTCCTATATCATATATTTTTCTGTATCATAATACTGATACAAAATCTGTCCTATATCATATATTTTCCTGTATCACAATACTGATACAAAATCTGTCCTATATCATATATTTTCCTGTATCATAATACTGATACAAAATCTGTCCTATATCATATATTTTTCTGTATCACAATACTGATACAAAATCTGTCCTATATCATATATTTTCCTGTATCATAATTCTGATACAAAATCTGTCCTATATCATATATTTTTCTGTATCATAATACTGATACAAAATCTGTCCTATATCATATATTTTTCTGTATCATAATACTGATACAAAATCTGTCCTATATCATATATTTTCCTGTATCACAATACTGATACAAAATCTGTCCTATATCATATATTTTCCTGTATCATAATACTGATACAAAATCTGTCCTATATCATATATTTACCTTTATCACAATACTGACACAAAATCTGTCCTATATCATATATTTACCTATATCACAATACTGACACAAAATCTGTCCTATATCATATATTTACCTATATCACAATACTGACACAAAATCTGTCCTATATCATAATACTGACATTGTGGAGATCACTACACAAGGTACACATACAATGTACTGTAGATAAAGTAAATTAACTGTTTTTAATATGAAACTACTACTTATATAGTCTAGTCTTGTGATAACCGTGAGAGAGAAAAAAGGTTCACCGACTTTTGTACGCATTGGGATCTTCGGTGTCTGTGAGACTAACATACCCATATTCACAGACTCGACAGGTACGAATCTCAAGATCAAACGTTTTGTTTATTGTTATAGTAATCTTTCATGCAGGTAATACTGTCTTCTCATATTACATCTCTGTCTTCATTTTAAACGTCTACAATTTACACAAAATAAAAAAAACTGACGCCTTGCCTTTTATACTGATTACTTGAAACTGGCTAATTGCCACATGCTGGTAAAATATTTTTGTCTTTACAATCGCGGCGTTCTCGTTGATCGCTTCTAAACAAAGTATTGTTTCTGATTTACAATTAGCTTGAAAACAAACTGAACTAATGTCACAGCGACGCACACATCCTCACTCAGCCTATCCAGTGTAAGGGCAACTTGAGTCGAATTAATTTGTCCAGCTTTAAATTAAGAAACATCCCGTTAATGCATAATTTTACGAAGACTTTTTTGTTTTCAAACTCATTTAAAGAAAAGAAGAAAGTAGAACATTATGTATGTATGTGCATGTGTGTGTATATATGTATGTATGTTCTGAACATACATACATACATGCATACATACATACATACATACATACATACATACATACATACATACATACATACATACATACATACATACATATGTAGAACATTTTTCAAAAAGCAACGGATGCCTGCTGGACAACCATACTGAAAAATCTCGTGAAGCAAAAAGTCTGGTTGCCCACATGGTTGCACGATTAAAAATCTTTATAGTCATTCCAGTTAAAACCGCAATTAAATAATTAATTAAAATTTAGCATTAGATTTCTTGCAAATTATGTCAAGGTGAAGCCCAACGCTCCTATTTTAATTTTTATTGTATGTAGACACCTAAATTTATCGATTTGCATATTGGCAAGCATACTTATTTTAAATCTTTAACATATCAAAACCTGATTGTCAACCCGGGCTTTGACATCAAGTCAGTTGGTTGCACAGCATTGATGTTAGTGGTCCCGTGCAACTCGCTATTAATTGTTCTATCCCTGCACACACACACACACACACACACACACACACATATATATATATATATATATATATATATATATATATATATATATATATATATATATATATATATATATATCAACTAAGAAGTAGGAATCGTTGATAAGCATCTTTATTTGTAATTTGTTCTGTTTCTAAAGAGGTAACAACTATGTATGTATTCCTGCTTTTTAAATATGTACTGTTCCTGCTTATTTCACGTTTTGTACCGTCACACTGTTTAGCTTTCGAATATTGTTGATGCCGATTTGGGTCGAGTTACTAGTTAGCCTTGTTACCATACTGAAGGTCATTACATGCAATAGACTAAATATTTTTTAAATAAGAGTATCGTGAATGGCACATCATACGCCCCGCCCCGTCTTAAAAAATCCTCTCTGTAGACCCAAGTAAGGTATAGTTGTCTCTGAAGACTATTGAATAACTAGTCCTAATGACCCGAAGCTTTATTCAACGAATGCGTTCTGGATCTAAATTTACTCTGCAGCCATTATTTTTTTTATTAGATTTACCATGACCGTTATCTCTGACCGTTCAACCCCAAGAATCTATACTTTTTTTATTATTCTAAGTGCATGGCATCCACAAAAGTTTGGTCAAGAGTCCTCCTCCAGAATCAAATGTATTCTGCGAAACCTACTTTCTTTGAGCCTTTAATTCTGTGACCTTTTCACCCCTAAATTAATAGTCCTCTATTATACATTAAATACAAGCCCTCCAAAAACGTGTGTCAAGGTACGTGGTCTGGAATTAAAGTTACTATGTAAAAGAAATCCCCTTTTATTCACAGTAACCTTGACGTCGAACCTTTTGACCCCAAAATCAATAGGATTCTTTCTTATCCAATGTGTACGTCATTCACGAACTTTGGTAAAGGTACAAGGCCGAGAACTTAAATTTATGAGCAGAAACAATGGCAGTGACCTTAACTTTGATATTTTGCACTAAAATCAATAGGCTTCTTCCGTAAACAAAGTCGAAGTCATCCATAACATTAGGTCTAGGTCTGTGACGTAGAACTAATGTTATTGCGCGGAATCCATTTTTTTTTTTTTCAATATAGTAATTCTGACCTTTGGATCCCCGAATTGATAGCCTTCATTCTGCAATAAGAACTTACTTTTTTAGTTTTTCGAAAGTAGATGCTGTCAAACTTATGTCATCGTGCGGGAAGAAAGTTAGCGGACAAACGGAGAGATAGATGGATAGGCACACATTGTCATAACATAATACGCTCTGCTGGGAAATGGAGTGGGGTGGGGTGGGATGAACAGCTGTGGCTGTCATATTGTCTGTAAAAATGCTGTGTTATGGTACTAGCTCTCAGTTTGTAATTAACTTTGCTGAAAGTGACAAATGACACACAAGATGACCTTTTCTAACGTCAAAGAATCAGTCTTTACTAATTGCCGGACAATGAAAGAACACCATACAAAGGAAGAGTTATATCATTTATGCCAGGCTATCTACAATGGTACAAGTTTGTGTACGAAAATTGATGTGCTGTTCATGTCTACAAATTTATTTACGCATCAGGGGACTCAGAATGTGTAGAAGGTACATGTAGATCTTATTTGTGTTTGCCATATTGATGTTTTGGCATGCCGTTGTCAAGTTTCAGTTTATTGTTACTGTCCTGTTAAAATGTTTTTATTGTACTCTGCCATTTGTCACAATGCATACTACAGTTGGATATTATGGTGACAAAACCAGACACGTGGGTTGGATACGGGTACTCAGATTTCCATTCAGATAAATGACCTCAATTATACAACCACCTGTCATTGAGACTTTTAAGTGTATATAACATGCTTATTTTACTGTTTAAACTAAATATATGTGTCGAATAATAATAATGGTCCATCAATCAAATTATAAACATAGACATTAGATTATGTATTACAATAGTATTACTGTAATTGTACATTATATAAATCTACTGGAGTAAATTGTATGCCTTAATAGAAACACGCTAAGTAGCAAGTTATAACATATTTTCTCCCTGCGTGGTTGAAATATTATGTAAATTACAATTTTGTTTCAATAAAAATCTGGCGAAGCTACATTCATTTGATTATCTCTCAACGTCATAATTAATTTCGTGTCTTAAGCTAATTTGCCCAAAACAATAAAAAGAAAAAGGTCAACAACTGCCATAATTTTAATATATAAAAGAATTATAGAAAATCTTTTTTTGTGTGAAAATTAAAAAAATTATAGCATTTTATAAACAGCCAAATGATTTTTTTCAAGGTGCCAAATTTGGTTCAGATATCTATACTTATAAGAAATATCTGGGTATGATACCACTTTTTCACACCTCTATAGGTAAATGCAATAACAATGTTATCTTGACCTCGTTAGAAAATGAAAAACAATACAATTCTTTATATTTTTGTTAATAAAATAATAATTTTGTATGCTTCTATGTATTAGCATTATATGTGTGCAGATTTTGTTCGAGTTATCTTTTAAATAAAAAATCATTAGTTCAGATTCGCACTTGAAAATTGATAATTCATTGAATCCTTAACCTAGCCACTACAGACACTGGACCTTAAAATTGTGGATAATATATGGCAAGCAATTAAATTCAAGCTTGAAAAAGACTACGTGAAATGAAATCTAGGGCTAATTCAATTCATGATGTTCCCGACGTTTGGGTCTCTCTTAACATTGTCCTACGCCACATAAGTTTGTGACTCCATAACCAGGCGATTACAATATGTGATCAAGGGCCTACAGTTTAATCTTGAGTGGTGGGGAATTTTCTTTATAGCCAGGATTTTTTTTCTATCTCAATTTGTTTTTTTTTTACAACTATGGATAAACTTAGTTCTTTTTGCATAAAAATCAGTGCAAGAGTATTTTTTTCAATCTATTTAATGGCTGGAAATTTTATTTAAAAGCATCCCAGACCCCTCCCGCCCAGAATTTAAATGGTCGTTCCCTAACAGCCAAGATTTTAACTAGATGTTCAGGCACCATTTTCTTTAATATTTTCCCACCGAAGATTGTTTTAAAATAGCAATTATGTTAATTTTCCTTCTAAGACATCAATGCAAATGGCTAGTCACTTTTAGCTGGTACTGCACATAAGAATTCTTTCAGTGAAAACCCCATGTCACAAAAACAGTTTTGGAGAAATAACAAGAACTTGATTTTCAAGATGGCCACCATGACCATGAAAGTGAAGATCTGATTAGCACCATTTTAATATAGCACCAACTAGACATTATAAGTAGAGTATGTTCATCCATTCAGGAGGAATAGGGAAAAGATTTTCAAAATGGCTACCGGTGCAGCCTTTATTGGATGTAAAATTTGCACCATTTACATTTAGAACTAACTAAACATCTTAAGAAGTCCTTTAGTGAAATCCTCATGTCGATATGAGCATCGGTTCTGAAGGAGTAGAGATAAGATTTTAAAGATGGGCATCGTGGCAACCGTATTGGATGTCAGATGGGCACCATTGTCACTTAGTATCAATTAAATATCAGAGGAAGTCTTTTGGTGAAAAGCCCATGAAAATATGACAATCCATTGAGGAGGAGCAGCAAAAATAAATAAGAGTCCCTCGATGGGACTGAAACTGTACTGGGCGAAAAGAATTTTCAGAAACTCAAGAGAAGACCATTTCTTCCTTTTAACTGCAGAGTGTTGAAACCATCTCTGATATTGTTCAGCGATAACAAGATTTTCAACTTTGCTGCTGTGGTTTGCATATTGGATGTCAGGTTGGCACCATTTTCCCTTAGGACAATGTAGATATCATTAGACGTCTTTTGGTGAAAACCCCATATCATAATGATCAACCATTTAGAGGGAGTAGTGACAACAAGATTTTCAAGACATCCATCATGACAGCTATATTCCATGTATGACTGGCACCATTTTTATTTAGGACCAACTAGGTAACATACTTAGTGTCACAGGATGAAGCCGGGTGAGGACTGGATTAGTGAAGACACCGAAAGCAACTGCGTTAATAAGATGTTTATTTATAAACGCAATTTAAAGATGAACAAATCTGACACCATTATAACAAAAAGATAAGGAAAATTATAAAGTTCCTAACATGGAACTATCAACAACAAGTAACTCAACGAGGAAAATCAAAGATGAATTTAACGAATGGAATTTTAAACAAACGTGAATAGCATCCTATCACCAATCAACAAATAAGAGTATATGATCTACACCCCAATATAAACAAGGTCTTATTAAGTACCAAGGGTGACCAAAGCATGTGATTTATGCGCTTATCAATATGATACTCATCAATTTATCGATTCATCAAGCGATATTGGAATATGTATGAATTTATGAATATATCGTTCATATAACGAAAATGAAATGGGAATGCATGAAATTATGAATCTATCATACATATAGCGACATTGAAATAGGAATGAATGTAATTTTGCACAGATAGCAATATTGAGATAACAATAAAATGGAACACGCAATAAATATAACTATCGTGGCGCCCGTTTGACGACCAAGATGTATCTTCGGTTCCACCCGCTCTAGTCCATGGTCAAGGAGCCACCACGCATGGTCCACCCCTTCCAGCCTGTTGAAGGATCCCTCGAGAGCCTTCACATTAACACAGACCCGTTGGTCGAGAAGCCTTGGTCCCTCGCATCGAGAAAACCAGTACACTCTTCCGAAACAACGTCACCAGACACAGCGTACACGTCACACGAAACCACACAGAGTTCTGTGACTTCACACCACCAAACCATACATAAGGAACAGCTAAAAGTATAACAACTAAACCGTGTAGTACATATGACACGGTTAGTACTTTCGTATTGATATATGTTGCGCATGCGCGCACATGAATTACGTCTCGTTACACATTACATTAATCATTCAATGCATGCCGCGTATAATTAAATAATACCCGTCTGTTCAGTTACAACAAATAGCTAACTTGAACCAGCCTATAGTATTTCTAATATCATGGCATTGTATGACCTAGGTATTAACTCTCTGTAGAATTTGGAATAAATTCTAAAACATCTAATATATGAAACAATTATGTCATATAAAACGAATAGTGATAAAGAATACAATCTTAAATTTCACATACCTCTACAGCTGAAGTTTTGCTCCCGTAAAGAGGTAAGCTTTCTGACAAGACTCATCGTAGTGTAATTTGTTTATAGAGAATTCGCTCTATATGTACTCTAGCTGTGACAGATATGCGCAGCAGCTAGGTACGTGAGTTTTCACTGCAGGCAATTTGCACGTGCAGCATGGGGTGAATCGCGCTCAGTATTTCAAAATAACTAGAGCCGAAAAAATAAACAACCCTCGAGTAACGCTCTAGTTGGAAACGAAACCCGAATACATTTTTGATCACATATACATATTGATATAAACCATACAATTCCGTGACACTTAGTCTACTGATGAAAACTCCATGTTGATATAGCCATCCATTTGGAAGGAGTTGACATAAAAATGTTTTCAACATAGCCACCACGGTGGCCATATTAAGGATTAGTCATTTTCATTAAGGACCAATTATACACCATAAGAACTCTTCTGAGGAAAACCGCATGTCAAAATGACTTTCCATTTAAGAGCAGTAGCGAAAACAAGATTATCAAGATGGCCAAGTACTGGGCATCAGACCAGCACCGTTTTAATTTAGGAATAACAAAACATTATAAGAAGTACTTTTGTGAAAACCTCATGGTGATATGACCATTCATTCAGGAGAAGTAGTGATGACTCGATTTTCAAGCTGGCCACTGGAAGCTATATTAGAAATCAGATCGGCACCATTTTCATTTAGGACTAGCTAGACACCAGAAGAAGCCGTCTGGTAAAATACCATGTCAATATGACTTTCCATTCAGGTTGAGTAGTGATAAGATTTTCAGGATGACCTCTGTGGCGGCCATATTGGACATCAGATCGGCACTGTTTTTATTTACGACCAACTAGACATCACAAGAAGTCTTTTAGCGAGAACTTCTTGTCAATATTACTTTCCGATCAGAAGTAGTAGCGATAACAAGATTTTCAAGATGGCTAATCTGGTGGCCATATTGGACATCAGATCAGCACCATATTTATTTAGGACAAACTAGACATCAAAAGAAGTCTTTTAGTGAAAACTCCAGGTTGATTTAGGGAGTGGCGATAACAATAACGAGATTTTCAACATAGCTAATGTGGCGGCCATATTAGACGCCAGATCGGCACCATTTTTATTTAGAACCAACTAGACACCACAAGAAGTCTTTTAATGAAAATCTCATGTTGATACGACGATCCATTGAGTATCGATAACAAGATTTTCGAGATAGCCACAGTGTGGCGGCAATGTTAGCTGCCAGTTTGGCACCATTTTCATTTAAGGTCAACTGGGTATCATAAGAAATCTTTAGGTGAAAACCCCACGTTAATATGACTTTCTGTTCAGGAGTAGTTGCGATAACAAGATTCGCAAGATGGCTGCAGTGGCGGCCATATTGGACATCAGATCGGCACCATTTTTATTTAGGACCAACTAGACATCATAAGTCTTCTAGTGAAATGATATGACCATACATGTAGGAGAAGTATCGCCAAAAAGAGTTTCAGGATCATGGCAATCCCTCAAGTTGATTAGGAGGAGCATTGATAATAAACTTGTGTTAATGGACTGACGGATGACAGACGAAAGAACATCCCAGACGCTCCTCTGGTCTATGACCAGTAGAGGTAAAATTTATAATAATAAAAAAATTTAAGTTAGCTTCTATGACAGCCACACTGGATGTCAGATAAGCACCATTTTCATTTAGGACCAAATAAACATCACAAGCAGTCTTCTGGTGTAAACTCCATGTTGATATCAAATCGGTATTCTTTTCATTTAAGTCCAATAAGAATTTTTTTTTTTTTTTTTGGGGGGGGGGGAAGCATGTCGATGAGACAATATGTTATGGTGTAGCGATAGAAAGATTTCGATATTGGATGTCAGACTAGCACTAATATCATTTAAGATCAAATAAACATAAGACATCTATCAGTGAAAACCCTGTATCAATATCATCATCCATTCAGTAGGAGTAGCAATAGCAACATTGCAGGCCATATTAAATAAAAGTCTGGTTCAATCTTCATTTAGGACCAAAGAGACGCAACGCAAAATCTTTTGGTGAAAATTCACATGCTGATACTACCATCTGTTCAGGTTGAGTGGTCATAAGTAGATGTCAGATTGGCACCAATTTCATTTAGGACCAGCTATATATCGTACAAAATCTTTCACTGAAAATCCATGCTGATATGACTATCAGTTCAGGAAGAGAAGTGACATGATTTTCATATACTGATGTCTAAGCAGCATCATTTTTATTTACGACCAACTAGATGCTGAAATTAATGTGCATGTAAAATTTAATTTAAATCCTTCTAGTAGTTTAGGAGGAGTGATAACAAATTATGCTAAGTGAAGACAACGGGCAGCATGCAATCACATAAACTGTTCTGGCCTATAACTAATAGAGCTAACACTGTTTTCAGAGGCAATGTCTGAAATTTTGTCTATCAAGTGGATTGGGCGAAAATAAGCTGTGAAGTGAAAGGAAGACATTGACAGGTAATCGAGTAGACAGTCAAGTTGATTGAAGACTTGGACATATAATTGGGGAGACAGTCAATGGCACTGAAGTGAAAGGACGACTTTGACAGGTAATTGTGGGTGGGGTGGGAAGGTGGGGAGAGACAGTCATTTTGAGAACTGTAAAGATAAATGTGCCAAGAAGTTTAGCTGCTTTGACTTGTATTATATTTTCATCGTTCCGAGTCAAAATTTCAGCTAATGTTGTAAGGATTTTACACATTACTTTGATATGCTATTTTATATGCATTTTACACAATTTTAAATTTTTAGTGTTTATATTTTATCTTATTTTACTTCATTTTACCTTTTCTTTTAGAAGTGTTTAGCTTCCTAAATTTTAGTGCGATTTATTTTTACACTTTTCGAACTTGACCTTTAGTTGGCACTACATTGCCATTTTTGTGCTGGAATGGCATCAGCACAACATACATACATACATACATACATACATACATACATACATACATACATACATACATACATACCAAATTTAAGCTCTAACCATCTGCAAACATTTATTTGGGGGTGATGGCAGTATCCACATAAAGAGGTAAATAAGACAGGCTCTTTGTTTTTCATTTGCCCATAGGAAAACCGGAATAAGCTTGTGTAAACGTAAATTAACATTGACTGTAGATTCCCAGCATAAAAAAATGGTGACATTTTCTGATGGCATCCAGGTTAAAATTGGATAGAATTTCCATACAGATGTTTCTATAACAAGTGATGAGTTTTGGAAACCCTAATCGTTAGGTGTGTATCATAGATAGAAAATATCAGTGATGTTTTGGATGTTTGCATTTCGCGTGATGGAGCTGAACACTTGTTGATATAACGGGAAACATGAATTTAGAAAGGTACATTAAAATGCTGAATAACAATATATAGCCTGTAAATGCCAGGAATTTTATGCAATGATTTTTTTTTTCAGGATGACAATATGCCTTGTGATGGATCTAACTTAGTGGTGAAGTGGAAATAACAAAATAATATACCTTGTTCGAATTGATCACAACATTCTCCTGACATTAGCGTAATTTAGAGATGCTAACCATTCTGTTTTTGGCAGGATCATTCCTATTTTTAATCTCAAATTATGCCATTATGAACACTTCCATTATATTCTGAATTTCTGGTTAGAGAAAATTGTATGTAGGTGAACCTCAACTTAAACACGGGCATATCTCATCACTGAAATGCCCATAATGTTTGATAATAATTCAGCTTAATGACCTGATCCACCAGAGAATGACAGTTTAATGTCCTGATCCACTAGAGAACAATGAAGATTAAAAATAAGTGGCTGATGGAGATTATACCTAAATGTTAAAACCCATGCTACAAACATCCTATACGAGGATACACATGAAATCAACATTATACAAATGCCATGCCTGGGCCAGGATACACATGGAATCAACATTATACAAATGCCATGCCTTGGCCAGGATACACATGAAATCAACATTATACAAATGCCATGCCTGGGCCAGGAAACATACTGAATCAACATATTACAAATACCATGCCTGGGCCAGGATACACATGGAATCAACATTATACAAATGCCATGACTGGGCCAGGATATATACTGAATCAACATCATACAAATACCATGCCTGGGCCAGGATACACATGAAATCAACATCATACAAATACCATGCCTTGGCCAGGATACATACTGAATCAACATCATACAAATACCATGCCTTGGCAAGGATATGCATGTAATCAACATTATACAACTACCATACCTTGTTCACAATACACAAGGATTACCATACCTTGGCAAGGACATGCATGGAATCAACATTATACAAATACCATACCTTGTTCACAATACACATGGAATACCATACCTTGGCCAGGATATGCATGGAATAAACGTTATACAAATACTATGACATGGTCAGGATACACATGAAATCAAGACTATAAAAATACCATGCCATGGCCAGGATAAATATGGAATAAACATTATACAAATACCATGCCATGGCCAGGATACACATGGAATCAACATTATACAAATACCATGCCATGGCCAGGATATGCATGGAATCAACATTATACAAATATAATGCCATGGCCAGGATATGCATGGAATCAACATTATACAAATACCATGCCATGGCCAGGATACAAATGGAATCGACTTTATGCAATTACCATGCAATGGCCAGGATACACATGGAATCGACATTATATGAATACCATGCCTGGCCAGGATACACATGGAATCGACATTATATGAATACCATGCCTGGCCAGGATACACATGGAATCGACATTATATGAATACCATGCCTTGGCCAGGATACACATGGAATCAACATTATATGAATACCATGCCTTGGCCAGGATACACATGGAATCAACATTATATGAATACTATGCCTTGGCCAGGATACAAATGGAATATACATTATATGAATACCATACCATGGCCAGGATATGCATGGAATCGACATTATATGAATACCATGCCATGGCCAGGATACACATGGAATCTACATTATATGAATACCATGCCTTGACCAGGATATGCATGGAATCAACATTATACAAATACCATGCCATGGCCAGGATACGCATGGAATCTACATTATATGAATACCATACCATCGCCAGGATACACATGGAATCGACATTATATGAATACCATGCCTGGCCAGGATACACATGGAATCGACATGATATGAATACCATGCCATGGCCAGGATATGCATCATGGAATCGACATTATACAAATACCATGTCATAGCCAGGATACACATGGAATCGACATTATATGAATACCATGCCATGGCCAGGATACACATGGAATCAACATTATGTGAATACCATGTCATGGCCAGGATACACATGGAATCGACATTATATGAATACCATGCCATGGCCAGGATACACATGGAATCAACATTATATGAATACCATGCCTGGCCAGGATACGCATGGAATCTACATTATATGAATACCATGCCATGGCCAGGATACACATGGAATCAACATTATATGAATACCATGCCAAGGCCAGGATACACATGGAATCAACATTATATGAATACCATACCATGGCCAGGATACACATGGAATCTACATTATATGAATACCATGCCTGGCCAGGATATGGATGGAATAAACATTATATGAATACCATGCCTGGCCAGGATACAGATGGAATCAACATTATATGAATACCATGCCTGGCCAGGATACGCATGGAATCTACATTATATGAATACCATGCCTTGGCCAGGATACAAATGGAATCGACATTATATGAATACCATGCCATGGTCAGGATACACATGGAATCAACATTATATGAATACCATGCCTGGCCAGGATACGCATGGAATCTACATTATATGAATACCATGCCATGGCCAGGATACACATGGAATCAACATTATATGAATACCATGCCAAGGCCAGGATACACATGGAATCAACATTATATGAATACCATGCCATGGTGAGGATACACATGGAATCTACATTATATGAATACCATGCCTGGCCAGGATATGGATGGAATAAACATTATATGAATACCATGCCTGGCCAGGATACAGATGGAATCAACATTATATGAATACCATGCCTGGCTAGGATACGCATGGAATCTACATTATATGAATACCATGCCTTGGCCAGGATACACATGGAACCAACATTATATGAATACCATGCCATGGCCAGGATACACATGGAATTGACATTATATGAATACCATGCCTTGGCCAGGATACACATGGAATCGACATTATATGAATACCATGCCATTGCCAGGATACACATGGAATCGACATTATATGAATAACATGCCTGGCCAGGATACACATTGAATCAACATTATATGAATACCATGCCTTGGCCAGGATACACATGGAATCGACATTATATGAATACCATGCCTGGCCAGGATACACATGGAATAAACATTATATGAATACCAAGCCATGGCCAGGATATGGATGGAATCGACATTATATGAATACCATTCCTGGCCAGGATATGCATGGAATCAACATTATATGAATACTAGGACATGCATGGAATCAACATTATATGAATACCATGCCATGGCCAGGATACGCATGGAATCGACATTATATGAATACCATGCCATGGCCAGGATACACATGGAATCGACATTATATGAATACCATCCCATGGCCAGTATATGCATGGAATCGACATTATATGAATACCATGCCATGGCCAGGATACGCATGGAATCGACATTATATGAATACCATGCCATGTCCAGGATACGCATGGAATCTACATTATATGAATACCATGTCATGACCAGGGTATGCATGGAATCGACATTATATGAATACCATGCCATGGCCAGGATACACATGGAATCTACATTATATGAATACCATGCCTGGCCAGGATATGCATGGAGTCAACATTATACAAATACCATGCCATGGCCAGGATATGCATGGAATCTACATTAGATGAATACCATACCATGGCCAGGATACACATGGAATCTACATTATATGAATACCATGCCTGGCCAGGATACACATGGAATCGACATGATATGAATACCATGTCATGGCCAGGATATGCATGGAATCAACATTACACAAATACCATCCCATGGCCAGGATACACATGGAATCAACATTATATGAATACCATGCCATGGCCAGGATACACATGGAATAAACATTATGTGAATACCATACCATGGCCAGGATACACATGGAATCTACATTATATGTATACCATGCCATGGCCAGAATACACATTGAATCGACATTATATGAATAACATGCCATGGCCAGGATACACATGGAATCTACATTATATGAATACCATGCCATGGCCAGGATACATGGAATCTACATTATATGAATACCATGCCATGGCCAGGATACACATGGAATCAACATTATATGAATACCATGCCTGGCCAGGATACACATGGAATCGACATTATATGAATACCATGCCTGGCCAGGATACGCATGGAATCTACATTATATGAATACCATGCCTTGGCCAGGATACACATGGAATCGACATTAGATGAATACCGTGCCATGTCCAGGATACGCATGGAATCTACATTATATGAATACCATGCCATGACCAGGATATGCATGGAATCGACATTATATGAATGCCATGCCATGGCCAGGATACACATGGAATCTACATTATATGAATACCATGCCTGGCCAGGATATGCATGGAGTCAACATTATACAAATACCATGCAATGGCCAGGATACACATGGAATCTACATTATATGAATACCATACCATGGCCAGGATACACATGGAATCAACATTATATGAATACCATGCCTGGCCAGGATATGCATGGAATCTACATTATATGAATACCATGCCTTTATCCAGGATACACATGGAATCGACATGATATGAATACCATGCCATGGCCAGGATACACATGGAATCGACATGATGTGATTACCATGTCATGGCCAGGATATGCATGGAATCAACATTACACAAATAACATGCCATGGCCAGGATACACATGGAATCAACATTATATGAATACCATGCCATGGCCAGAATACACATGGAATCTACATTATATGAATACCATGCCATGGCCAGGATACACATGGAATCAACATTATATGAATACCATGCCTGGCCAGGATACACATGGAATCTACATTATATGAATACCATGCCTGGCAAGGATATGGATGGAATCTACATTATATGAATACCATGCCTTGGCCAGGATACACATGGAATCAACATTATATGAATACCATGCCTGGCCAGGATACGCATGGAATCTACATTATATGAATACCATGCCTTGACCAGGATACACATGGAATCAACATTATATGAATACCAAGCCATGGCCAGGATATGCATGGAATCTACATTATATGAATACCATTCCTGGCCAGGATATGCATTGAATCTACATTATATGAATACCATTCCTGGCCAGGATATGCATGGAATCAGCATTATATGAATACCATGCCTGGCCAGGATATGCATGGAATCTACATTATATGAATACCATGCCATGGCCAGGATACACATGGAATCGACATTATATGAATACCATGCCATGGCCAGGATACGCATGGAATCAACATTATATGAATACCATGCCATGGCCAGGATACGCATGGAATCTACATTATATGAATACCATGCCATGGCCAGGATACGCATGGAATCTACATTATATGAATACCATGCCATGGCCAGGATACGCATGGAATCTACATTATATGAATACCATGCCATGGCCAGGATACGCATGGAATCCACATTATATAAATACCATGCCATGGCCAGGATACGCATGAAATCAACATTATATGAATACCATGCCATGGCCAGGATACACATGGAATCAACATTATATGAATACCATGCCATGGCCAGGATACACATGGAATCTACATTATATGAATATCATGCCATGGCCAGGATATGCATGGAATCAACATTATATGAATACCATGCCTGGCCATGATATGCATGGAATCTACATTATATGAATAACATGCCATGGCCAGGATACCCATAGAATCGACATTATATGAATACCATGCCTGGCCAGGATACGCATGGAATCGACAATATATGAATATCAAGCCATGGCCAGGATACGCATGGAATCAACATTATATGAATACCATGCCTGGCCAGGATACAAATGGAATCGACATTATATGAATACCATGCAATGGCCAGGATACACATGGAATCGACATTATATGAATACCATGCCATGGCCAGGACACACATGGAATCGACATTATATGAATACCATGCCATCGCCAGGACACACATGGAATCGACATTATATGAATACCATGCCATGGCCAGGACACACATGGAATCAACATTATATTAATACCATGCCTGGCCAGGATACACATGGAATCAACATTATATGAATACCATGCCTTGGCCAGGATACGCATGGAATCAACATTATATGAATACCATGCCATGGCCAGGATACGCATGGAATCTACATTATATGAATACCATGCCATGGCCAGGATACACATGGAATCTACATTATATGAATACCATGCCTTTGCAGTCTTGTTTTGATGTACTTGAGCATGTTACATAGTAGAAAAGATGATTGAAGCAAGGACATTAAAACAAAAACAAAAACAAACTCTGAATACGTGAGGTTTAATACTAAAAATAAACTCAATCTGGCAGATAAATCTTAAAAGTATTCTTATTTTTATGATAAGGTTATTGAAAATGTTTGAAGGACCATTAAAACTGAACTCCAGAATAGGAATATATCAATAAGAAACATGTCAATATTTTTAAACAGTATTTAATCACAAACTGCATGATAATGAAGGAGTGCTGTATTTACACTAAGTTCTTTAACTGAGTGCCCCAATATAATATACATAAAACTTTTATGTTACCATGCACAGTGTTAATTTACAGTATAAGGCTGACAAGACAATTCAAGGATGGAAAATTACACTGTTTATTGATAATGTAAGGCTGACAACATAATACATGGATCAAATATTACACCAATTATTGATAATATAACACTGAACAGACAATTCATGGATGTAAATTACACTATTTATTGATAATGTAAGGCTGAAAAGACATAATAATGGAGGCTGATAATACAATACATGGACAGATCATGATTTTACACCATTTCATTGAGAAAATTAAGGTGGGCAAGAAAATTAAGGTGGATTAGTGGAATAGGGTTATACTGTTTCATTGAGAACATTTTAGTATTTGCTTCAATTATATAACAATACTTTATGATGAAAAGAAAAATATTATTCACTTGTCCAAGGAACATACAAATAAAATGCATTCTTGGATATACCTAACTAGTTTGTTTACAACTAAATCAATCACATATAACCAATAATTATGTGCAAAAAAGCAAACTGAACAAACACTCACAGAATGCACAAATTATGATAGGTGTATGTAAACACCAAATTTATGAAATAATAAAAGCAATGAAAAGGGCATTTTTGTCTTATCCTTAAAGATAAAAGAGATAAAGAGAAAACAATACATGCTATGGCAGCCAAGGTAACTGCTGGCTACCTGGAAAGTAAACAATACATGCTGAACATACTATGATAGCCAGGTAACTGCTGGCCACCTGGAAAGTAAGCAATACATGCCAAAGATACTAGACAGCCAAGGTAACTGCAGGCTACCTGGAGTGCAAATAAATAAATATCTAAGTCACTATGACAGCCAAGATAGCTGCAGGCTACCTGAAAAGAAAAGAATGTATGCTAAAGATACTATGTCAGTCAAGGTAACTGCAGACTACCTGCAAAGTAAACAATACATGCTAAAGATACTAGGACAGCCAAGGTAACTGCAGGCTACCTGGAGTGTAAATAAATAAATATCTAAGTCACTATGACAGACAAGATAGCTGCAGACTACATGAAAAGAAAAGAATGTATGCTAAAGATACTATGTCACTCAAGGTAACTGCAGACTACCTGGAAAGTAAACAGTACATGCTAAAGATACTAGGACAGTCAAGGTTACTGCAGGCTACCTGAAAACTAAACAATATATGTTAAAGATACTATGGCAGCTAAGGTAATTGCAGGCTTCCTTGAACAATACATGTTAAAGACCCTATGGCAGCCATGGTAACTGCAGGCTACATGAAAAGAAAAGAAAATACTTACTAAAGACACTATGGCAGCCAAGGTAAATACAGGTTACCTGCAAAACAAACAACGCCTGCCAAGGTAACTGCAGGCTACCTAGATGGTAAATAATACAGTCAAAGATAATATGGAAGCCAAGGTAACTGTATGCTACCTGGAAAGTAAATAATACATGTCAAAGATACTATGGCAGCCAAGACAACTGCAGCCTACCTGGAAGGTAAACAATGCATGCCAATGACACTATGGCAGCCAAGGTAACTGCACACTACCTGGAAAGTAAACTATACATGTGAAGGACACTATGACAGCAAAACTAACTGCAAGCTACCTGGAAAGTAAACAATACATGCCAAAGGTAATATATACAGGTTATTAGGTAAATGTTTACCTTTACTAATTAATCAAAGCCTATCTTACAAATACACACAGGTCACTAGGTCAAGCTTTACAGTCAATGTATATGGTGAATTTTGCTTATCTTTACAAATATATACAGGTCACTAGGTCAAACTTTACAGTAACATATGTATCTTAAATTTCTGTGGTGAATTTCATACATCTTTACAATTATATTCAGATCACCAAGTCAAACTTAAAAGTTAAATATGTACATTAAATGCATATTTGGAATTTGGAATACCTTTACAAATATATACAGGTCACTAGGTCAAACTTTACAGTAAAATATATACATTAAATGTATGTGGTGAATTTCATACATCTTTACAAATATATACAGGTCACTAGGTCAAACTTTACATAAGTATGTACATTAAATGGATGTAACGAATTTGGTATACCTTTACAAATATATACAGGTCACTAGGTCAAGTTTTACAGTAAAATGCGTACAATACACTGAATTAAAAAAAAGGAAAAAATAAAGGAATATATAATTTGATTGCTTATTTCACAGTTGAAGTACAAAGCAAAGTTTTGTACACCAGGTCATACTTAGAAAAGCCATCAACATAGAAGAACAAGCACAAACAATTCTGGCTAAAGAAAAAAGTATCTCTTTGTCAACAGTAATATGGGCAAGAATTTCTACATAACAGAACAGGAGTACCATGTCCAGAACATTATATATCTGCCCAGTTTTTCATAGTCCTCTATGTAAGCAAATACTATAGTTGACACTGGACATTATTGACCAATGGGTCTCAACGACCGAGACCTTTGGTTAAGGGTATGCAGTCTTGAACTAAAGTTACTGTGCATAAATAATTTTTATTTTCTTATCAGACCTTTCGTGGCCATGACCTCTGACCTCTAGACTCCAGAATCTATGTTTCTTTCTTACTCTAAAGTGCATAAAAGTTATTCTGCAAAACCCTTTCTTCTTTGAGCCACAATGACCCTGACCATTGACCTTTTGACCCATAAATCAATTAGCCTCTTCCATACCTTGCATGCAAGGCCTCCTAAAACTTTTGTCACAGTACATGGTCTAAAACTAAAGTTATTGTGCATAAAACATCTTTTCTTCTTTCAGTCAGTTACCTTGAGCTTGACTTTATGACCCACAAATCTACAAGCTTCTTTCTTACCCAAAGTATAAGTTATCCACAAACTTTGGTGAGTGTACATGAAGAACTGAAATTTGTGTACAGAAAATGTTTTTCATTTCTCAACTAAAGTGACCATGACCTTTAAATCAATAGGCTCCTTCCAACCCAGCTCTAAGCTATCCACAAAGTTTGGTTCAGGTCTGTGATGCAGCACTAATGTTATTGTGCAGAAACTATTTTCTCTTTACAGTTACAATGAACTTGACATTTGACCTTTTGACCCCATATCAATAGGCTTTTTTCTTACCCAACATGTGAGCCATTCACAAACTTTGGTTCTTCTACATTTTGGAGAACTGAAATATTGTGCCAAAAACCATTTTTCATTTCTTTTAGCCAGTGACCTTAGCCTTTGACTTTTTCACCACAAAATTAGTAGGCTGCTTCCTTACCCAAAGTGCAAGATATCCACAAAGTCTGGTCCATGTTTGTAACGCAAAACTAATGTTATTGTGCAGAAACCATTTTTATCTTTCAGTTACAATGACCTTGATCTTTGATGTTTTGACCCAAAGGACAATAGGCTTATTTCTTACCCCAAAAGCAAGCTATTAAACAAAGTTTGGTCCACGACTGTGATGCAGAACTAATGTTATTGTGCAGAAATATTTGTGCTTCATGCAGTCAGTGATCTTAACCTTTTAACTTTTGACCCCAAGATGAAAAGGTTTCTTACTTACCACAAGTGCAAGCTATACACAAAGTTTGGTCCAGGTCTGTGATGCCGAAATAATGTCGTCATTAAGAAACCATTTTTCTTCTTTTAGTCACAGTGACCTTGACCAATACACTTTTGCCCCCAAATTGATAAGCTTCTTCCTTATTCCAAGTGAAAGCTATCCATAAAGTTCGGTCCAAGAATGTGATGTAAAACTAAATGTTTTTATTCAGAAACCACCTTTCTTCTTTCAGTAAGTGACCGTGACCTTTGACTCCTAAACTGATTGGCTTCTTCCATATTCCAAATGCAAGTTATTCACAAAGTTTACTGAAGGTACTTGCTGTAGAGCTTAAATTCTAAACTTGAGTAAAGCCCTAATTTTTGTGGGGCAAGGGAGAGGGTTCTTGAGGAGAGGTTACATATACATGAGGGTTATCAAAAAGTTATATAACAAATGTTGTAAAGAGAAAGCTACATGATCGTTTACAATAATTTTAGTAGCCCTTCTCAAAGTAACTTGCTTTCAATTTAATACACTTCTCCCATATAGTGACCCATGTACTGAACATGTGCAGCAGCCCATCACATGACAGCATTCATAGTGCCCTGACGATTGCATACTTTAGTTCTTCTCTGCTTTCATAATGGTTCCCCTGTAATGACTCTTTACATTTTGGAGAAAAAAAAAGAAGTTGCAAGGAGCTAAGGCTGCGTTTGTATAGTGGGTAATTTAGGGTTTCAGTGCAAAGTTTTTGCAAGGTCTTCATTACAAACTTGCATGTTTGTATGGGGACATTATCCTGGTGCAAAATGAAGCCACCTCTCAGTAGGTCTGGACCCATTTTGCAAACAGCCTCACATAAATTATGTACGATATTACTGTCGAATCTCTGTGGTGTGCTGATACCATGTGATTCAAATGTATTCCTTGTGTATAATGCACACAACCCTTCAGCAGATTTGGAAAGACATTCTTTCTTAAGCAATGATGAACTTGGGTCTTTCCATACCCTGTCTTGTTTCACATACAATTATGCAGAACTGACAACTTCTTTTGAATGTGCTGCCATTGACCTACCTTTTCTTACATCATCTTAACAGTCTCCCTACCATCAATAAAATGTTTCATCTATTTACTGGATCCAGATTTTTCAAGTACTTTAGATCCATAAGCAGCACACAAGTCAGCTGTTATCTGTGTAAAAGATTTTCCAAATTTTGCATAAATTGTATAATTAGTCTCTGTTTGAAAATGGACTCATTCTGCCACCAAATCTACATCTATGATGTAGCAAATGATATGTCACTAAACCTGTGATGCCACAAACTTAAAAATGACAGCATGTCCGAAACTGGGATGTTGTCAATTATATACAGCACTTTTTTATGACACTGGGTTGCTTTAAAAGATACTGCATTTGTTTTAGGACTTTTTAATCAACCCTTATATATATGGAATGAAGATACAAGAAATGGTTGCTTAAGAGAGTTCACCATTATAGGATGTTCACTGCTGAATACTGTGTTTACAAAAGATCAAAAAGTTTCCTTTATCCAATACCATACTTTACTGCAGGGCATTTTACAACTGTGAAATAAGCATGGGAAGTTCATTCTGTATTTTACCATGGGTCATTTTATAACTGTGAAAAAAGGATGAGAAGTTCATACCATACTTTATCCAATACTGTACCATACATTACCATGGGTCATTTCACAACTGTGAAATAAGCATGGGAAGTTCATACTGTACTTTACCATAGGGCATTTTACAACTGTGAAATAAGCATGGGAAGTTCATACCATACTTTACCATGGATCATTTTACAACTGTGAAATAAGCAAGGGAAGTTCATACCATACTTTACCATAGGGTATTTCACAACTGTGAAATAAGGATGAGAAGTTCATACTGTACTTTACCATTGGGCATTTTCAAACTGTGAAATAAGCATGGGAAGTTCATACCATACTTTTTCTAATACTGTACTATACTTTACTATGGGCCATTTTACAACTGTGAAATATGCATGGGAAGCTCATACCATACTTTACCATGGGGCATTTTACAACTGTGAAATAAGCATGGGAAGTTCATACAATTGAATAAATTCCTTTTTCTAATACTGTACTATACTTTACCATGGGTCATTTTATAAGCATGGGAAGTTCCTTCTGTATTTTACTATGGGTCATTTTACAACTGTGAAATAAGCATGGGAATTTTATTCCGAATTTTACCATGGGTCATTTTACAACTGTGAAGTAAGGATGAGAAGTTCATACCATACTTTATCATGAGGCATTTAACAACATTGAAATAACCATGGAAAGTTCATACCATACTCTACCATGGGGCATTTACAACTAAGAAATAAACATGGGAAGTTCATACTGTACTTTACCATGAAGAATTTTAAAACTGTGAAATAAGCATGGGAAGTTCATACAGTACTTTACCATGGGGCATTTTACAACTGTGAAATAAGCATGGGAAGTTCATACTGTACTTTACCATGAAGTATTTTACAACTGTGAAATAAGCATGGGAAGTTCATACTGTACTTTACCATGGGGCATTTTACAACTGTAAAAGAAGCATGGGAAGTTCATACCATAATTTACCAAGGTGCATTTTACAAGTGTGATATAAGCATGGGAGGTTCATACCATACTTTACCAAGGGGGATTTTACCACTGTGAAATAAGCACGGGAAGTTCATACTGTACTTTAGTGTGGGCCATTTTACAAATGTGAAATAAGCATGGGAAGTTCATACCGTGCTTTACCATGGGGCATTTTACAACTGTGAAATAAGCATGGGAAGTTCATACCGTACTTTACCATGGGGTATTTTACAACTGTGAAATAAGCATGGGAAGTTCATACCGTACTTTACCATGGGGTATTTTACAACTGTGAAATAAGCATGGGATGTTCATACTGTACTTTACCATGGGGTATTTTACAACTGTGAAATAAGCATTGCAAGTTCATACTGTGCTTTACCAAGGAGTATTTTACAACTGTGAAATAAGCATGGGAAGTTCATACTGTACTTTACCATTTGTCATTTTACAACTGTGAAATAAGCATGGGAATTTCATACCATACTTTACCATGGGTCATTTTACAACTGTGAAATAAGCATGGGAAGTTCATACCATATTTTACCATGAGGCATTTTACAAATGTGAAATAAGCATGGAAAGTTCATACAATTGAACAAATTCCTTTTTCTAATATTGTACTATACTTTACCATGGGTCATTTTACAACTGTGAAATAAGCATGGGAAGTTCATTCCGTAATTTACCACGAGTCATTTTACAACTGTGAAATAAGGATGAGAAGTTCATACCATGCTTTATCATGAGGCATTTTACAACTGTGAAAAAAGCATGGAAAGTTCATACTGCACTTTACTATGGGGCATTTTACAACTATGAAATAAGCATGTGAAGTTCATACCATCCTTTACCATAAGGCATTTTACAACTATGAAATAAGCATGTTAAGTTCACACCATGCTTTACCATAAGGCATTTTACAACTATGAAATAAGCATGGGAAGTTCATACCATGCTTTACCATAAGGCATTTTACAACTATGAAATAAGCATGGGAAGTTCATACCATGCTTTACCATAAGGCATTTTACAAGTGTGAAATAAGCATGGAAAGTTCATACAATTGAACAAATTCCTTTTTCCAATATTGTACTACACTTTACCATGGGTCATTTTACAACTGTGAAATAAGGATGAGAAGTTCATACCATACTTTATCATGAGGCATTTTACAACTGTGAAATAAGCATGGAAAGTTCATACTGTACTTTACCATGGGTCATTTTACAACTATGAAATAAGTATGGGAAGTTCATATTGTACTTTACCATGGGGCATTTTACAACTATGAAACAAGCATTAAGAAGTTCATACTGTACTTTACCATGAAGAATTTTAAAACTGTGAAGTAAGCATGGGAGGTTCATACTGTACTTTACCATGAAGAATTTTAAAACTGTGAAGTAAGCATGGGAGGTTCATACTGTACTTTACCATGAAGAATTTTAAAACTGTGAAGTAAGCATGGGAAGTTCATACTGTACATTACCATGAAGAATTTTAAAACTGTGAAGTAAGCATGGGAGGTTCATACTGTACTTTACCATGAAGAATTTTAAAACTGTGAAGTAAGCATGGGAGGTTCATACTGTACATTACCATGGGGCAACTGTAAACTAAGCATAGGGAGTTCACACCATACTTTACTATGGGACATTTTACAACTGTGAAATAGACATGGGAAGTTCATACTGTACTTTACCATGGGGCATTTTATATGTGTAAAAGAAGCATGGAAAGTTCATACTATAATTTACCATGGGTCATTTTACAAGTGTGAAATAAGCATGGGAGGTTCATACCATACTTCACCACGGGGCATTTTACAACTGTGAAATAAGCATGGTAAGTTCATCTGTGCTTTACCATTGGGCATTTTACAACTGTAAAATAAGCATGGGAATTTCAAACCATTGAATAACTTACTTGTAGTTAATTTATCTTCATCAAAATTCCTTGTGAAAATTCACACAAGTATACAAGTCATTTTAAAAAGTATACAAGTCACTTTTAAATGGCACAACTTGACATTCAAATGCACACAAAATTCTGTATCAAAACTAAAACACATGATAGACATAAAAATAAAACAATTGGCTAGGTATCGTAATGGTAAAATGTTAGTAATTCAGGTGTCTCAGAGATCATGAAAATAAATTCCATCAAAATGTATTATTCATTGCAATAAATGTGACTAATTTTCCTATTACTTTATAAAACTTGAAAATAAGACAAAACAGTCTCCATTTTGTTCCATCAGAATCCTTTAGTTGTCTTAGTTCTCAGCATAAGTGGTGAAAATAACCCAAGGATAGCTATAAATGGTATTCTTCCTTCCTTGGCAGAACCGACAACCATGCCATGTTTAAGTTCCTTATATGAAACTGCATAGCTGCTGTCTTATCTGAAATGGATAATTGCATGAAGTTTAAAGCTATCCAGATATTATTTCAGAGAGAGCAGCAAACTCTAAAGAATCCTAACCTTATCATCTATCATTATGAGCTAAAACTGGATGCTTAAATGCAACTCAAACAATATTTCAAGTATTCATTAATGTTGTAAAATAACAAGAGTCCCTCGAAGGAAATGATACTCTACTGAATGAAAAGAACTTACATGAATTCAAGACAATTTCTTTTTTTAACTACTGAGTGTTGAAACCATCTCTGATATTCTTGAGCAATATGAATTTCAAATCAGCCACTGTAGCAGCTATATTAGATGTAACACTGGCACCAAACCTAGCTACCATTAGAAGACTTTTTGTGAAAATCCCACGTTGATGTGATCATCCATTAAGGAGATTTGTACTCTGTTTATTATGGCAGCCATACCTGAGATAAGAACAGCACTATTTCAATTAAGACCAACTAGATATCATAATTAGTCTTCTGGCAAAAACTCCATGTTGACATGACTTTCATGTCATGAATTTGTAACAGTGTAGTATATGTTCAACATAAATTTTAACCCTTTTACCTTTTTTGTACATATTTGTTATCTATAAATAGATTTAAGAGTAAAATCTGATCTTTACAGTTGTACATATTTGTTATCTATCGATAGATTTAAGAGTACAATCTGATCTTTAGTTGTATAACCTTTTTTGTACATATTTGTTATCTATAGATAGATTTAAGAGTACAATCTGATCTTTATAGTCGTATAACTTTTTTGAAGGAAGAATTTTTTTATATGCTTTCAAATCTTTAGAACTCATTCACCATAAAGTCAGTGAAGCTGTGTGACCAACCATAGCTGACCTTTCTCAACCTCTAAATCTAGGAATTCAATGTCTACATCTCTATCATTAAATCATCCAAATTTGATAAATTATATTACCATCATCCATATTGGACCCTATATCTGACTTATTAAAGCCTTCATAGTCATAATTCTAATCATCCAAACTCATGAAAGTGTTGAACGAAATCTATGGTCTCCATTTTGAAGAGTGGAGAATCTGACCTAGTTACTTTAAATAGCAGATTACAACCATATCTTAAATAGCAATTACATGATGTGATGTAATGGTCATTTACCTCAATGCCTGTCATTTATAATAGGGTTTTTTTCCTGAAGGTGGCACTATTAAAAATAGCTGATGTTTATTGTTAGCATCGAAATATGCTTCCATGCAGAAGGTGCACAGGCATCCAAATGTGCTTTTATGAGAATCAGATGGAGGTGTCAAATAGCGCTTCCATGAGATTGTGGCAGAGGCATCCAAAAGTGCTTATATGAGGTAAAGTGTTAATGTCCACTAGTAGTTGAATAAATGTCTTTAACAAAATGATGCATCACATACACGTTGTTCGAGGTCCACTGGTAGTTAGTTGTATCTTTATATTTAGGTGCACTTATTATCGTATGCCCACTAGTAGCTGCATCCATGTATTTAACAGAAAAATGTATCAGGTACACATATTGTCTTTAGTCCACTTGTAGTTGTATCCATATATTTGACAGAATAATGTATCAGGTACACATATTGTTATATGTCCACTAGTAGTAGCTGTATCCATGAATGTTACAGAATAATGTATCAGGTACACATATTGTCTTATGTCTACTAGTAGTAGCTGTATCCATGAATGTTACAGAATAATATATCAGGTACACATATTGCTGTATCCATGTATTTGACAGAATAATGTATCAGGTACACATACTGTCTTATGTCCACTAGTAGTAGCTGTATATGTGTATTTGACAGAATAATATATCAGGTAAGCATATTGTCTTATGTCCACTAGTAGTAGTTGTATCCGTGTATTTGACAGAATAATCAGGTACACACATTGTCTTATGTCCACTAGTAGTAGTATCCATGTGTTTGACAAAATAATGTATCAGGTACACAAACTGTCTTGTGTCCACTAGTAGTGGTATCCATGTATTTGTCAGAATAATGTATCAGGTACACATACTGTCTTATGTCCACTAGTAGTGGTATCCATGTGTTTGACAGAATAATGTATCAGGTACACATACTGTCTTATGTCCACTAGTAGTGGTATCCATGTGTTTGACAGAATAATGTATCAGGTACACAAACTGTATTGTGTCCACTAGTAGTAGTATCCATGTGTTTGACAAAATAATGTATCAGGTACACAAACTGTATTGTGTCCACTAGTAGTGGTATCCATGTGTTTGACAGAATAATGTATCAGGTACACATACTGTCTTATGTCCACTAGTAATGGTATCCATGTGTTTGACAGAATAATGTATCAGGTACACATACTGTCTTATGTCCACTAGTAGTGGTATCCATGTGTTTAAGAGAATATTGTATCAGGTACACATGAAGTCTTATGTCCATTTTCAAATCCATGTGCTGGTGTCCCTCCTTCATAACAAGAACACTACCAACATGTGTCTCAGGTTTTATCATCTCTTGAGAATCTTCACTGCTGATAAAGCTGTCTCCAAAGCTGACTGAATATCAGCTGCTGCAGCTGAAAAAAGAATACAGTATACATGATTTTTGAATAAATGAAGATGTTTTTAGTGATATATTTATGAATTGGATGAATACCAAAATGGTGAAGAATTCTTGACAAGGCCAAAAAGGTTGACTGACACATTTTAGAGGTAAGCAATAATGTTAGGTATCAGTCAAATTCATATGTATAACATATGTTTGATTAACTGATTTATTTCATACTACAAAGAAACACTAATCAGTGCCAAGTTAATAGCCACAAAGTGCATTAGCCATAGATACACACCATGGCAATAGTTAAGGTAGGATTCTAACCTGCAAACCACTTATTGTGTTTGAAGATTAAAATTTTTTAAATCTGCATTTGATTACTATTATGCAATTGTTATCTGTTTGACAGGTGGATGTACCCTGTCAATACAAGAGCACAAGTGTAAAAGTCAGATGCAATAATTATACCCCCTCTTCTAAAGAAGCTTTTGTATATATAATCCTCATTGACATCTATCCGTTTTTCTCTCTGGCATGCAATCTTGTTAGTACAACTAGTCCTGCAGTTTTTAAAGGACTACCATGAAACTTGGTAAATATTAATCATCACCTGAAGATCCACATACTGAAAAAACACTTTGCTCCCCCAATTTTTACAACAGACTTTGATCATGTGGTAGGAGTGGGATGTGAAGGAGGTGGTGGTATATTATTTATCTGAAGTAAATTGTCTACCATTCCTCTAGTTTGTTTTTTCTTCACAATATTAACAGAAATGTTACTTCTTCTCTCCGAAAATAAAGAAGAGACTTTTAAATAATGTTGTTATATCTTTTATGACCATAAAGTCAGATTACTTATGAAAAGAGTAAGGAATGGAATCATGTAAATCAGAATGAATGCTGCATGTTGTGGTACTCCTTTCAGAGCTGTTTTTTTTACTGAGGATGTTATATACTATAGTGACATTTTGAAATAATTATTATTGCTTCCTGTTTATAAATGATTAATAGCTGATAGGAGCAGAAAAGTGGTGAAACAATATTGGTTATCCATATGCTTGAATATTACGGCTCTAGAAAGAATCAGATAATTATTTATTTACCTTCTGTTTGTTTTTTGTACTCAAGAAATGTCTTTCGTAGTTCACGGGCTTCATGTGGGGTGATGACCTGATTCTTACGCTTCTCTAAATCTTCCAGGTAGCCATGGTTACCAATTACATTTTCAATGTCATGAAGCACACTATCTATCTTGGTCCAGTAGTCATCAAACTCTTGCTGGCTGATCGTTCCATCCACAGAATGGCCACTGATGTTATTCCTATATGTGCGGATCCTCTCCACACTTGCACCAAGAGTTGTGTCCCTTGGTTGATCTGCTGGAGGGTTTCCCCAGCTGTTTGATGGAGCAGTAACTGAACTGACATTCCTTATCATTGTATATAATAAGGAAATGTCAAATTCTTCTACCTTTCCAGTGTAGCGACTCTGCGGATCTGGGAAGACCAGCTGATGTTGATCTTTGTTCAGTCTCTTTAATTTGGCTTGGCTGGCTAGGATTGCCTTGTAGATGTCTGTGTGTGGTGCAGGAACATTGGTTAGGAGGATTTTCCTCAGGGCACTGGCACAAACAGTTGAAAGTGCATTACAAAGGCGAGCATGGTTGATGTGCTCTTGGGTAATAGGTGTATCTTCTTGGTCCTGTTCAGAGCCAGACATCTCTCGCTGCTCTATTTCTGGTTGTTGCTGTAGGAAAGAGGTATACCCATATATACTAAAGTTCAATGACCACTTCCAATTCAGACAAAGGCAATTAAATCACATAACACAAGGATTTATTTGTCACACAGCACAAAAATTACTATTTTGATAACACTTTCATTAAGATTAACAGAAAAGTCCATATAAGGACATGCTGATCATGCTACATTCCATGTAAAATAGCAAAGTCCATATAAGGACATGCTGATCATGCTACATCCCATGTAAAATAGCAAAGTTCATATAAGGACATGCTGATCATGCTACATCCCATGTAAAATATAAAATTCCATATAAGGACATGCTGATCATGCTACATCCCATGTAAAATATAAAGTCCATATAAGGACATGCTGATCATGCTACATCCCATGTAAAATAGCAAAGTCCATATAAGGACATGCTGATCATGCTACATCCCATGTAAAATAGCAAATTCCATATAAAGACATGCTGATCATGCTACATCCCATGTAAAATAGAAAAGTCCATATAAGGACATGCTGATCATGCTACATCTCATGTAAAATAGCAAAGTCCATATAAGGACATGCTGATCATGCTACATCCCATGTAAAATAGCAAAGTCCATATAAGGACATGCTGATCATACTACATCCCATGTAAAATAGCAAAGACCATATAAGGACATGCTGATCATGCTACATCCCATGTAAAATAGCAAAGTCCATAACAGGACATGCTGATCATGCTACATCTCATGTAAAATAGCAAAGACCATATAAGGACATTCTGATTATGCTGCATCCCATGTAAAATAGCAAGGTCCATAAAAGGACATGCTGATCATGCTACATCCCATGTAAAATAGAAAAGTCCACATAAGGACATGCTGATCATGCTACATGCCATGTAAAGTTGAAAATGAAACTTCTTTACAGTACTTTTGCTTTTCAGCTAGCTTATTACATGAAAAATAATACTGTAGCTCACTGAGGTCTAGATTACTTGGAAGTATATTTGTATATATACTTGAAATTGGTTATAAGCTGTTTTTATCCTTATCTTCACCTGTTTATTTTGGACAATACAACTCAATAGAATCCATTTTTTTCAACATGCAGTGAGTATTGTCCACTAAGATGTTACTGTATAGAATATTTGTGCAGAGCTTTGTGGATTTTACTGATCTCAATCAGAGCTCAACTATTTACATCTGACCACATATGAGATATATAATATTTAGTTGAGCTATACTTTTGAAAGAAAGATATTTAGCAAAACCTATAAGACTTCTGTTCAAGACATATCTTTTTGAAGACTATTTGCTCATACTTCTTGGAAGTAACTAATGATTTTTATTTTTGTTAGTTACCAAGATGTTGACTTAGCTTACTAGTTGTGTACTTATCATTAGAATTTTACCCTCCTATAAAAACACTATTGTAAAACTAAGCATACATTGTCTGAAACACATGCCTACTGTAAAACTAAGCAATGTGTCTGAAATACATGCCTACTGTAAAACTGAGCATATGGTGTATGAAATACATCAGCAGTGTCTGAAATACATGCTTTCTGTAAAACTGAGCACATAGTGTCTGAAGTACATGCCTATTGTAAAACTGAGCACATAGCGTCTGAAGTACATGCCTATTGTCAAACTGAGCACATAGTGTCTGAAGTACATGCCTATTGTCAAACTGAGCACATAGTGTCTGAAGTACATGCCTATTGTCAAACTGAGCACATAGTGTCTGAAGTACATGCCTATTGTCAAACTGAGCACATAGTGTCTGAAGTACATGCCAATTGTCAAACTGAGCACATAGTGTCTGAAGTACATGCCTATTGTAAAACTGAGCACAGAGTGTCTGAAGTACATGCCTATTGTAAAACTGAGCACATAATGTCTGAAATACATGCCTACTGTAAAACTGAGCATACATAGTTTTAAATACATTCATATTGTAAAACTGAGCACAGTGTATGAAATACATGCCTACTGAAGAACTAAGCATACATAGTTTTAAATACATTCATATTGTAAAACTGAGCACAGTGTATGAAATACATGCCTACTGTAAAGCTGAGCATATGGTGTATGAAGTACATGCCTATTGTAAAACTGAGCACATGGTGTATGAAGTACATGCCTATTGTGAAACTGAGCACATGGTGCATGAAGTACATGCCTATTGTGAAACTGAGCACATGGTGTATGAAGTACATGCCTATTGTAAAACTGAGCACATGGTGTATGAAGTACATGCCTATTGTAAAACTGAGCACATGGTGTATGAAGTACATGCTTATTGTGAAACTGAGCACATGGTGTATGAAGTACATGCCTATTGTGAAACTGAGCACATGGTGTATGAAGTACATGCCTATTGTAAAACTGAGCACATGGTGTATGAAGTACATGCCTATTGTAAAACTGAGCACATGGTGTATGAAGTACATGCTTATTGTGAAACTGGGCACATGGTGCATGAAATACATCAGCAGTGTCTGAAATACATGCCTTCTGTAAAACTGAGCATATGGTGTATGAAGTACATGTATATTGTAAAACTGAGCACATGGTGTATGAAGTACATGCTTGTTTTGAAATGAGCACATGGTGTATGAAGTACATGCCTATTGTAAAACTGAGCACATGGTGTATGAAGTACATGCCTATTGTAAAACTGAGCACATGGTGTATGAAGTACATGCTTATTGTGAAACTGAGCACATGGTGTATGAAGTACATGCCTATTGTAAAACTGAGCACATGGTGTATGAAATTCATGCCTATTGTAAAACTGAGCACATGGTGTAAGAAGTACATGCCTATGGTAAAACTGAGCACATGGTGTATGAAGTACATGCCTATTGTAAAACTGAGCACATGGTGTATGAAGTACATGCCTATTGTAAAACTGAGCACATGGTGTATGAAGTACATGCCTATTGTAAAACTGAGCACATGGTGTATGAAGTACATGCCTATTGTAAAACTGAGCACAAAGTGTCTGAAATACATGCCTATAGTAAAACTGAGCACATGGTGTATGAAGTACATGCCTATTGTAAAACTGAGCACAGTGTCTGAAATACATGCCTATTGTAAAACTGAGCACATGGTGTGTGAAGTACATGCCTATTGTAAAACTGAGCATATGGTGTATGAAGTACATGCCTATTGTAAAACTGAGCACATAGTGTCTGAAATACATGCCTATTGTAAAACTGAGCACATAGTGTCTGAAGTACATGCCTATTGTAAAACTGAGCAGTGTCTGAAATACATGCCTATTGTAAAACTGAGCACATGGTGCATGAAATGCATGCCTACTGTAAAACCGAGTACAGTGTCTGAAATACATGCCTCTTGTAAAACTGAGCAGTGTCTGAAATATTTTCCCAACTCAGCAGTGTCTGCAATAGATGACTACCATAAAACTGAGCACAAGGTGGCTGAAATACATGCCTACTTTAAAATTGAGCTCATGGTGTGTGAAATACATGTCTACTGTAAAGCTGATCCCACAGTGAATGAAATACATGAGCAGTGTCTGAAATTCATACCTTCTGTAAAACTGAGCTCACAATGTTTGAAATACATGCCTATTGTAAATCATGTGACAAAGTGTCTAAAATGCATGCCTCCCATAAAACTAAGCATATGGTGTCTGTATGCATGCTTACTGTAAAACTGAGCACAGTGTGAAATAAAAGATTCCCACTCAGTATTGTGCAATCTGCGATAACAAAACACCTTTCATATCTTCAGTGACATCTGCCTAATAGCCAAATACAGAAGCAGTTGGACAAGAAATCTCAGTAAGAAGGATTCTTTCTGAAATTTCTTACAACACTGTTTATTGTATATGTTATGAAAATAGCTGTTTTAAGGTTTCTCTTGGTTTTGTATCTTCATTCACATTTGATGGCACATCAGTATCATTTCTCCAATACTGAAATGCCAGAGACTATGCCTGGACACTTTCTTTCAAAGTTGGTAAAATTCTGCTGAGCAGGTTCTGGAGATAAATTTGTCTAAACATTTTTCCATTTTAAGAACAGCAACTATATTTGACAGCAGATTGTCATTCTATGTATCAGTTTGTATGGCCTTAATGCTAACACACTTTCTGTGAAATCTGATCAAATTCTGCTGAGCATTTTTTACTTTCTTGAAGATATGAAATGAACCAATCATCTGTTGTTGCATCCTTTTGTAGCACCTAGGAAAATCATCGACATTGTTTTGCTGACTGTCTGGAGATTTGCTAACAAATAGGAAGATGCATCAAATCTAAAAAGAAAATACAATATTTATTGAGTTCAGCCTCTTAGCTGTTGCATAGGTTGATGAAGGAAATAGATGTGATTTGGCCCATACATGAACAATACTGGTCATTTCATTCATTTCAAGAAAATGCAACATACTGTGAATCACTTTAAATTTGTAGGTATCAAATTTCATAGTTTGGTTCAAAATACATATTTGTGGGTGCTTAATTTCATGGATTTGTAATTTAGCAAGAGTAACTTTAAGAGAGTGATGTTCTACTGGACAAAAAGAGTTTCCAGGAATTCAAGATAAGACCATTTCTTTCTTTTAACTGCTGAGAGCTGAAACCAACTCTGATATTCTTCAGCAATAAATATATTTTCAAATTAGCTCCTGTGGTGGAAATACTGGAAGTCAATTTGGTACCATTCCATTTAGGACCAAGTAGACATCAATACAAGTCTTTTGGTGAAAACCCCATGTCAATATGACCATCCAGTCAAGGGGAATAGTGGTAGTCATATTGGATGTACGATTGGAACCATTTTCATTTAGGACCAACTAGGCAAAATAAGAAGCCTATTGGTGAAACCCTCATGCTAATATTGTCCTCTATTTGGGAGGAGTAGAGATAGCAAGATTTTCAAGATGGTCACCATAGTGTCCATACTGATGGTCAGTTTGCATCATTTTCATTTAAGATCAAACAGACACCATTAAAAACACTTCTGATAAAAACCCCATGTCAAAATGACTTTGCCTGCAAGAGTAGTGATAACATCATTTTCAACATGACTACCATGGTGGCCATATTAGACATTATATTGACACCATTTTACAATAGGCCCAAAAAGATATTAAAAGAAGTCTGGTCAAAACCCTATGTTGATATGACTTACTGTTTTGAAGAAGTAAAAATACAATTTTCAAGATGGCTATCACGGTGGCCATATTGGCTATCAGATTGATACCATTTTCACTGAAGACCAACTAGACATCATAACAAGTCTTTTGGTGAAAGCATGATGTCAATATGACCAGCCATCTAGGAGAAGTAGATATAACAAGATTTTCAAGATGGCTACTGTTGTGGCCATATTACATGTCTGAGCATCACCATTTCATTTAGGACCAACAAGACATCTTAAGAAATCTTTAAGTAAGAACCCCATGTTGATATGACGATCCACTCAGGAAAAGTGATAACGAGATTTTCAAGCTGACCACCATTTAACAACAATTTGACATCACAAGAAGTCTTCAAATGAAAACCCCATGTCAATATGACTTTCGTTCTGGAGGAGTACATGTAGTTATATCAAGATTTTTAAGATTGCTGCTGTGGCTGCCATATTAGACACCGGATTGGTGCCATTTTTACTGAGGACCAACTAGACATCATAAAACTTAGTCTTTTGGTGGAAACCCCGTGGTGATATGATCATCTATATTCAGGAGGAGTAGCAATAACAAGATTTTCACTATGGCCATTGTGGCAGCCAAGTTGGATATCAGATCAGCACCATTTTCATCGAGGACCAACTAGGCATCATAAAAAGTCTTTTTAGTAAAAAACCTCATGTAGATATGACCATCCATTCAGGAGGAGTAGTGATAAGGAAATTTTCAAGATGTCTTCTGTGGCAGCCATACTGGACATAGATCAACACCATTTTCATTTTTGACCAACTAGACAAAGGGATTCATGTGTATGCAAAGATTCTTGGCAATCCTCCAAGTAGTTTGGGAGGAGTAGCGATAATAAACTTGTAATTATGGACAGATCATCCCAGTAGGGAATTATTTTTTTGAGTGATGATATATTGCATATACACTACGTATCTCAATAAAAGATTGTACAGTCATTCATTTCCATGCATTTCAGATCAAACAGACTTGAACCCTACCGCAGTCATTAGGCTGACTGGGCAAGTTATTCGTTGCTAAATGCAGAGATCTGAATCAAAAAGAGGCTATCATCTGTCTGCATGTATATAGGGGAAAACGTCTGTATTTCAGTTGCTACAATTAAGATTGTAATTTGGTTCTCCAGTGTTCTTGAAGACCACTAACAAATTAAAACTTTTAACAATTAAAGAAAAGATTCTAATACAAAATCAATGATAGTTTTGTTCAAAATAAAGCTTCTATCTTTTCAATATATACACAGTTCTGTGAAGGTTGAGTTTCACTCTCTCAACTATCACAATGTCGCTATGTAAACATTAGGGAACTTTATGAAAAATCTCCAACCATTGCAAGCATATCTGATCCTTAGTGATCCTGTTTGTTGACCAGATTCTGATACCATGTAACTCTGCGTGTTAGTAGCTGTCACTTAGTGTGAATAGAAGGCTTTGCCATGCATTAAAATATTGTGTTATATGTTCCATACGATGAAATATGAAATATATCTGATATGACACAAGAAAACGAAAATATGCTCTATTTATTTAAATCATTATTTGGTGAAATTTTTTTTTTTTTTAAAAATCTTAGTGGCAGGTTCGCAATAAAAGTAGGTCATGTAATCTATCTGAGGCACAAATATTCTTGTAGTTTAATATAAAAATAAGAAGTCATTGAAGGGACTGGCACTCTACTGGCCAGAAAGAAAATTTCCTGTAATTTAATATAAAAATAAGAAGTCTTTGAAGGGACTGACACTCTACTGGCTGGAAATAATTTCCTGTTGTTGTATTTAAAAATAAGAAGTCCTTGAACGTACTGACACTCTACTGGCCGGAAAGATTTCCTGGAATCTAAGATAAAACCATTTCTTCCTTTTACTGTTCAGTGTTGAAACCATCTCTGATATTCCTAAGCCATAACAAGATTTCTGAGATGGACATAATGATGGCCTTATTGGGTCCAATATTGGCACCATTTTAATTTTGAATGAACTAGACATTATCAGAGGTCTTTTGGTGAAAATTCTATTTCAGTATGACTATCCATCCATTCAGAAGGAGTAGAGATAAGAAGTCTTATTTGATGGCAGTCATAAAACACAAGATCGGCACCATTTTCATTTAAAGCCAACAAGACACCATCAAAAGTATTTAATGAAATCTCCATGTCAATATGATGACCCAATCAGGGGAATAGCAATAACAAGATTTTCAATATGGCCATCGTGGTGCTGCCTGGTAAGCAAGTGCCTGTGCCTTGCTCGCAGCTTTTGACAGGTTAGGAAGTCCAGGAACCGAAGGGGGTCTAAGTTGAAATTTACCACTCTTAAGCCACTTTGTTAATGCCATGATCATCAGAAAGTACTGATGGTGCAACTTAATGGACAGTGTTTTAAGTAAGAGATCATTAATATGTTCAGAAAGTACTGATAGTGCAACTTAATGGACAGTGTTTTAAGTAAGAGATCATTCATATGTTCAGAAAGTACTGATAGTGCAACTTAATGGACAATGTTTTAAGTAAGAGATCATTCATATGTTCAGAAAGTACTGATAGTGCAACTTAATGGACAGTGTTTTAAGTAAGAGATCATTCATATGTTCAGAAAGTACTGATAGTGCAACTTAATGGACAGTGTTTTAAGTAAGAGATCATTCATATGTACTTTTAATAACCGATTGGCTTAGTGTTGTTGGCTGTGTTGGCTTCATTTGATGTTGAGCACTCAGATGAAAACACAGTGTAAATGAATAATCTTCACAGCTGTTTTATTTGTGCTCAGAGAGGTGGTAGTATTGTTTTAGTGTTGTTGGCTGCGTCGGCTTCCATTGATGTTATTCTCTCAGTCGAAAACACGGTGTAAGTATTGAACTTGTCAGGTCTTTGATTTGTGCTCATACAGGTAGTACATGTAGTATTGTTTTAAACATTAAAGTTTGCATCGGCTTATTCTTTAATATTCTTTCTTTTGGGTATTTGTAGAGGTTAAACCATGAAATTAAATACCTACTAATATGCAAACTGTGACAGACAAAACCACGAATTTAAGTACCCACAAAAATGCATTTGTTAACAAAACCACGAAAATTGAGCCCCCCAAAAATAAATGATACTACAGTATATATATATATATATATATATATATATATATATATATATATATATATATATATATATATATATATATATATATATATGTAAGTAAGTAACATTAGCCATACCTTATGGGAGATAAGCATCATTTCTAGGTTTTCCACCCACTTGCTATGGAAGCCACACTATTGCCAGGGAATCCACCCCCGATACAAATTTGATGGAGCATGTCTTAAGAATCACATATAACAAATTTGATCCAAGTTGGCTTGAATATTCTAAAGAGGCTGAAAATAGGTCTTCTATATAATTTGATACAGAAGCCACATCATTGCTAGAAGAATCACATTAGGCACTCCAACCAAGCTTGATGAAAATTAGTTCATACATTTTAGAGAAGAAGATAAAAATCAGTTTTCTGAATGCTTGATAAGAATGCCACACTGTTGCTAGTGGAGCAACATTTCACAAAATTCAATTTAATTTTTTTTAATTTGGTGTTTTACGGCACAGCAACACAAGTAGGTTTCTTTTAGGTTTTATAGTACCAAGGCAATTAGAGTAAAGTACCTTGCCCAAGGACACACTACTATAGCTGACCCAGGCTGATCCGATGTTAGGATTCTAACCTGCACCATTTTGGTCACAAGTCTAGCACACTAACCACTGAGCCATGTGACTCTGAGCAGACACTGAAAATATATTTTCCATATGGTTGCAATGGAAGCCAAACCATTTCTAAGGAAGCCACACTGAACACAATTTTGATAGTGCATTTCCTAACAAACATTCCTCCCAAGTTATATTTAAATTTTCTCAACTGTTCTAGAGAAGAACTTGGAATTAGGTTTTCCACTTGGTTGCTAAGGAAGCCACACCATATCTAGAGGTGCCACCCAAGACAACTTTTGCTAGACGTGTCTTAACTCATTAATCCCTGGTGATTCTTTTCATTTTCACCTGAAATGGGTTTTTTTTTTGTATTGGAGTCACAATTTTTGTGTCCTGGACCCTTGTTACTCCAAATCTCAAATTTATCATACTTTGTGCAAAGGTTCATCTGTCTGTGTGCAGTCTGGATCAGTCTGCTTTATATCTCAGGTTAAAAAGTCTATTATCTGGACAAAAACTCCAGTTCCGAAACCGGTAACTTTTGGCTTAAAAAACAATTATGTATAAAAAAAAAAAAAATTTCATTCCGCTGCATTTTTTATTGTGAGTCAAAAGTCTACATTATTTGGTATAATTGCAGAGCTCCATCTGTCTACTTTACTACAATACCACCCACTTTGGAGTATCATAAATTATGTAGATGTTACAGAGCTCGGAAGTAGAGCACAACCTCATTACACATAAATGTGGCGCATGGGGTTAATGAGTTAAGAAATATTTATATCAAATTTGATTGAAATTGATTTGGCTTCTTTTGTCAAGAATTAAAAAATAGGTTTTTTAACAGAGTTGCTAAGGAGACCACACTCTTAGAGAGTAGCCACCCTGAGCACAATTTTAACGGAGAATGTCATAAGAAATATTTGTGACAAATTTAATAAAACGTGGTTAACTAGAGAAGTTGAAAATATATTTCCTGTATGGATGCTATGTACGGAATACCACAGCTACAGCAGCCAACCTTGACACAATTTAGATTACGCACGATTCAAGAAACATCCCATGAAGTTCAGCTCGGTCTTTTTAGAGAAGAAGTAGAAATTATGTTTTCCACCTGCTTGCTAAGGAAGTCTTAAGCAAATGTCGGGAAAGTTTATAGAAAATAAATATTAAAAAGACTGGACCAACATGAAGATTTAGGTTCAGCAGAGTTTAATATTGTTATCTTACATCTGATACAATTCAAGAAATGTACTAGAGAAAATATGGACCAACATGAAGATTTAGGTTCAGCAGAGTTTAATATTGTTATCTTACATCTGATACAATTCAAGAAATGTACGAGAGAAAATATGGACCAACATGAAGATTTAGGTTCAGCAGAGTATAATATTGTTATCTTACATCTGATACAATTCAAGAAATGTACGAGAGAAAATATGGACCAACATGAAGATTTAGGTTCAGCAGAGTTTAATATTGTTATCTTACATCTGATACAATTCAAGAAATCTACTAGAGAAAATATGGACCAACATGAAGATTTAGGTTCAGCAGAGTTTAATATTGTTATCTTACATCTGATACAATTCAAGAAATGTACGAGAGAAAATATGGACCAACATGAAGATTTAGGTTCAGCAGAGTTTAATATTGTTATCTTACATCTGATACAATTCAAGAAATGTACGAGAGAAAATATGGACCAACATGAAGATTTAGGTTCAGCAGAGTTTAATATTGTTATCTTACATCTGATACAATTCAAGAAATGTACTAGAGAAAATATGGACCAACATGAAGATTTAGGTTCAACAGAGTTTAATATTGTTATCTTACATCTGATACAATTCAAGAAATGTACGAGAGAAAATATGGACCAACATGAAGATTTAGGTTCAGCAGAGTTTAATATTGTTATCTTACATCTGATACAATTCAAGAAATGTACGAGAGAAAAAATCTTCGATAAGTATGTCAAGAGGAACAATGGCAGCCAGCATGATGCCCCTATCATTGACTGTGACAAGGGAAATAACTCTAACAGAAAACCATTAGTAGAAAACTGAAGTCTAAAACAGTGGGATATGATGTTGCAAGGGAAAAAAGATATGCAAGTGGGCCTGAGATTGTTCACCTGTTTTACATAAGAGTTGACCATTTCACTAAGTAGACTTATGTAGCATGGTAAGAACACAACCTATGCAAACTATCTGCCAACTTTATATCATGTTGATTTGACCTTTTTAACTTTATCCAGCTAAATATCTGTTCTAAATATAATGGCACAATTAGCATGCAGTCTCTTGCTCATAATTGAAGCCATCTAAGAATCTGATGCTATAAACCCATTTACTAAGTGTTATAGAAATTATCTAGAGAAATATAATCTCAAGATCTAGAGAGGTGACATGCTCAGCCAATCTAATGCAAAGTATGCCATTAGTATAGGATATATTTAAAATGTGATCAAAATTAGATAAAAGCAAAATATGGTTTCAAGAGTAGCAACAAACTCAGCCAATCAGATTTAAGATCACCCCATTAGTATGCATGGATCCCATACTATTTCTATATTGTCCAATATCTTGATGATACAAGCCCTTATTCAAATTTTGATGAACAATCAGACCAGACCTATGGATTCCAGGGTGGTAATAATACATAAAACAATTTTAAACCAACATTCATTTGTATCAGATCAAAGTAGAGGTATCATAATGAGTTGATACAAACCTGAGAATAATGTTGTTTTTGTATTATCACTGTCCACCCCTAGAAACCAGATTTTACTGGGTGAAGTGAAAAGAGGGATTACGGTGTGGTACTCATCAAAATGCATCCTCTCACCAAGTTTCATGATTCCAGGTATAACAGGATGTGTGCTGTGTGCAAAAAGCATCTGAGCTAAACAGAAACTTTTTTCAGGAATGTACATTTAGAAATTCAATCCTTTTAGCTCTCACCAGGGGGTTGAAAATCCACACCAAACTGTTGTCTAGGAAAAAGGAATGCTTGAAATAGGGTGGGGCTGTACATATGTATATGCTTTTATCTGTACTGATGACGATGCCAGGAGTGGTACAAAAGCTCTCCTCTATATTGCATAAGTGCTACTAAAAGTAACATTATTGCATATTTTAATGCCTGTAGAACATAGCAGCTATGAGTTTCACTTCTCTATTACAGAAACACTACAGGCATAATTTTACAGTAGACATGTCAACTTTCTGCCATATCCGTTTCAAGGTCTATAGGAAACACTACATGCATAATTTTACAGTAGACATGTCAACTTTCTGCCATATCCGTTTCAAGGTCTATAGGAAACACTACAGGCATAATTTTACAGTAGACATGTCAATTTTCTGCCATATCCGTTTCAAGGTCTATAGGAAACACTACAGGCATAATTTTACAGTAGACATGTCAACTTTCTGCCATATCCGTTTCAAGGTCTATAGGAAACACTACATGCATAATTTTACAGTAGACATGTCAACTTTCTGCCATATCCGTTTCAAGGTCTATAGGAAACACTACAGGCATAATTTTACAGTAGACATGTCAACTTTCGGCCATACCTGTTTCAAGGTCTATAGGAAACACTACATGCATAATTTTACAGTAGACATGTCAACTTTCTGCCATATCCGTTTCAAGGTCTATAGGAAACAATACAGGCATAATTTTACAGTAGACATGTCAATTTTCTGCTATACCCGTTTCAAGGTCTATAGGAAACACTACAGGCATAATTTTACACTACACATGTACACTTTCTGCTATACCCGTTTCAAGATCTGTAGGAAACACTACAGGCATAATTTTACAGTAGACATATCAACGTTTAAAAATAGTGATGTTGTAGATGTGTGACTGATGGATTGATTAAACTAAAAAAATAATTATCCCTAATATCCATTCTATTGCTTGCCTAATATAACTGCTCAAAAAATGTTTTAAAATAGCATTTTTCAAAACAATTTATAGTACGTTAAACATATATTTAAAATTAAACTGTAGAAAAAGTGAACTTGAAAAACAATACTTACCTCCCAGAATTTTATGAGGTCATCTAGATTTACACCATGGGCTGGTTCTCTGCAGTCACATCTTCGTTTCTTTTTGCCACTGATCTCTAGAAGACCTTCTATGGTGTGAAGAGAAGATTTCTCACATTTGACGCATACATCAAACCCTAAATTTGGACAAATGCATGCAGCAATGTCAAATAATGTGGAATAGATGAATTCTCTAATACTGATGCAAAGGGTTTTGTCAAGGTCCTCTACCTCGCTTGAGTACACAAAGATGGTTGCAAGAATGACAAAGTCACTCAGAGACAACAAAAGGGTGTGGCAATCCTCAACTTGGAACTCGCAGCAGCCACTGTAAAGGTGATATTCTTTCCCTTCCTTAGCTGCAGGCCATTTGGACAAGCATGAAGCAACAAGGCGGTGAAACACCCCTACATGGATGAACTTCGTTTTGGACACGAAGCACAAGGTACTCGTCCTAGTCACATCTTCACGGGGCTCTGGATTCTTGACATGGTCAGGTGCATTCTTGTGAATCATGCTGGGGACCCAGAAATACTTTTCCCGATTCTGTAAGATTGAAGGTGAGACAATGCTGTTGCAGAACATTCTCTTGGAAAGAGGTTCTTCATATTTTTTGTCAGTTATTTCATTCTCTCACATGCTGGCATTCTTAACGTATTTAACACTTACTGCTAGATGTGGTCTGTTCAATCTGATTAAAATTAATCTCCAACTTGGTGGGGATCTGACACACACCAATACAAGGAGATCTGACACACACCAATACAAGGAGATCTGACACACACCAATACAAGGAGATCTGACACACACCAATACAAGGGGATCTGACACACACCAATACAAGGAGATCAGACACACACCAATACAAGGTCATCTTTGTGGCTGCTTTTACCTACACATACCTTTTACCAAGACCAACTTATCCCCAAAATGTTTATATGAAAAATCTGTTACAAAATGGAATCTTCCACTAAAGGCTAGGAAAATCTGTTACAAAATGGAATCTTCCACTAAAGATTAGGAAAAATCTTTATTCCAACAAATCATAATTAATTAGGGATTTAAAAAAGACCCAAGACTATTACTACAATAATCCATATTCCAATAAATCATAATTAATTAGGGAGTTAAAAAAGACCCCAGTCTATTACTACAATGATTCATATTCCAATAAATCATAATTAATTTGGGAGTTAAAAAATACCCCAGTCTATTACTACAATGATTCATATTCCAATAAATCATAATTATGTAGGGAGTAAGAAGGACTCCAGTCTATTACTACAATGATTCATGATCCAATAAATCATAATTAATTAGGGAGTTAAAAAGACCCCAGTCTATTACTACAATGATTCATATTCCAATAAATCATAATTAATTAGGCAGTTAAAAAGACCCCAGTCTATTACTACAATGATTCATATTCCAATAAATCATAATTAATTAGGGAGTTAAAAAGACCCCAGTCTATTACTAAAATGATTCATATTCCAAAAAATCATAATTATGAAGGGAGTTAAAAAAGACCCCAGTCTATTACTACAATGATTCATATTCCAATAAATCATAATTAATTAGGGAGTTAAAAAGACCCCAGTCTATTTCTACAATGATACATATTCCAATAAATCATAATTATGTAGGGAGTTTAAAAAAAACCCAGTCTATTACTACAATGATTCATATTCCAATAAATCATAATTATGTAGGGAGTTAAAAAAGACCCCAGTCTATTACTACAATGATTCATATTCCAATAAATCATAATTATGTAGGGAGTAAAAAGGACTCCAGTCTATTACTACAATGATTCATGATCCAATAAATCATAATTAATTAGGGAGTTAAAAAAGACCCCAGTCTATTACTACAATGATTCATGATCCAATAAATCATAATTAATTAGGGAGTTAAAAAAGACCCCTGTCTATTACTACAATGATTCATATTCCAATAAATCATAATTATGTAGGGAGTAAAAAGCACTCCAGTCTATTACTACAATGATTCATGATCCAATAAATCATAATTAATTAGGGAGTTAAAAAAGACCCAAGTCTATTACTACAATAATTCATATTCCAATAAATCATAATTATGTAGGGAGTTTTAAAAAAACCCAGTCTATTACTACAATGATTCATATTCCAATAAATCATAATTAATTAGGGAGTTAAAAAAGACCCCAGTCTATTACTACAAAGATTCATATTCCAATAAATCATAATTATGTAGGGAGTAAAAAGGACTCCAGTCTATTACTACAATGATTCATGATCCAATAAATCATAATTAATTAGGGAGTTAAAAAGACCCCAGTCTATTACTACAATGATTCATATTCCAATAAATCATAATTAATTAGGGAGTTAAAAAGACCCCAGTCTATTACTACAATGATTCATATTCCAATAAATCACAAATAATTAGGGAGTTAAAAAAGACCCCAGTCTTTTACTACAATGATTCATATTCCAATAAATCATAATTAATTAGGGATTTAAAAAGACCCCAGTCTATTTCTACCATGATTCATATTCCAATAAATCATAATTAATTAGGGAGTTAAAAAAGACCCCAGTCTATTACTACAATGATTCATATTCCAATAAATCATAATTAATTAGTGAATTAAAAAATACCCCAGTCTATTACTACAATGATTCATATTCCAATAAATCATAATTATGCAGGGAGTAAAAAGCACTCCAGTCTGTTACTACAATGATTCATGATCCAATAAATCATAATTAATTAGGGAGTTAAAAAAGACTCCAGTCTGTTACTACAATGATTCATATTCCAATAAATCATAATTAATTAGGGAGTTAAAAAAGACCCCAGTCTTTAACTACAATGATGGGTGAAGTGCAAAACTTTCACATACTAGATTGTGATTATCTAGGCTGCAGTTCTGTAAAGGAGGATTTTTCTGAAACCATTGATTGCCTATTTACAATTGCTACTGTTGTATTGCTGAAACTGCCCAGCATTTTTACTTTTAGATTCTTCTAAGTATAGTGATATTAGAAACCATACTATAGGAATGGTTTGACTAAACTTCCTGCAATTGTTCATAAAGTAGAATTTAAATATTGGCTGAATACCAAGGTAACATACTGTTGCTTTCAGTGGAAAAAAAAATACATAATAAGTTAGCTGAGTCTCCCATTTCTCTCTGTCAGGGACAGATAAAACCTGGTAGCATGGAAATGATATGTCAGCCAACCTTCTTCCATTTCCCTATGCCAATCAGATATAGCTAACAAGTGATCTGTCGCATGGAGAAAAGTTTCTGAACTCTAATGTTGAATAATGTGTCTATTCCCTACTTGCGGACTTATTTGGCAACTGCAAAGGGTCACACTAGTAGCCCTTTCACTATATAAATTTTGGTTGAGGTTAAAAGCATTCTGGACAGAGGAGTCTACATAACAACTCACGGGAGGCAGATGATGGCAAATTGTATCTGCATTACTGAGAGTTCTCTTCTCTTCATAAGATTTATATAATCATCATATTGTTTGAAAATTCTAAATGTTAACACTTTATTCTTTGACGATTTTAAATTTTTTTATCATATGCTATGTCAGGATAATGATATAAGTGTCTAAAAGCATCATAGTCATGGTTTCAATCTTCTCTTTCTAAAGTTCTCAGAAACTACAATTCTTATCGTGTGAAATTATAAAATATAGAGTGTCACGGATGGTTCTACCTCTGTAATATATATCTAGTAATTAGGAAAATAAAGCAATACAAGGAATTGATAGTATTACGACTCTATGGTATAAGAAAAATGTATTTATTTCTAGACAATTAAAGTAAAAATTCAAAAGACACTTACAGTAACATGAATTAAAATCCAAATAATCCAATAATGCTAAGTGTCCTAATCACAAGTCCTAAATATAAAATGTTCTGAATGAATTACTGTATCCTTGAATGTGTTGATGTACCAATAGTCTTTAATGCCATGATGTGCCAGTAGTCTTAAATGTTATGATGTGCCAAAATGAAGTACTCCAGAATATCTTGGAATAAGTTCACATAAATCCCAAAATCATCAGTTAAAAAACCAAAATCCAAAATTCTATGAGCACTTTTATAATCCAATGAATATTTTAAATAATTCCTCTCTCTGAATTTTGGAATGATTTTTCACAACTGTAATGGCTCTTTAAAGACTGATGTTAAGGTTGAAACAAAAACTGTCCACTAAACATGATATATATAAAGATAGGTTAAATGATAGAATATTCTAGAATATCATATGTGTATGTGACTCTTAACACATAACTCTAAGGGAAATTCTAGTTTTATCTGTCAACAAGATCAACCTTGACCTCAAACTGAATCAACAACTTGTTTACCAAAACCGTTCTTGAACTCAAATACTAAGTAAACAACCTATTTCAAGCACAATAGCTAAACATGTCAACATTATACTTAACATTTAGGTTTAAGCAAATATTAAAGTCAAGAAACATTTATAATTTCCAAAAATATTTATATTATATAAACATCATACATAACAATAATTAGAAATTTTATCATTATTGTTTGTGACTATAATATTAATTTTGTTGTTATAAAGTATTTTCACTGCAAACTTCATGCTCTATGTTAATTACCGTTGGAAATTAATGATTCATGCACTGAAAAAGATAAACCTTGATTTTTTTTCATTAAATGTTTAACATTCCAATTTTTGTATTCATCTGAATTCATGCATCACAATTTCAATCAGTATTATTAAAAAATTAAGCTTGGGCAGGAGGGGGCAAAGCTAATTTTATATAGGTAATATTTACCTGCTGCATTGCTTGCAATTATCGGGATGCCAAGTCCCCAGTCCAAGCTGAATACTCCCTTCTCCTATTGGTAATTGGGGACCCCATAATTGAAAAGAACATGTTCCCAGTCTGATTCCTTAGTCAAAGCTAACATATGGAATATCTTCCTCATTTGATTTGGACCGAGACTACATGACATCTGAGAGGGATAGGAAAAGGGAATCTTTGCAACAGGAGCAGGTATGTATTACATAATAAAAATAAGATTTACCCCTCAAAAAAATGCATTTTAAAAACACTAATTCATTACCTACTACTACTGCATTGCTGAATGTTCCAGTTAGGAGGGAGGCTGATGGCCACAAACAAAAACTGGTGTAAAAAAACAATGTAATTACACTTGATGCAATAGAGTCCACAACTGTAAACTGGCAGATGGCTGGGTCATATGCTACTGTATGTTGTCATGTTTGGACCCAACAATTAAATGCCTTAGCTCTGGTGGGTCAAGGATCAAAGGATGAAAAGGTAGTGTGAGACTGCAAGAAGGCAGCGCTCACAATGTCATCCAAATAGGAGTGATTCAAGTAGGCCCAAGATGCAGCAATAGACCTAACCTTATGAGAATTCATTCTCATGAAAGAACAGTCCCTCACCGAGAGCAACTGATAAGCTCTTTTGATAGTGAGGCCAATCCACCTGGAAATGGTGGCCACCGAAATATCAGATGAACTCTTTATAAGTAGAAAAGGATGATTCTGACCATTCCTTCTCCCCTTAGAGAGAGCAAAATAAAACCTTAGGGCCCTAAATGGGCAAAGGAGCCTATCTTGATTATCCCCATCACAAATATAACTGAGACTGGCAATTTCAATAGGAACTGATGCTACTGAGTGTAGTTAATTCATAGCCAGAAATCCAGGTTACACAATGAAGAGAAACTGAATCTAATTATCATTGAATCATAAACAACCCTTTTCCACTGACAAAGTGTCAAGCTCGCTCCATCTTGCTGACACTAAGTAGAGAAGGAAGACTGTCTTAAGGGTAATGTTCTTGAAGGAAGGTTCACTCAAAGGTTCAAAATGGGGTTTTGATAATGCCAAAAGGACATACTAAAGGTTACACATTTAGTCATTAATGAGCGAGATAATGGTCTCTGAAACTCAAAATACCTGACGAGATCAGAAAGATGAGGATCTGACCCAATGGAGGAAACCTTAAAGAGCTTGAGAGTGTTAGTAAGGGCTTCCCTATAGACTTTAACACTGTCTTTCCTCAAAAAGGAAAAGAATAAAGTCTGCATCTGCATTTAAAGGAGGACAGTGGGAATTATGCTTCCTACTGCACCAATTTTACAGAAGATTATCCACTGATTATAAATTTAGGAAGTGGATTGCCTCCAAGCCTGGGTGAAGTAGTTGGCAAGCAGTTGGCAATCTTCCTCAAAAACTGGTCTTGGCAGATCAATCATTTGAGATGAGCCAGGTGTGAATGTAGAGAATCTTCAGGTTGTTGTGCAGAAGTGACCCCGTATTACAACAGCAGGTCCATCCTCTGTGGTGATCTCTTGACTCATCTATTAACAGGTAAAGTATACCATTAAAAAACAACTGTTATGACCATGGCTGGGGTGGGGGGCGGAGCTATCAGGATGAGCTGTGACATGGAGATCCTGACTTGGTGGGGAACTTGCAGAATTATTTTGAAAGGTGGGATGGTGTAAGCGTACACACAATCCCACTTCAGACTGAAAATATACACAGCTCAGGCTCTCTGATTTGGCACTGGAGAGACACAAAAAGGAGAGCTTGTTGTTCAGTCTCATAGCAAACAAGTCCACCAATGGTCTCCCACATTGTTGAAAAAGACTCTTTGCTACTGGCTGGTCAGAAACCATTCTGTAAGAACAACAAGGCCCCCTTTGGACAGGCTGTTCACTAGGATATTCCTTTTGCCTGGAATATGGCAGACTCTGGGAGTGATCTCTGATAAGACTGCCCAGAGGTAAAGGCAAGCCATCAAAGAAGTCATGGCCACAAGAATAGCTAGGAGAAACAGAATCTGCCAGCCCTATTCAGTGGGGTGTGAAATCTCCCTTTAATGGTGAGGAAATTCATTCCCATGCACATAAAGTACTGAGATGGGATGAAATCTGACTTCTCTAGGCTGGGGACTATACCTGGATGAGTCACCATCGACCCACAGAGGGATAGGTCCTTCAGGAGAGTATCTCTGAGGATGTTGTTCATCAACCAGTCATCAAAATACTGGAGGATGGGCATTCCCTAAAGATCTGAAGCAGACCACTATTTCCCCCATCACCCTGCTAAAGTCTCATGGGATGGGGGTGAGCCTGAATGGAAGAGCCTGAAAGTGAAATCCCTCCCGACCAAGGCAAAACCCCCGAGGTATTTCTTGTGAGGTGGGAAGGTAGGGATGTGAAAATATGCATCTTGCAGATCTAACGAGACTGCCTAGTTGTAGGGCATTAAGGCATTCCTAACTGAGACATTGGTCTCCATCTTAATGTATTCTTCTTGTGAAAATCTGTTTAAGGCAGAAAGAAGATGAGGGTTCAAAACCTTCTGCCTTTTATAAACACCTAAAAGGTCCAGGAATCTGGAGTTTGGTCATCTACCACCCTCTTGACTGGTCCCATCTGCAGAAGGATGTATACCCCTTCCTTTAGATGAACCAGTTTGGACTGCTGAAAGAAATAGGATACAAAGCCAGTATCCCTCCTTTAAAGTGGAATGGATGAACACATCGTCCCAAATGAAACTATGAAAAGAGGGCTTGTCAGCTTTTACTGGAGTGGAGGGAAGAGCAAGATGCTGCTGGAGAGGGTGCAATTCCCTGGGGCCAACTACCTCTAACCTTAAGGAAGAGGTAGGAGCCAAAGGATTTCCTCCCTTGGCCTCTTTGACTGCCTCGTCCAATGAAAAACAGGCGTGAGGAGATTTGAACTGGGGCTGCTTGTTTGTCTGTTGTGGCTGAGCCTGTCTGAAGAACTTTTGAGAGATATCCAGGGGTTGGTCAGGATGTGCATGCTTTCTGAATGGTTTTTATGGGTCTGGACTTGAAGCCAGGGATCAGTGTTGCTGGTTCCTCAAATCCTGTGATGCTTCCGAGGGGATGAGACCTCCAAAGAGAGTCTCTGCCTCAAGCAGTGCAGCCCTCAAAAGGTTCTTGCTGTGGCCCAGCAAGACCTTAAACATCTCCAAGGCAGTATCTTTGCGGAGGTGGAGAAGCTCCGCAGAGAGCACCATGGAGCATAGGCTTAACATTTTTGACACAGCCTTCAGCAAGCACTAAAATGCTGCTGGAGACTATCCCCCCTTTAAGAGAATGAAGGAGATAGCCAAAAAGAGATTGGCATGAGAGGTGATCATCACTAGGGCTTGAGCCTTAAGCTCCAAGGCCTATAAGGCCTTTACCAGGTGATGAAATGAGGTTCCAGCCAATATCCCCATGTAAGAGGTTCCAGGGTCAATGGAGGAAGGCTTATTATGGGGTCAAACAGGGGAATGAACCAGATAGCAGAAGCAGCAGCCTGTAGCCAAAGCACAGAAGTGGAGACAGACCACCCCTTCTGCTGCCTGGGAGACTCATGGCCCTGGAAAAACTTCTGTGCAAGCTCACAAGTCATAACAGAGTGCAGGAGCAGCAAAGATCCAAACGAGAGTAGGACTCCAGACTGGCGAGTATCTTACATCATGAAGAAAACCTGCTCCTGAGGCAAGACAGGACTGTCCTCCCTCTGCAGAGAGGGAAAGGTTGCATTAGGGTTTGCGTTGTCCCATAATTGCTCACAGGGGGGCAGTAACTGGACTAATCATAGTAGCTGTTCTACTAAGTGAATGAAATGTAAGAGGTTCCAGGGTCAATGGAGGAAGGCTTATTAAGGAGCCAAACAGGGGTATGAACCAGATAGCAGAAGGCAGCAGCCTGTAGCCAAAGCATATAAGTGGAGACAGACCACCCCTTCTGCTGCCTGGCAGACTCGTCGCCCTGGGAAAACTTCTGTGCAAGTTCACAAGTCATAACAGAGTGCAGGAGCAGCAATGATCTAAATAAGAGTAGGACTCCAGACTGGCGAGTATCTTACTTTGGACACAAGTCTGGGGAAAAGAGGTGCTTAACATCTCTTTCCGCATTATCAAACATCCAAACTTCCTTCTATGTCAACACCTGACCTGACAGGTGGGAATGGGGTGTGGACCTGAATGGAAGGGAAGGACCTGGGTTATGGTCCACCAGAGCAGAAAGGGTATCATCATCCTGAACCTGCTCCTGAGGCAAGACAGGACTGTCCTCCCTCTGCAGAGAGGGAAAGGTTGCATTAGGGTTTGTGTTGTCCCATAACTGCTCATGGGGCAGTAACTGGACTAATCCTAGTAGCTGTTCTACTAAGTGAATGCAATCGCTGATTCTGTATCGATCATCTTGGAGGAGAGATGGGGGCGGAGGTTACTGAGAAGGTCCCTGGCTTGTCTCATCTGCAATACCTTGAAAACAACGTAGAGACATGGGGCAGAAAAAGACTCACAACAAGGTAAAGAGGATCCCTAAACCTGGTTGGGATTTGGCAACATAGGCAATGGCAAGATGCCAATCTGATCTCCTTCTCCAGATGGGCAAGCAAAACACGTCTCCCAATCTCTCCATAGGATTGGACAATAACCTAGAGAAGGGTGGGTTGATTGTATATCGATTCCTGTCCCTCGACCGACAATCAAAGTTTGGTGTCTGGCTGCTCTTTGGGGCATTGTCCTGTGACCAGTACTTGATGATGGTGGTCTGAGCCCAGTGACTGGCATTTGACTGTTGTCCAGTGACCGGCAACTGGTGATTGGTGCCCGGTGTATGCTCAAAGACTAATACGGCGAAGAAGATCTCACAAGCATGCCTCTGATCTATCAGATCATAATCAATACTCTTCTCCATCGTCACGAAGGCGTAATTCACTTATATCGGTCACTGGCACTAAGTTTACCTTGAAAAGATTCTGCTATTTCCTGCTGCAAAGGCACAGCTCTCTCTCTCTCTCTCAGGCACTTTTTTTGATTTTTCCTTCACTTACACTGATGGCATCACACCAGGCATCTGGGATCCTTCGCCTTTTGGTAATCTCCAAACAATAGTGATCGCTTTTTGTTTCTTCCCCACAGGGGGAGTTGACTTCCTAAACAGAGAAGGAATCCAGACCCGGCCTGGGAATGGAGGGAGTTGACTTATATGAGGACGAAGTGTGGCCTTTCTTCCTTCCTCTATAGGTGTGACGACATTTTGCCAAGTACCACACTTGATCTGTCAATACACGATATGCAGGTGGCGTGTGTATAACACAGGGCGTTCTCGTGCCTGCACTTGTATACACCAGCTCACATTGTAATCTCTGAAAAAGAAAAAATTACAAAAAAACAAGATAACTGGGAACCAAAGAAGGGTAGGTGATACTTACCAAAACACTGGTTACTAAAAAGGGGTTAACACTGAATAAGCAATAATAAACAAGAGTCCTTTGAAGGGACTGATGCTCTGCTGAGCAAATGGAATTTCCAGGAATTCAAGATAAAACCATTTCTTCCTTTTAACTGTCAAGTATTGAAGCCATCTATGATATTTTTCAATGATAACAAGATTTTGAAATTTTCTGCAGGGATACACATACTGGATGTCAGCATGGCACCATCTTCATTTAGGACAAAACATACATCATTAGAAGTCTTTTGATGAAAACCCCATGTCATAATGATTATCCATTCAGGGAAAGCAGTAACAAGACTTTAATGACAGTCGTCATGGCAGCCATATTGGATGTACGACCGGCACCATTTTCATTTAGGACCAACTAGATATCATAAGAAGTCTAGTGATATAGCCATTCATTTGGAGAGGAGTTGAGATAACAATATTTTCAAGATATGACTTTCCATTCAGAATGAATAGCAATCACAAGATTTTCAAGATGGTTACTGTGGTGGCCATATTGGATGTCAACTAGGCACCATTTTCATTCAAGACCAACTGTTTATCGTAAGAAGTATTCTGTTGAAAACTCCATGTCAATTTCACTTTCTGTTCAGGTAGAGTTGTCATTACAAGACTTTTAAGATGGCTGCCATTGTGACCATATTGGATGTCAGATCAGCATCGTTTTTATTTAGAACCAACTAGACATCATAAGAACTCTATAAGTGAAAACCCCATGTTAATATAACCATCTGTTCAGAAGGAGTGGCGATAATAACATTTTTAAGATGTCTGAGCAGTACCATTCTCATTTAGGACCAACCAGACCATGCCATGAATGTGTGTGTAAAGTTTCAAGGCAATCCTCCAAGTAGTTTAGGAGGAGTAGCAATAAATAAATTGTGCAAATGGATGGACAGATGACAACAGCCCATCCCATAAGCTCTTCTTGTCTATGACCCATAGAACTAAAATCCCTTCAAAATTATCAATAGGTACACAAAAGCACTAAAATAATACAAAGACTGAGGAGAGTAATACCTAATCAATAGGTACACGAAAGCACTCAAGTAATACAAAGACTGGGGAGAGTAATACCTAATCAATAGGTACACGAAAGCACTCAAGTAATACAAGGACTGAGGAGAGTAATATCTAATCAATAGGTACACGAAAGCACTCAAGTAATACAAAGACTGAGGAGAGTAATACCTAATCAATAGGTACACGAAAGCACTCAAGTAATACAAAGACTGAGGAGAGTAATACCTAATCAATAGGTACAGGAAAGCACTCAAGTAATACAAAGACTGAGGAGAGTAATACCTAATCAATAGGTACACGAAAGCACTCATGCAATACAAAGACTGAGGAGAGTATTACCTAATCAATAGGTACAGGAAAGCACTCACGCAATACAAAGACTGAGGAGAATAATACCTAATCAATAGGTACAGGAAAGCACTCACGCAATACAAAGACTGAGGAGAATAATACCTAATCAACAGGTACAGGAAAGCACTCACGCAATACAAAGACTGAGGAGAATAATACCTAATCAAGAGGTACACAAAAGCACTCACGCAATACAAAGACTGAGGAGAATAATACCTAATCAAGAGGTACACAAAAGCACTCACGCAATACAAAGACTGAGGAGAATAATACCTAATCAACAGTAAAAGGTATAAGATTGGCTGCAAAAGAGGTAAAAAAAAATGATAATGAAAGCAAATTTTGATAAGATATCTTGGCACACGTGAACTCTATGATAGCTCAAGAAAAGAAAGGACAGTGTTTTGTAGGTATGCTATGACTAAAGAATCACACTGGGATCATGTTCTTTTAAATTCTGGGACTGCAATTACTAATTCCAGAAAATGGTAATTAATGCTACAATAGCAGGCGATATATTACTGCTTTAAAAAATCGGTTTCCTACTACATCTTAAGTATATTCTGGCTATTTTTGGGTACTTGGCTATTGATATTGATACATAATTTCATAAGATATTTCAATTACAGAAATTCTATAAAAATATGAATTTTGTAAGCATTAAATTATTTTTGGCATAATGTAGAATAATTTCCTGTTTGTTTTCATATGTAAATTTATATATGGAGTGTTGTATGATTTTATGAAAATGTTATCTGCATTTCTAAGAGTTCTCTTCTCTTTTTTTACAGATAGTATTAAACCGGGACACCTTTTGCATCCTTGAAACTTAACACCTATTTCAATTCTCAATTAAGTGATACCTCAAGTCACTGTGATGAAGAGGTCAAAATGCTATCACTAACTCTCACCTTTTGATATGGGGAGTTTTCCAGCAAAAACTTCTATGATCAATCAATGCAAAGCATAAAACATTTCAAAATAATTGGTGTGGGAAAAATATACATACCATAATAGGAACATTATATTTTGGAATAGACATATTATCACAACATTTTGGATATCCCTTGCTGTCTTTCATGCCAATGAGATATTTGGAGTAGTGAAATAATTTACAATAGCAACCAAATGATTCACTTTTATATTATTTCTAATTTCCTTTATCATTTTCATAATATGATCATAACATATTTGCATTATGCACATAACAACAAATTAAATGCAAATCCACCTGTAAATTTATATTTATATTTCTTAACCCACCCAGCTTTTCCATCTTAGCAACACCAAGTTCTATGCACTTTCAATATTTCTTCTCATTTAAATTTTTGTTTTCTTATATTAATCACTGCATTATTCTTCTGTAATCATTCAATATTTTTGTTAACATTTAAAAATTTTCCTGAATCATGTCAGTCAATTTGTAAATTTCATCTGTGTAAAGTTTATTGTATACAGGTGAGAGTTTAATAAAAGCATACTGTGCTTGTTGCTCAATCATTCCTATGCCAATGTATTTACTTATATGGTGATGATATAACAAGCAACAGGAATACGCCCATCCCATGTTTAACAGTCCTCTAAATAGTCACTACTAATAGAACATGGATGACTCTGGAGACTTTTGACCAATGGGTCTCACTGACCTTGACCTTCAGTCATATAATGTCTTGAACTTAAGTTACTGTGCAAAAAAAACAAAACCATTATTTTCTTGACCTTTGGACTCCCAAAACTATAGGTTTCCATTTTACCCCAAGCACAACCATCCATAAAGTTTGGTCAAGAACTTCTCTGGAACAAAACTTATTGTGGAAACCCCCGTTTCTTAGAGTCACAATGACCTTGAATTTTGACCCCAAAATTAATAAGCCTCTTCTATATCATAAGTATAAGGCCTTAGCAAACTTTGGTCAATGTACACAGTCTACAACTAGAGTTATTATGCAAAAATTATGTTTCTTCTTTCAGTGAGTGACATAGACCTTTGACCTTTCCACCAAAATAATTCAACAGGCTTCTTTCTTACCCAAAGTGTGAGCCATGCACAAACTCGAAGGTAGATGGTCAAAAACTTAAATTTCTGTTTGGAAAACATTTTTTGTTCTTTCAGTCAGAAATGACCATGACTTTGGACCCTAAGTGCAATCCATCCACAAAGTTTGATCCAGGTCTGCGATGTAGAACAAAAGTTACTGTTGATGGATGGGCGACAGATGGATGAGTGATGACAGTGACCCAGGGCCTTACCATAAGCTCACTTGGCCTCATGGCCATGTAAAGAAGACTCCCTGAAAATCCGGGAGATATCACTGATGTTTTACAGTTTGTTTCAATCCATGAAGTCCTTCATGAGTTATTTTGAGTAGAAACAGAATTCATGAAGCATGGACAAACTTTAAAGTCAAACAAGAACCCTAATTCAGTCAAATGTCAAGGTATTAAGAAAAATTTAAATGCTAAGATATTAAATAAAAATAGAAATTGACAGTTCCTCAATATTTAATTTTGTTTTAATCCATTAAGTACATTACATGCTATTAAAGTAAAATGAAATTCATCGGTGATGCTGCCAGGATTTTATCTAAAGGGGGAGATCCCCCCTTATTACCAAAACAAGTGGGGAGTAGAAAAAAAATGAGGGGAGGAGGAAATGGCCATAGTTCAGTATTTACTTAATACATAAATATCCATCTCTTTCTTTCTTCCTGCTCCACTTTGTTAGATCTCTATTGAAATCAAAATCCTCAAAAGATGTCTCCTCTAGTTGTATAAGCATTAATCTGTTGATCCTTTCTGAGTTTACTTTCTTCCTTATCTGTGTATGAATATTGTTCTGTGCTGAGAACCCCCTTTCACATATGCATAGCTAGCTAAGCCAGCTTGATATCTCTGCTCCAAAATAATATTTTTCACTAACAAGAGCTCTGTCAAGTTCACTTTCTTGAATCAGTGCTTTTCTGACTACTATGCCTGATGTCTTATCTGTTCCACAATTTGGTATTAAGGTTTTAAGTCCATTAATGCCATAGTCAGCTTGTTCAGACAGAGGTATTTTGATAAAAAAATAAATATCCTTATTTTTTTAATTTCTTTTTAGATTATTATTCATTTTATCTTAACCCTTAGAGTGCTATATAGTTTTGTAGCACAAGATCCCTCAAGGCAGAATTGTTTGAGAAAAGAAATGAAAATTGCTACTTTTAAATTGCCTGTATTTTAATTAGGTTTGGTATTCTGCCTTTTGGACATTTAATTTTGAAATACAGCTTAATAGGGGGTTGACCAGCATGCTGTCTGTTTTTTTCCAACCAGCATGTACATCGGACTCGAATACAACATCCTTTTCGGGTTCAAAATTACTAAATGGTATTTCCAGTATCACTTTCCTGGCTCCAACAATCTCATATACTTCAAAACTTCAAAAATCATTGTCATCATCACTATCATCAGCCATTATTTGCCAAACGAAATCATCATGTGAAGATGAATCATGGTGGGAATCAGACATTTTGGGTTTTCTAGAAGCCCTTACTTTAAACACGCATTTGTAAAACTTCTTTCATGAATGCAAGGTTTAAACCTCGACAGTTCTTGTTCCAGGGCCCAGTGTTCCAATCAAATTTAGTTTAACAATCATCCAATCAAATTTAGTTTAACAATCATTCATGTCCAATCAAATTTAGTTTAACAATCATTCATGTCAAGCCGAAGTACTCAGATGTGTAAACAGTTGTCTACAGGAAAAAAGACAGATGATGAGACAAGCGCTACGAGAAGTCTAAAGGTGGCTCGACTTATGCCGTGACAAGCACTTTAAGGGTTAAAAGTTAAACAAAAATTGTATATTGCATGGAGTACATCTTTATATGCGAGACTTTAAATTAATTTGCAGGAGTTCTCGCGCATCACTGCTTTCCAAGTATGCGAGTTCATACAAATTTTGCGTGATTTGCACACTCGCATGCCCTGGCAGCACCTCTGAATCATGATGCAACGTTATTTTTGTATCATGTAAGAGCAATTCAGATCTTCCCAATATAAATCCCTATAACAAATTTAGTTTTGTTTATAAAGGACTTCATTGATCAGAAACAAAATTCATGGTTAATGGGATGTGATAGGATTTTTGAGGATGGACAGGCCTGGGTAGTGCTATATGCCCCCTAACAGAATATGGGAGGGGCATACAAAAAAAAGCAAACCATGCTGACAACAATTATGTAGTTTATCAGTGTGATTTATGGGATAAAACTGTTAAATCAACAGGTCTACCTGCACAGCGTCTTCTTTTTCTAAGGGTTTGGCAATGATGCTCAGCTTTTCCATCACCTCCAATAGATGTTCCCGATTGTGGTGTAATTTCTCATGTTGACCCTCTGACCAAAGACAGCCTTTTGATTAAATTATATAAATTACCTGTTAGCTGATTTAAATGTAAAGCACATGTCATTCATGTACAGCAAGTTTATATAACAAAACCAAACTATCCGTTCAGGAGTAGCAATAACAAGATTTTCAAAATGGACACTATTAGTCTAGTATGGCCACAATGGCTGACTGAGCAGCGCTGCTTTCATGTAATGCCAACTAGACCTTTTGATGAGTGTGTATGTGTGTAAAGTCTCATGGTAAAAACCACCAAGTAGTTTCAAAGTAGCCATAACAAACTTTTGCAAACAGATAGATGACGGATATATGGATGACAGACAACAGGCCATCCATAAGCTCCTTTGGTTTTTGACCAGTAGAGCTAAAAACTAGCAGAAAAGAATTTCCAGGAATCCAAGATAAAACAATTTCTTACTTTTGACTGCTGAGTGCTGAAACCATCTCTGATATTCTTGACTCCAACAAACTAAATGTCATAACAAAACTACTTTCTTATGTACAAGTCAACATTTCAGACCTGCCAACCCTAACAGGACCTTCTCAGTAACACAGTCAATTTTTTTTCAGTAAGTTTGTCCATTTTTCAGTAAAGTGTAACAAAATATCATGTACTACTATTGTCATGTTGGAAAACATGCGTTTAAAAAATTCAGAAGTGCGATTCAAGAATGATGGCTGATGCAGCTTCGGTAAACATCATGTTCAACTAAAACCATTGTAAATTACACTTAGACTTTAATTACCTCCAGTACAGTTTCACAAACTGCAGTTCCAAACTCTATGGAGCTCAATGGCTTCTTGCTATCTCTCAACTTGACATAATCCTTGGTCTTTTTTTCAATTTCATGTAGCGATGGCAATCATCCTATGATCTCTAATACCATGAGACATACTCAAATCAACACATGATGTCCAATAAATGTAATTGTTGCCCTTCCTGTTTTTTTCCCTCCAAGAATCTGAATATTCCTTTTTATTCTTCCGTACCGACTATTAAAACTTTTTAAGAGGCTTACTGACCCTTGCATCTTGAATTCACATGAATCACTTGTTGATGCAATTTTTAGAAATTCTACAATCAACATCTTGATCATGCAGACATTTTGCATTAAAAAATTGTGCAGTTTAAAGCATCTAAGGTACTCCTGTAAAGTTAGTCTGGTTCTCTGACCAACTCCACTAAATCTAGTATGAAACCCGGATCCGAATCAAACACGGACAAGCCAATATCAGGATTTAACCACAACAATAATATCCATAATTTTTGCTTTTATTCCATAAGTCCATATTTTAAGGGTCATTACCATAAGACTTACAGCCAAATGGTAAGGATTGGCAGGTCTGACATATTCACAAGATACCTCTAAGTGCAGTAAAAATGTATTTGTCATGACCTTTGACCTTCAACAATATATCATGGATAGGGAAGATCACTGAATGTGTCTAAAAAGTCTTGTAGTGAAAAATCCCATATCACTTGGGCCATTTGGTTAAGAGAAGTAGTCATAACAAGATTTTCATGATGGCCATCATGCCAGCTATACTGCATGTCAAATCGGCATCATTTTCATTTATGACCAACCATACATGATAAGAAGTCTTCTGATGAAAACCCCATGTAGCTATGTCCATCTATTTAGGACAGGTAGCGATAACAAGACTTCACTTGGTGGCCATGCTGATGGTCGTATCTGCAGCATTTTTATTCAGTACCATTCTGGTGAAAACACCATGTAGTTATGGCCATGTATTTAATAGATGTGACAATAACAAGACTTCACTTGGTGGCCATGCTGAAGGTCATATCTGCAGCATTTTCATTTAGTAACCTTCTGGTGAAAACCCCATGTAGCTATGTGTATCTATTTAGAACAGGTAGCAATAACTAAACTTCACTAGGTGGCCATGTTGGAGGTCAGATCTGCAGCATTTTCAATTGGTACTAAGTAGACTAGATATCCTAAGTTTTGTAGTGGAAACTCCATATAGATGTAACCATCCATTCAGGAGGAGTTAAGTGACAACAAAATTTTGTGGATGTCTGCGGGGTACCATTTTCATTTAGGAACAACTAGACATAAGTCTTTTATTGAAAATCTCATGTCAATACTACCATCATTTAAGAGAAGTAGCAATAACAAGATTTTTAGGATGAATGCCATTGTGGCCATATTAGATGTCAAATCAATACCATTTTCATTTACAACCAACTAGACATAATATGAAGCCTTAGGAATATGACAGAGTTCCCACACTTTTTGAAAAACAAATTTTACAGGTCTTTTCCATGATTCTTTTCTGGATGAAATTTATTTTTTCAACAATTCTCATGACCATTACTGAACAAAATCACAAACACTTTGGTTTAAAAAAATGTGTATTTTTAAAATCAAAAGCTGTTTCTATTTTGCAACCATCCCATAACATCTGAATTAGACATGTGAACATGTAAAAAAACACAGGATGTATCTCTTGAACATGCATAACAATTGATATTTATAAATTTGCATGGAACTCATGTAAATTTACAGAATCAAATTGTTAGCTTTACTCTGCTTAACTGCATATGTTGGCATGAAGAATTGTTTGAAAATAGAGGACAGTTTCAAAGTTTGACAAAAAGCCCCTAAAAAAATGATATAGTTTTGTATAAAAAAAAGCCCTTACATTTTTTTACATCCAGTTATGTTGGTTGGGTTGGTGCCCTAACATATACCTTCAATCTAATCCAACTATGGACTGTGTATTTAATACATTTCCTTGAATGCCCAGAGCATGATATTCTGCATAGATAATTGCCTAGCAGTTGGTATATTTCTACATATTTAGCAACGTCTGATAGTAAAATGTACTGCAAAGATGAGTTGGGGGTGGGAGTGGTGGTGAAGGTTACTACTGACAATGATGCTTAACGACAGGTTCCTAATGCAAATTACCAAATAATATACAAATATTTATCACACTACATTTTTGTTAATTTGCATATCAAAAGGGGAACTGGGAAAGATAAGCTTTATCATTTTTCTCCTAAACATACCAAGATCACATGTAGCAGACAACATGTTGGGAAACTAGATGGGTTTTTATCCCTTTTGCATAAGAAAAAATACCAATATAGATCTGACTATGAGGTAGTCAGTCTACATGACCAATCTGATCTACCATGTGCTTTGATCGACTATACCATTATGTTTAGGGCAAGCATCTAAATAATCGATACAGCAATTGTACCTCAACTGACTGAAGAGTTTCTGTGATAAAGTGCCAGATGAAAGTTCCTGATTTTTCCCTGACTATGATCAATGTTTGCAAAAGTATAGGACTTTTCACAGTCATGAACAAACCCATAATTTCCCAGTAGTGTGGGAACCCTGGATATGACCATCTATTCAGGATATGGAGTGACAATAAGATTTTTAAGATAGCCACTGCATACTGGATGTCCAAGGCATGTCTGATGAACATAAGTTTCATTTAGGACCATTAAGAAGGTTCACAGCTAAGTCGATTAAAATAAGACTATAAGAAAACAATAATGTGAATGCTAGAGTCTACACAAGCCAGTAAATATCCATTCTTTGCTGATCATGGGTCAGATATATGTAACTATCATCCAGATCTTGACAGCATCGTAATCATCCCAGGCCTGTATTAGATGAAACTTAACAATAGATTTGGCTAAAAGCAAATGTATATTATGCAAGCATGTTTTTCAAGCCAGTGGAATGCCTTCTCTATGTCAATCAAGTGTAAAAACTCTGTAAAATTCAGTTACATTCTAGTCATTATCGTCCTCATTGCAGACTTTTCTAGATGAAGATCTACGGTACATTTGGTTGAAATAACAATGTTAATACTAAAGTGTTCACAATCCAGCTGAGATGTCTACAAGTATTCAAAATTTATCAAGTGCAATAAGTCCCAAAATAATACCAGCAGAAGCCAAATGTGAACTCACCAATTCCCATCTGAAACAATACTTTACAACAAATATGGTGAAACTTTGATTTAAAAAATATGTGGATGCTTGATTGTTTACAAATTTGTGTACAAATTGATGGATGCTAAATAATTGATGTTTCCATGTCTTAGCAACAGTGATGAAAGACACAATAGATGCAGAGTCATGACATATAATCACTTTGTCCATGACAAAGCAAGCTAAAAATTCAAAGCACTTTAGATTTCAATGCATGTACATCAATTTTGGTATTACCTATGAGGGATTCTGTCAGCCGACCAGTGTCCTGGAAATCATACCACTGAGGTAGGATGTCAGGGTGATCCACCATTAGATTCTCTGAAGGTGACATCATTATCTTAACTCCATCTATCAACCAATTTGGGTCAAGCACAATCTTATTTCGCAGTTTCTCTGTGCTAGAAAGTCAAAGTGAAAAATATAAATTAGTTGACATATAACATTCACAAAGAGAAGAAACTGAATCATTTGTACGATTAAAGTATGAGTTCAAGTCTTCAAGACTGTACTGTATTCTCTTTGAGCACTTGATGGTATTTAAGAATAAATAATAAAATAAGACCATAGGGCATGAATTTCCCAACACCACCACCCTTCTTGGGAGCAATAAACAGGAGTCCCTTGAAGGGATATATCATCTCCTGGCCCAAAAATATTCCAGGAATCCAAGATAAGACAGTATTTTTAGTCCTTTATTATTTTCAACTGTTGAGTATTAAAATCATGTCTGATATTATTAAGAAATTTCAGTATACTGAAACTCAATGTTGATATAGCTATCTACTCAGGAGTATCAGTGATATCAAGATGATGGCAGCCATGATGGCCATACTGGATGTATGAGGGGCACTATTTTACTTCAAGACCAACTAGACACCGTAAGAAGTCTTCAAGTGAAAGTCCCACATAAATACGATCATTCATTCAAGAGTAGTAGCAATAGGAGTTTCTAGGTTTGATGTCCCAGGGGTACTATTTATGTTCAGAATCAACTTGACATTATAAGGAATATTTCGGTGAAAATCCCATGTCAATACAACCATCCATTGTTGAGAAGTGATAGCAATATTTTCAAGATGACTGCCATATTGTAGTCATATTGGGTGTCATATATCATTGTCATTTAGGATCAACTAGACATTAGGCACAAAAAACAAATATGTGTGTTTCCTATTGCACTGGTTATTAAATTAGGGTAGGCAGGTAGGTTTTTTTTAAAAAAAAAACAAAACATTATATATAAACCAAATAATATTCCAAGCGCTTCAAAGTACTGGGCAAAACCGGCTCAATTAGATGCACAAATCAATTTCGGCAATGTGATTTTTTTAATTAAAAAAAAAAGGGGGGGGGGGAGTGCTAGGGTCGGCAATGGAAAACAGGGACAGTCAGCCGACCGGAAACACACATTTTTCTTTTTTGTTTTATAAGAAGTCTTCAAGTGAAAATCCCATCTCAGTATGACCATCCATTAAGGAGTATTAGCTATTGAATTTTTTTTCAAGATAGCTAAAATGGTGACCATTTTGGATGTCAGATCAACACCATTTTTTTTAAGGACCAACTAGACACAAGCCTTATGGTGAAAATCCCATGCTGATATGAGAAACCACTCAGAAGGAGCAGTGATAACAAGATTTTCAAGATGGCCAACATGTCAGTCATATTGAATGTCCAAAGAACACTTTTTATTGTTCAGGACTAACTAGACATCATAATTAATCTTTTAGTGAAACTCCTGTGACAATGTTATATATATATATATATATGCCACGATGCTTTCTGCCAAATTCGGTCAACCTCTGTAAAATGCTTTTAGAGAAGTAATTTAATTTCTTCTATATTTAGTAGCAGTGACCATATCTGATAATGGATTGGCAACATTTGTTTGAGTTTGAAGGGACTTCATGCCAGGATGCTTTCTGTCACGTTTGGTCCAATTCTAGTCTGCAGTTTTGGAGAATAAGTCTATTTTATATAATTCTATTCATTTTAGTGCTGCTTTTCTATTTTAAGTAATGGTGGTCATATATGAAGGCATATCGGCATAATTTGTACAAACTTGAAAGGTTCTACTGTAACGAAACCTACTGTCAAATTTCCTCAAATTCTATTAAGCAGTTTTTGAGAAGACATTTAAAGAATATTTTCTAGTTTTAGTAATGGTGGCCATATGTGAAGGCAGACTGGAATCAGTTTTATAAATTTGAAATCCCTTCATGTCAGGAAGCTCATTGCCAAATTTAGTCAAAACTGATTGTGTCGCTTTTTGAGATTATTTAAAATAGCAATTGTGGACAAAAAACATGATAGATGCAGGGCCATGCCATAAGCTCATTTGGTTTTATGGCCATGTGAACTAAAAACTGACAAAAAATACTGAAACTGAATAACTGTGAATAGTAAACCAGACATTTTTACCACTAGTCTAAGGTGTACTAAATATAACTGTGAATAGTAAACTACACATTTTTACCACTAGTCTAAGCTGTACTAAATATAACTGTGAATAGTAAACTACACATTTTTACCACTAGTCTAAGCTGTACTAAATATAACTGTGAATAGTAAACTACACATTTGTACCATTAGCCTAAGGTGTACTAAATATCACAAAGATCTGCTTAATGCTTCTGGAGTTCTGCTCTTGAACAAAAGTGTGAATGATAGATGGATAGATGAACAGACAGACAAGTGTTAAAAATACTAAAACTCAAGAATTGTGAATACCAAAATGCATATATGGACCACTAATCCATGATGTATACCAAGATTCATACACATACATATATGGACCACTAATCCATGATGTATACCAAGATTCATACATATACATATATGGACCACTAATCCATGATGTATACCAAGATTCATACATATACATATATGGACCACTAATCCATGATGTATACCAAGATTCATACATATACATATATGAACCACTAATCCATGATGTATACCAAGATTCATACATATACATATATGGACCACTAATCCATGATGTATACCAAGATTCATACACATACATATATGGACCACTAATCCATGATGTATACCAAGATTCATACATTTACATATATGGACCACTAATCCATGATGTATACCAAGATTCATACATTTACATATATGGACCACTAATCCATGATGTATACCAAGATTCATACATATACATATACGGACCACTAATCCATGATGTATACCAAGATTCATACATATACATATACGGACCACTAATCCATGATGTATACCAAGATTCATACATTTACATATATGGACCACTAATCCATGATGTATACCAAGATTCATACATATACATATACGGACCACTAATCCATGATGTATACCAAGATTCATACATATACATATATGGACCACTAATCCATGATGTATACCAAGATTCATACACATACATATATGGACCACTAATCCATGATGTATACCAAGATTCACACATTTACATATATGGACCACTAATCCATGATGTATACCAAGATTCATACATTTACATATATGGACCACTAATCCATGATGTATACCAAGATTCATACATATACATATACGGACCACTAATCCATGATGTATACCAAGATTCATACATATACATATATGGACCACTAATCCATGATGTATACCAAGATTCATACATTTACATATATGGACCACTAATCCATGATGTATACCAAGATTCATACATATACATATATGGACCACTAATACATGATGTATACCAAGATTCATACACATGCATATATGGACCACTAATCCATGATGTATACCAAGATTCATACACATACATATATGGACCACTAATCCATGATGTATACCAAGATTCATACATTTACATATATGGACCACTAATCCATGATGTATACCAAGATTCATACATTTACCTTGATATGCTTTAGAGTTATACTCTGGAATCATAACTGTTTACGGATGGACACACCTTGAGGCAGACAGACAGACATAATGATTATGGACAGATGGACACACCTTGAGGCAGACAGACAGACATAATGATTATGGACAGATGGACACACCTTGAGGCAGACAGACAGACATAATGATTATGGACAGATGGACACACCTTGAGGCAGACAGACAGACATAATGATTATGGACAGATGGACACACCTTGAGGCAGACAGACAGACATAATGATTATGGACAGATGGACACACCTTGAGGCAGACAGACAGACATAATGATTATGGACAGATGGACACACCTTGAGGCAGACAGACAGACATAATGATTATGGACAGATGGACACACCTTGAGGCAGACAGACAGACATAATGATTATGGACAGATGGACACACCTTGAGGCAGACAGACAGACATAATGATTATGGACAGATGGACACACCTTGAGGCGGACAGACAGACAGACATAATGATTATGGACAGATGGACACACCTTGAGGCGGACAGACATAATGATTATGGACAGATGGACACACCTTGAGGCGGACAGACAGACATAATGATTATGGACAGATGGACACACCTTGAGGCGGACAGACAGACATAATGATTATGGACAGATGGACACACCTTGAGGCAGACAGACATAATGATTATGGACAGATGGACACACCTTGAGGCAGACAGACAGACATAATGATTATGGACAGATGGACACACCTTGAGGCAGACAGACAGACATAATGATTATGGACAGATGGACATGCATAGAGGCAAACAGAAAGACATAATGATCATGACAGATGAACACACATAGAGGCAGACAGACAGACAATGATTATGGACACATGGACACACATAGAGGCAGACAGACAGACAATGATTATGGACACATGGACACACATAGAGGCAGACAGACATACATGATGATTATGGACAGATGGACATGCACAGAGGCAGACAGATAGGCATGATGATTATGGACAGATGGACACACACAGAGGCAGACAGACATACATAATGATTATGGACAGATGAACACACACAGAGGCAGACAGACATACTATGATTATGGACAGATGGACACACATAGAGGCAGACAGAAAGACATAATGATTATGGATAGATGAACACACATAGAGGCAGACAGACATACAGTGAAACCCCGCTATAATGCGATATTTGGGGTCCATAAAATTAGATCGCGGAAAAAACGGGGTCGCGTTATTGCGGGGTTTTACTATATATTACTTTATTCAGAGAACAACGTATACGCGTCTAATGTATAGCATGAATAGGGTATCAACACCGTTTACTATCTGATATCAATCTGTCTTTGTTTTCCCACATGACAACCCTTTGATTGAGCCACGAGTATGTTCAGTGCCAAGTAACAGAGAGTGGTTATTTGAACTCCCTGTGATCTTGCCACCCAAGCTCAGTCCCTACATAAGCACCCACATATGACAATCTTTCATCTTGCCGCCCAAGGTCAGTCTCTACATAAGCACCCACATATGACAATCTTTGATCAACCACCGCATTGTCTGGTGCTTGGTTGTGTATGCAGTTAAAGAAGAAACGTATGTCGGCTATTGTTTGCGCAATGATTGTATACAGGATGAATTGAAGTCCAGCGCACATGTTGGCGGCTTACGTTTTTTGATGTTTATTAAATCGTGAGAATCTTTTATCAACCACAACATTGTCTTATGCTCCGTTGTGTATGCAGTTAAAGAAGAAAAACATGTCGGCTATTGTTTGAGCAATGAGTGTATACAGAATAAATTGAAGACAAACACAAAGAAGACTTACCGACTTTACTCATGGCTCAGTAATAAGTAACATTTCCGATAATGTTTATTTTGGCATAACACTTCAAGAAATTGGTGAAATTGTTAAATTTCAGAAGCCATGCCACGATCGAATTCATACGTGATCTCTTCCCCAAAATGATAATAAACTTTTTATACACTATTTCTCGTACTTAAAAAAAAAAAAAAATTCTGTGTGCGAGAAAAATACATGTACATGTATATAAATTTCAGGAACCACGCCACAAATGTATTATACTCGAATTCATACGCGATCTCTTCCCCAAAAGGATATTGTAACATACACATTTTATACACTATTTCTTGTACTTTGAAAAAAAAAATTCATGTGTGAATGAATACACAAAATTTTGGGAGCCACACCACGATCGCATTATATCCGAATTTGCGTTATAGCGGGGCGCGTTATAGCAGGGTTTCACTGTACTATGATTATGGACAGATGGACACACATAGAGGCAGACAGACAGACATAATGATTATGGACAGATGAACACACATAGAGGCACAGAGACAGACATAATGATTATGGACAGAGCTATATCTGTATTCACCATTTTTTTAAGTATTCCAGCCAGAAGGAAATAGAGGGAGACCCCACCCACCCCACAAAATGCCCATCCCTTTTCACCCAATGTAAGCTCCTCTGCATCTTCAGTGCACCCCTCTGCCTTCTTGAACTACAAAAGTAGCATCTTGATAAACACTATAAAGTTATTTTCCATACGAGTCACTAATTAAAATCCTTGTTTGAATTGTTTTTCAAAGCTGAATCACTCACTTAATTGAATGCAATCCGTATCTAATCAGATTAACCTAAGTGGCATGTCTATGTTCTCATTAGAACTATACTATTGCATTCAAGGTATTATTGCAAGTGATCCAGCATGGAAGCATCTATCTCATTAAAGTTCACTAACCCCAAATGTAACTTCACATGTTCTTTTGGCCAAATTAAATTAAAATATGTATCAAAACCTAAATATGCCAAGGATATTTTAAATATTTTCACAAAAAAATCTTGAAAATCTTTGGTACAACCCTACAGAGTGAGAAGCATCAACATTCCCAGTTTGCAAATGATTAAAGCTGCAAAGCACAACCATTCCATAATGTCCATTTTGGCAAACATCATTAAATATCCAATTTGATTGACAATGTTTACTGGTGTCCATGATTACAATCACAATGTTTACTCGTGTCCATGATTACAATGACAATGTTTACTGGTGTCCATGATTACAATGACAATGTTCACTGGTGTCCATGGTTACAATGACAATGTTCACTGGTGTCCATGGTTACAATGACATTGTTTACTGGTGTCCATGGACTCTTGATCCTTCAGCTAGTAATTTTAATCCATGAATAGATAATGAAAGATGGTTCAACATTTTCAAGTAATGATATGCCTAAATTTGGGAAAACATAAAGGTGAAGATGAAAACTAGTGCACATCTGATACATGTAACGTGTAAAATGTGACAAGTACATGATGGAAATGATGTTTACAGTGCACACAAGGTGTCACAAGTCTTTGTGCTGACACTTTGCACATTTAGCTTAGGTCTGTTACTTTAGAGGAAGACCCTCAAGCTATAATATACAAGCAGTACTAGAGCTAGCAGTCTCTGTTACCATATATTTAAGCACAAACGCACTACATGAAAAATTGCAAAGTTAGACTTTGTACTGCTGACTCATATGTTAACTAAATTTTCTGTTTTGACTAATTGATTGCATTTTAACTTACGTACATCTACATGTATGTTCATGTCTATCTGATGCAAATATGGCTTGATGTAAGGTTGTTTAAGTTTGCGGGGCCCGCTAGTTAGCGGCTACCCTATGCTGAAACCGCGCTGTCAGCAAATTCCAACTTTTCGATAGGCAATGCGTTCTGACCAGACACCCCAATATAAATGTCCAAATATCTAAAATGGGGGGGGGGGGGGAAGGGTCTGAGGAAACTCTGATTAAAGAGGCTCAAACAAATGTTTTGTCTGAAGGGGAGTAAACAAACACTTTATAGTGCACCCTAGATCCTGAAAATTTCATGAAAACAAGCTGTCTTAGGTACTGCCTTTATCTTAATATGCATTCATGCTAGTATTACTACTAATAATAATAATGCTAATGCTATTCGGTGCATTGTCATGAACCAAGTTTGAGAGCGGAACCTGCCTTCAGAGGTCACCTGTCTTCAAAGGCCACTTTGGCCCTTTCCCATGGGTGACTGCTGAACACCGGTTTGACTATATATATATAATACAGGTTAGAGAATTTTAACTTGTACTCTACAGAGATCTGAACCCAGATCCACGTGTTACGGCACCCATCGCCTTGCCTGTAAGCACCAACCCCTATACAAGCTCGACCATGCACACACCACCAAATATTATGCTACCAAGTTGGTGGTATAGGCATACACACACACACACACAGATAGATAGATACATAAGACAATAGTCCACCTGAAGGGACTGTAAGACCATTTCTCTTTTAAACTCAGAAGTCTTGAAACCATCTCTGATATTCTTGAATAATGAGATTTTCCAATTAGGCAATGTTGCAGCCATGATGGATGTAAGATGTGCACAATTTTCATTTAGGACAAACAAGACGCCATTAAAAAAACTTTTGGTGTAAACACCATGTTAATGTGACAATCCATTCAAGAGAATTAGTAACAAGATTTTCAATATATTCATTGTGGCAGCCATACTAGATGTCTGTGGGGCACCATTCTCAATTAGTATAATTAGATATCATAAGACATCTTTTGGTGAAAACCCTATGTCGTCATGACCATCAATTCTGTAATAGTAACTATAAGAAGGTTTCAAGATGGCACATATGGTGGCCATATTGGATATCAGATCGACATCGTTTTTATTCACAACCAACTGGGCACCATAATATGTATTCTGGCGAAAACCCCATGTTGATATGATTTTTCCATTTAAAAGGAATAGCAATAAGATTTTCAAGATGGCTGCCATGCTGGCCATCTTAGATGTCAGATTGGTAGCATTCTTGTTTAGCACCAACTAGACACCATAAGAAGTCTTCCAGTTAAAACTGATGTGACTTTTTGTTCAGGAGCTGCTGTGGTGGTAATTCTGGCTGTCAGATTGTCACCATTTTCATCTAAGACCAACTAGACACCATAAGCTGTTTGGTGAAAATCCCATGCTAATATGACTTTTTGTTCAGTAGCAATAACAGGATTTATAACAAGTAAAGCTAAAACAAAAAGAAACTGAATTTGGTGCACACTGTAAACAGTTCCCATTACATACAATTAGTACAAATTAGGACAATCTACTCTGTCCTTAGGCAACATGCTTTGAAAAAAACTAATATAATCAATCTTCAGATTAATATACTGGTCTTGTGAAATTCTCTTAATTATAACTTACTGACATTTTATCCAGAAAATAATGTCTTAGCTCATCTTAAATGGAAATTATTATCATCCTTATTGGAATTTTGTATGAATTATAACTATGACTTCTGATTGTTTAAGTTGTGTGTCTAGGAATAAAATTCAGTTGCTTACCTATAGAACACAATGTTTCCAAGATCATGTTGAAATCTAAGAAAAACTTCCAATTCTTCAGGTTTTTCAATCTTGACATCACTGGACTGGTTTATTTTCAACACATCCGTGTACTCAACGATCTGTAAGAAAAGTTCATTAAGAATATTAATAGACAAAACACCGAAGATCATATCTAGTAATTTTACTATTTGTTTCTCAAATAGATGACAAAAATCTACCTGGTACAGCCTGCACTTACAGGTAAACAAAGAAAGGCCCTTGGAACCCTACATGTCCTTTCAAGGGAATCTTTTAAGACATTTATTCACTGGAACAGAAGGATAACATGTTACATGCTGATATTAATCTATAGATAATGCTTGATAAATACAAGCATACAAATTCATCACTAACTTTTCCCACTTAAGGTCTATATGTGGTTGTTTCAGGTTTACTCTGATCACAGTATCCAATCAAACTATATTGCAGGGCTCAAGACAACTACTTGTCCTCTCATCCTGACTAGGTAACAATTTACTGGGCTGGGTAAAACTTTACTACGTACTTGTACCTGGGTCGAAAAGATGTATATTTGCATCTTGAGAGTAAACTGGAGTTCATTTTACATTCTTAACATACACCAAACATTCAACATCACTTAACATTTAGAGTGGATCAATTATAGATTACTTTATCTAATTTGCTTGCTTGTTATCAGTCCATAACATGTCACAAGGAAGCCAACCATCATTTTTAATCCAGGTGCCCGATTTAAGCATGATGCTAAAATGGGTAAAAATCATAAGCATATTATGTTGCAGTTTCATACTTAGCACTCGATTTCTAAATGGTATTCAGTTACAGTGACACTTTTCAGTAATTTAGGCATCATCTGAATGTAAAGAAGGTTTCCCTTTCAACAAGCTATCACACATCTTTATGAGTCATATTTTTGAGAAGTTACAAGACAGAGAATGTTGCAATTTTGTAATTTTTCATCTGGTCAGACAATATTACACCTACCCCAGGTCACCAGTATTTTCAAGACTGAAGCTTTATTGATACATTGTCACATCAAAGAGAAGACTCTAGCATATAGTTCTATAAGCATATAATTACTTTTCACAAGAAAATTTTTGCCAACTTACATTCAGAACAATTATTTTACATCTCTTAGCTGATTTCCACCAACTTTTACCCAATGTATGCCATTGTAATCTATTTATAAAGCACATAATGTCAAGACTGCAGCCGATTTGTCAAAATTTAATTAGGGTCATGACCTAGAAATGTTCAAGTTCTTTTGGCCAATCAGCAGTGTTTCCTTTTATTGCACCCTTGGGTAGCTCTTTCCAAAGGATGTTTGGTACAAATGTTGATGGAAATTAAGATAAGCAGAATTTTTCTTTAAAATTCAAGTTAACAACATTTCTCTAATAAAAAATAATTACATGCTTATATAATTATCTGATGTATTTATAAGACAATATTTTCATGGTTTTTACCCATTTTAGTATCAAGCTTGCATCAGGTAACAGCGTTTCTTTAGTAAAAGTGTAAGCAGTGTAGTGGACAAGTGTACTGTGTTGAGTTCAATGAGGAGAGTGTAAGTAACTTTTGCAACGCACTCATCCCATGGACGAGTGCTTGGAAATTATTTTCTGGAGTCCTGTATCGGTAAATGATACGCTGAAATTCATCCAAGACTAGAAAATTGTCCATATGCCATGTCCTATATGGTGCAACTGTAACCTAGAGAATGTGTGTGTGCGTTTGTTAAAAATTACAATACTTATCAAAATTACTGGACAACTCCAGCATGTTTAAAAATTTTGTCTTGGGCAAATCTGGTCTGCAAGAAAAACGAACATACCTCTAATTATCACTTTTGTTTGTTATGTCAAATTCTCAAGAGTATCAGCCAAGCATGGATATATTCAATGCACTAAAGAGTAGCCAAGCATGGATATATTCAATGCACTCAAGAGTGTCAGCCAAGCATGGATATATTCAATGCACTCAAGAGTGTCAGCCAAGCATGGATATATTCAGTGCACTCAAGAGTATCAGCCAAGTATGGAAATATTTAATGCATACAAGAGTGTTAGCCAAGCATGAATATATTTAATGCACTCAAGAGTGTCAGCCAAGCATGGATATATTTAATGCACTCAACAGTATCAGCCAAGCATGGATATATTCAATGCACTCAACAGTATTGATGTATGTATCCATTCCAAATCCCTAACTGTCTTTCATGCCTTATATAACCCAGCGTATTACACCACTGCATAAGGTATGTATCCATTCCAAATCCCTAGCTGCCTTAAGTGCCTTATATAACCCCAGCGTCTTACACTACTGTGCATAAGGTATGTATCCATTCCAAATGTTGCCTACATCAACATCGGAGCCTATATCTGAATTGAAGCTTTCATAGTTGTAATTCTAATCATCCAAACTCTAGAAGGTACAGAACGAAATCCGTGGCCTCCTTTTTGGCGTGTGGAGAATCCGACCTAGTTACTTTAAATAGCAGATTATGACTAGATCTTAAAAAGCAACCACGTGATCTGACATAATGGTCATTTACCTTAATGCCTCTAGTATCTAATAGGGGGTTTTCCCTGAAGGTGGCGCTATGAAAACCAGTTCAAAATGGCTGATGATTACAGTAGGTGTCCAAACTCGCTTCCATGCGAATCGGGTAGAAGCGTCTACTAGCACTTCCATGAGAATGGAGTAGAGGCGTCCAAAAGTGCTTACATGAGGTACAGGGTGCTATATATACACATATATATATATATATATATATATATATATATATATATATATAATGTGTGTCTGTGTGTGTGTCTAGAGAGTAGTGGATATAAACCTTACTATAAAGACCGCTCAGCATGGACCACACAACTTTGACCATCACAGGTGTCCTCTGTATTGTAATAAGGTTCTACCTGTGGTGTACCCAACCCCTCCCCTGCCATGTGTGCATTTATTCATCTCATTTACATGTTCTTCATTTTCACAAGGTTTGTGCTTTTCTGCACGTCTGACATGTTTAGTCTTTTAAAATTGATCTTTTAACTTGGAATTGTAACAACATGACTTGTTATTAACAACTAACATAAATATTCCAGGAAAAGCTAGCAAGTGTAATAGAATTCTATTGGGAGAATTGCAACTTTTTGTGTTTAGATTCAAAATGTTTCATCTATGATTTATAGCAATCTGAGACAAAATACAGTAAATACCGATTTTCCTGTCCTTTTCAGATCCATCAACTTCTGTTCAAGAGCCAACCAAGTTGCTGGTATTTCCTCACCCCAGTAACCCTGTTTTTGAGCTAGCTCAAATATTCTGTCTCTCAGTGCATCAATATCAGCATCTTGTCCAAAATTGCTGATGGCAAAATTTCCTTTCACCAGAAAACGCAGAGGTCTGTCCTTCAGTATTCTTCCCACATGATTAAAATACTCTTGCTTTTGTCTCTTTCTCATTTCCTGTGAAAAAAAGTTTTTAAATGAATCTAAATATATATGTCAAAATATGACTGCTCTAGGTAGCACAATGGCAGGTAGATGAAAAGATTCAATCACTCTACATGAAATTTCCAGACCAAACATCAAAAATAGCTAGAGAAACTGTAATGACTTGCCATTGCAAGTCCACTTGCTTTTTGTTGCATTTTCCTATATCTCACACACCTACAGTACCCACTGCTAACAGTGACCAAGTGATCATAATGCAAAATCCATCAAATGTATGATGCATCTTCTTGCTATGCCTACATGTTTAAAAAATATTTAAAAATGACATTCATTTAAAAAAAAATTATATTTCACCTTTGACCCCTGCCAGGGGTTCCAGGTGCAGGAACCAGTGACGCCCACATTCTTGCAGATGATCACCAAAGATTCAACGGTGTCCCACCAAAAGCGTTCAGGACAAAAGTGCGCAGACAAAAAAGCAAAGCTTAAAACCCCAACAAAATCACTCAAAGACAAAAGAGCACACAACAGAAATAGACATGAAATAATAAGTGAGATAATTTCTAAGTTTCAAATATCATTTGAGGAGCCATTGTTCAAAGCTAGTTGTGTACCCGAAACTGTATAAATAGCACAAATATGTTTAGGCCTAATTTACAATATGTCACAGGTCTGGATGCGCATTTGCCCACCGCCAAGCACCTTATAGGACAGAAAAAAGAGCTATAAACGAATACTAAGAAACTTGTAGGAATTTTGTCCTTCCTTGCAAATCGGCGAGTATAATGTTAGATTTTGGAAAAATGTGTGAATGACAATCTGCTATGTACCAACAATTCAGTGGAGGCTTGGCATTGTTCATTCCAGCAAACAGTTGATTGTCATCATCTGTCTGTCTACAAGTTGAACGACAATTTCTGGAAGTAACAAGATCACACGGAACTTTAGATCGATTGCTATCAATCCCCAAGCATCCAAGTTGAAATATGTTCAACTCAGTCAGTGCCTGCAAGCTTTAATTCTGTCATACAATAATGTGTCAATAATGGATTATCTGCGTAGGATCGCGCATAACTTCACATTGTAAATGACACTTGTAACTACTGAACCTTTTGAAAAATTAATAAATGCTACATTTCTGCATTCACTGTATTGAGATATTAATGAATGGAGGATGTTATTTGTTCTTTAACACTATTTCTGCATTTTGAGAAATTAATTAAACAACAATGTTTAATGATCTTTAATGCTGTATTTGTTAGTATTTTCTTTACAAGACACATAATATATGCATCAATTGTTTGCATGATTTTGTCAGTGTGCTTTTGTCTTTGCACATTTTGGGCATCACACCCTTATCCTGCACATTTTTGTTGAGCTGCCCGATTCAACACTACTATTACTTCCATGGCCCACATGGAAAATGCCCCGACTTTTTATTACATTTGCCATGGCAACCCCTGACTTCCCCCCTACAGACATGGACCCTGTGGGGTTATAACAGAACACTTGTTACATATATTATGTGTGCTCCTACTAAGAATGCATGTAGAAAGTTTGGTCCCAAAATATTAAAAGCCGTCACTATAATTGTAATTATGAACATTTGACCTCTGACCCCCAGAAGACGTGTCCCAAAATCACTGCTGTAGCCAATATGGGCATTAGATTGGCACTACACTGTATTTTTATTTAGGACTGACCAGACATGATAAGAAGTCTTCAGGTGAAAACTAGAGCTGGGATGATACGTGTATGAGGCAATACAATAATATTTCCAATGTTTCAAAGCAAGTGTTTTGTCATACAACCTTCAAGGTATTTTTTTTGAATCTGTGCTATTACATTAAAATGTCAAAATGAATGAATAAAGATTAAATATATTGTTTTTGTATCCTTTATTATAACAAAATCAAAGTAAATTCAAGAGAAAACTTTGTCTCCTAAGCCACAGAATTAACAATAGAGATTTAGACTCATTACTAAAATATCCCACTATCTCAATATTGTTGCTCGTAAAAATGTGAAAAACATAAATAAATGCTAATGTGAAAATGATTCCCCGAGTGAAATCTAGTGGAATTCAGTCATTGATTACTGACTAGAAAATGTTGAACACATAACTATCAGCTTAAAAATATAATGAAATTTAATTAGCAACGAATCAATGGAGGAAAAATCAAAACTACAAGTGTTTAATGCAGAGTAAGAATGTGATTATCAGCTCAATATTTAACTAATTCAGGCCACTTAGACAAGTCACAACTACATAGCTCACAAGTAGCGCTTACAGAAGGGCATTAAACTATTGACAGAGGCCTGGTTTCAGAAGCAATGATAATTCCTATCTGATGAGGTAATTGCCTGAGCTTGTTGGGAGTTAAGTGAATATTTATTTTGCCTTCCCAACATTTCAGCAATATTATGCTAACCATATTCAACTGCTTTTCTAACTTGTTCAGATTTAATTTCACTTTGTATTTTAGCTTTCAAATTGGAAATAGTAAGGTAATGTTGAGTAAGATGAGTTTGCATATTTGTTGTGTTCAGAACAGATCTACAGACTTTGCATATTGTTTTCATTTTTAATGTACTTTAGACTCCATTCTGCACATATACCGAGTGTTCAAAATGGTCCCACATGTAAGATTTTGATTCTGTCAAACTGGAAATTTCAACAATCTCTCCTTCCTCACCCATATTTACTCACTTGTGAATTGTTGCTTTTGCAAGGTGTTTACTGGTTGGTCAATATACACCTGCGATAGATCCATTCTCCAATAAGTTTATGTCTTACATTACACTTTTAATACTCTTCACAATGGAGGCTAACTTTCGGAGTAGACTAAACTTCCTACCAAACACCAGGTTTTTGACGGAAATGGATACTAGCTTGTACATATTGATATTCAAATCAGCACATTTTAAATTGTTGCATTGATGCAGTGATGAATTGTCCCGGCACTAGTGAAAACCCCATGTTGATATGACCATCCGTATAGGAGCAGTAGCAATAAGATTTTCAAGGTGGCTGCTGTGGTGGCCATATTGGACATCAGATCGGCACCATTTTCATTTAGACCAATTAGACATGATAAGAAGTCTTTTAGTGGAAACCCCCATGTAGATATGACCATCCATGTAGAAGCAGCGTAAACAAGATTTTCAAGATGTCCACAGTGGTGGCCGTATTGGATGTCCGATAAAAAACATTTTCATTTAGGACCAACTTGAGCATGGGATGAATGTGTGTGTAAAGTTTCATGGCAATTCTCCAAGTAGTTTATTAGGAGTAGTGATAACAAACTTGTGCTAAGATACGGACGAGGCATGATGGATAATGGATGACAGATTATCCCATAAGCTCTTCTGGTCTATGACCAATAGAACTAAAATGACACTGGCAGATCACTCAGAATAATGTCAGTTGGTGTGGTTATGGTAATAAACGCATCCAGTTTTTACTGCTGGGATTTAACACAAGATTTTCAAAACATTTGCAGTTTTACATTTAGCAACAATGACACTATCAATAACCTCCATGGCTGTCACAGCGATAGAAGGTGGGCATGGCTCTTTATTCACATCAATGGAGTTGTTTGGGTGCACAATGACAGCAGTGATCAGGCTGCCATTCTTGCCTCACATGAAGCTTTAAAAAAAGCTTCGCATCTAAGTTTACCACTGGAAACACCATCTGGTGCAAGGGTCTGAATGCTAATGCACAAATGCCAGGGCTTTCAGCTACTTTAACAATCTTCAACTTAGTACTCAATCACACAAGTGTGAGCAGCAATTAGATCCAGCTCCACTTGCTGTTAAAAAGCAAGCCATGGGGGAGCGACCAGGCATAGAAAAAGAACATGAAACACTGACTCCACCAGCAGCACTTAATGCAAGCGTGGATCCTGCAGATAAAGATGTGCTGGAGCAGCATGGGAGGTTCAAATTGACCTTGACAAGGTGTACAAACTGCTGGTGGCAGAGTATCTGTTGACATGTCTGATTTATGTTATGTTGGAACAAGGGTGTGAAACACACAGACATTGAGTACTGGGACTATCCAGAGCACCCATAACCAACTTGCAGCCAACTGGGGTTAATTGCAGTTGATCTGGCAAAAAAGGCAAAAATACTACAAGGAGCTGTTGGCATGATTGTTACTACAGTGAAAATTTCATGATAATTTGATGTAAAGATCTAAAGGTAACATTTTGTAAGAGTACATATATCCATTAATCACTAATCTCGACAATGACAGAACAAAAGTTGTTTTTTAAAAAAGACCCACTCTACTACATCACATTACTTAGACAAAAGCCTTACTTGTTGCAGAAACTAAAATGCATGGTACAGTGAAAGCCTGCTATAGCATATTTTGTCACAACATGATTTTGGATAACGGTATAACATGATCATAGCATGGCTCCTGAAATTATACTTAATTAAATTAAGTCTTCTTTCAGTATGTCTTCAATGCATTTTGTGTACAATCATTGCTCAAACAATAGCTGAGAGATGTTTGCTCATTCTACTGGCATACAAAACCAAGCACCAAACAATGTGGTGGTTGATAAATGATTCTCACCTGAATTTACACATCAATTAATTAAGTAATTGCTAATCATCAAAGTCAATCTCACAGCTAGAGACTTTTCAAATAATGGGGCAATAATTTGCAAAAACATTAAAAAAACTTCAAGCTGCCAACATGCATATGTTGTTTGGCAGTATTGTCAGACAGCTGTCATGCAATCAGCTGACCAGTGAATAATGTTGTCCATTCCCTATAAAAATGACCCCATTGTTCATTAACAATTATTATCGACGTAGTCATTCAAACAAATAGGTCTCAGAGTGTAAATTAGTGGGTATATACAATGGATTACAGTACACAAAAATATAATGCTTTTACTGTGTGTGATGAGATCGATGGAGACTTAGGATACTGACTATGTTCGAATTCTTCACTTAAAGAATATGATTGACTCTGCTAACCGCAAATATGAGAATAGCAGGAAGCAGCTGAAAATCAATCAGTTTTTCAAAAATTAATAAATTAGTCCGATTTGTAGCAGAGAAAATTCTAGCTGTATGAAATCTATACAGACACCTTTTAATGACCTTGGAACATGCACATGTATGCATACTGTACCATGTGTTTCATCTTTCCTTACATAATTTTTCTCTAATCTTTCTGCATTGAATTTAGATGCAATAATTTATGACAAAATGACTAAACATAACACTTCTGTGTGCAATATTTTCAATGGAATAATTATTGTTTCACTCTTACTGATACAGTGAGATCAGTTGGTGAGTACACATTGTGATACTTTAACTTTTTTTGCTTGCCTCATTTTCTTCAGCAAAATGACTTGGTTGGTTATAGCATGATATGGTATATAAAATGATGACAGTCTATGGACCCTGACCATCATGCTATAGCGGGGTTTCACTGTACTTCTGGGCCTTAAAATTAATACTATTTTAGAACCTGATAATATTGGGGAAACTATTAACTTCTTTGATTTTATCACCATCCTGCTTGTAAACAAATGCGATCAGTTACTTTCTGGATTTGCAAAGTAACCAAGTCCACGGAAAAATTAAACCATCATAACATGCTGCTTATAGAGGAATTATAATAACCCAATCCTCTCTGTACCCATCACTCCAAGACCCACAACATTTTTGCCTCAAAAGAAATCTGCAAAATTGAAGATAAACTGCATATACACCTCGTGTGATTTTTCAAAACCCCCGTGCCTCATGGTTGGTGATTTAATCCCCTCTGCTTTCATTCCATGGTGGAGGGATAAATACCTGCAAATCACCACCGCGCCTTGGCAGACATGCCGATAGCAACTTCACCATGGAGGGGCTAGTCAACATTACTGACTGACATTTGAAGAGCCAGTGAATGAAGACAACCCATGGACAGACTGAGATGTGAAGAGTGATTTACAACCGCATACCATTTGAAGATTCAGCCATCCTTATTTGGATCCTATATTTGGACAATAAAAAAATAATTTCAAAAGTCTTGTATATTCAGTACATGTATATTTAGGAAAGGCTGACTGACTTATTTTGCAATAATTTTACACTTTTACTTTATTCAAAGAAATCTGAACAGACTTGTGCAGTCTTGACGAGATGCACACCTTGTTGAGATTCTCTTGAACAGCATTGTTCCAAAGGAAAAGTAATCCTCTGAGATATGGACAATTAAATTCCAATATGGCAACCACTTCTGTTTTAAAAAACCAACCAAACAGAAAACACTGAATTTACACTGAAATGCAAACGATGTGCCTGTAATGGCACAGTCACGAGGCTGAATATACACAACTTGCACTATAGTTCAATTCTGACTGCATGTGTACTGTAAGAGACTGACCATTTAATATATAGGGCCAGAATGTGGAATGGATTTTTTTCCTTTCATCACAAGATAAATTTGTTTCAAGTGAAATAAGGAATGGAATAATGTCTGTTTTTATAATACAAATCGGAGCAAGGCAATTGTTTTCAAGCATTTAACAACCACCCCCACCCACCCACCCTTCTAGAAAATGAAATGATCCCTCCCTATAAAAGACTTGACTTCAGTCAGCTGATGTTTACAGAAAGCAAGGTAGTGACCATTGTCAGCATTGTTATAAAATATTGACAAGGATTAACATCAAAGATGAGATCAATTTCAGCTTGAGAAAGATGTGTTTTTATCATATGAAGCCATCTGACTTGGTGTGTTGTACTTAACAGCCCCAGTTATGGTCCCACCATGAACAATGGAAGTTTGATAATTGTTCATAATTATTCTGAACTCAACTTATTGCTGAACTGAATAATAATGTGGAAAATTGTAAAATCTCTGATGTTCAGAGATTTTAATTTCCAACAAATTTATGGGATTCTGCATGTATGTATTGGTTCCACATGTATCTTATTATTTGCTCACTGTAGTTAGGGGAAAATCTAAAAACAATTTTTTTTATCATCATAGAAAAAAAAAGTAAATCGTATGGAAATGATATGTCAATAACCTAATCGTAATATTGATCTATTTCTAATAATTATTTGTATGCAGAGATTCAGTGGTTACGCGAGGGTTTGAGGCACCTGGGGACAATGTTCTTTAGTGGCACCCCTACCAAGATACCCAGGGGTATTGTTCTTTAGTGGCATCCCTACTTTGCAACAGAGTACAGTTTTTATGTCAGTTGCCCCCCCCCCCCCCCCTTACACTATGGTGGGGTGAAATACTATGAGAATCTTAGCTGCTAAAAAAAAGAACAAAGCTCCTGATAGTGCCCCCCCTTCACCTGGTGCCCAGAGGCAATTGCTCCACCTACATTCCCCCTTGCACCACCACTGCAAATATTAAAGTATGCAGTTTTCTTTTTGTGACTGTCAGAGTTTTGCTTATTGAGACCAAAAAAAATAAAATGTAAACTAGTTTCTCTGAACAGTGTTTGGGATGTTTCTGTATGTGGTATATTGCTTTACAACTACCTGGCTACAGTTACTGTGACCAAATGGATACAGTGTGTGACTCAGACACACACACACATATTTGACTTGAAACACAAGGTCATGAGTTTGCACCCACATAATGTTATTTTTTAAACTCACATTGGTGACAAAATTTTCAAAATATAAGCAGAATCATGAACAACTTTCATAGCAGGAACATCTTTTTGACTTGGTGTGAACTATGAGGCCATTAATTGAAAAAAGATAGGCAATCAGGGAATACTTGTACTGTTACATGTGAAAAAAATATTTCTAGTGTTAAGTGCAACTGATTACAATAACTTGCACAGTAGTGATTTGGATTACATATTTTATGAGAGAGATAGGAACTTTACTAAAAATTGTTAATGATCTAGAAATGCTTTGGAACAGGTTCATCTCATTTTTCTGTATTATGCATGGTATGCTATAGGAAAACGAACAGAAAAAGAAAAAAGTTAAACATTAATTTTGTCTGATGCTCAAGTTTACTTGGTGATATAAATATACAGGTATATAATTGATGTACAGTATTTACATAACACAAATGAGTATATGTTTATCCCAGTTCAAGTTTTGAGATTTTGTCTAGATGAGTTACTTATAATTTCTGTTGGTAAATTGTAAAAGGCAGGAAATAAATTTTTATACAAGATAGTTCTACAGAAAGGGAGCCGAATGATTGGGTGCTGTATGTCTCATTGTTAATAACAAAAGGTTGAATTACATCGTTGTAATTTGTTCAGATCATTATTCATTTTAAACACCTAATCTGACTGACACAATATGGAAGACAATAAACAGATAAATGCAAAAATCCACAAAATGACAGCCTCTGCAAAAGCTGAAGAATGCGAAGCAATCATGAAAAAAGTCACTGGAAATTAAGCATACTGTAGTATAATTTATTTTCGTGAGGCTCAATTTTCGTGGTTTTGTAAAAAAAAAAAAGGCATTTTCGTCGGTACTTAAATTTGTGGTTTTGCCTATCAAAATTTGCATCTTAGTAGGTATTTAATTTCACGGTTTAACCTCTACAAATACCCAAAATAAAGAATACAAAAGAATAAAACTATGCCGACGTAAACAGCGTTCACTTTAATGTTTAAAACAATATTACCACCTGTATAAGCACAAATCAAAGACCTGACAAGTTCAATATTTACACCATGTTTTCGACCGAGTGAATAACATCAATCGAAGCCAACGCAGCCAACAACACTAAATCAATACTACCAACTCTATGAGCACAAATAAAACCCCTGTCAAGATTAATCACTTACACCTCGTTTTCCTCTGAGCACTCAACATAAAGGAAGCCGACGCAGCCAACAACACTAAGCCAATCGGTTATTAAAGTACATATGAATGATCTCTTTCTTAAACAAAGAAGAATTAAAATCACACTTCTATGACTGGTATGCTAAAAAGGCCATGGACGCCATTACGGAAAAAGATGTTACTGGTGACAATCAGTGCACAGTATTAGTGAATCTTGCAACCTCATTAATCAATTCAATTCACACTGAATGGATAGCTGCAGCTCACGCGACAATGAGTGAAAGATCGGACCTAATTATCAGTGGCCTTGAGAAAGCTAGACTTGTTTAATTCAGCAATTTGGGGATTATTTACCTGAGAAGCATTTGTGTGTACCATGAAACTTGATTGACACGATGTTGATACAGTGGCTTTGTCCGAAAATCTGTGAAGTGTGAGCTTTAATACTCTGCTGTAATTAGTGTATACACATAGTGTTTCATTAATAATAGTGTTTCAAGAAATAGTTCTAGTATTTTACAGGACTGTTGTTCTTTTGGATTAAAAATGCATGGATAAAATGAAATGTACTTTCAGGAGGATTTAAATGTTTCAACAACAGTTGTACTCGAATGAAGGATCGATTTGAATAAGTATTAAATTTAATTTGTATATACTATTATTTTGTATTATTCCTTTTTTAAAAATCATTTTCAGTATTACTAGTGTTTGAATACCTTATGCTTTTTCTCATTTCTCTCTATCCTTATTTGTCTCACATATCGATTTAAGGCAGTGAGTGTAAAATTACAGCTATCGGATACCTTGTGCATTGAAACAATATAAAATGAATTATATTTCTTTTTTCAAAGGGTTAAAATAAAAAATAAAACAAACACATGTAAAAGCTAATATTTAATTACCAGATTACAGTATTGACCTTAATTTATCAAATACTAGTAGCTTTGTTAATTTCTAGGAATGAGATACTGTAAGAAAGTGGAGGTGGGGGTGGGAGGAGGGGGCGGGTCATCATCATATGTGGCTCATTTTTCGTTGGGTATTTAAATTAGTGGTTCGGGGCAACAACGAAAACCACGAAAATTGGTCCCCCATGAAAACTGATGTTACTACAGTAGCTGTGAGCTTTGTGGTGTCAACTGAAGCAGTAGCAACAGACCTGTTGGAACAAAAACTTTCTTGCTCTATTCCTCAAGAGTTAAGCATGAGGCCTCTCCCCAGCACACCAGCAGAAGATGATGTAACGTACACACCTTAATGTACTGCTCCACAGTGTAAAAAAAAATATTGTCCACTTTTTATGCAGCTTAGTATACACAATGATACCAGAGGAGCTCTAGGCACACAGTCGTGCAGCAAGTGCAGTGGCACACACTTAAAAAGATTCCAGCTTCTGCTGCCTCGCCAGAACACCAATCAGTTGCTAGAAGGATGGTGCAACCCGCAGCATGGAATTAAATGGCTTATCTTCTATTTTGCTGAAAAAGTCCCCTTCCCCCACCCACCCGCTGGTTGATGTATGCTGGATAGAAGATTTGGGTATCTGCTAACAGCCTGTGTTAGAACATTTGTATAACTTTCTGGGGTACATTATGACTCTGAGGTAAACACTGTAGATTTCTCCATATATTTTTCAATACGTCATAAAGAACAATGCCAGCCACTCTCTAGCAAACAGAAGATCAAAAGCTGTTCAACCCAATAAGGAGACACATCTAAACTTTTCAAACAATACTTCCATTAGACATACAATCATGTAAGGTTTTGTAAATTCGGCATGTTATTTTGTATTTATTGTTTGTTTTGTTTGTCTCTATTTTTATAATCGACTTCAATGAAAATTCAGGGAGTCAAAAGCACTTAGGCTGGTTAAACTTAGTTTTGCACTGTTATTGTAATATTTTTGTATTGATCTTAATCAATTCCAAGCACAGGCAATCAGCAATTCCTTGCTGTATCCAGTGCATTTGAAAGGACTGTTACTCGTCATATACATACACACACACATACTGTTATGTATGATGTTTATATAATATTATAAATATTTTAGGAAATTATAAATGTTTCTTCACTTTAATATTTGCTTAAATCTTAATGTTTATCAGGAAAAACATGTTTAACTAGTGTCCTTGAATTAGGTTGTTTTGATCAATATGTTTTCTCAATTTGAAGGTCAAGGTTGAATTTTGTTTACAAGTAAAATTACATTAAGATGACTCATATTCTAGAACATTCTGTCATGTGACCAATCTTTATATATGCCATGTTTGGTGGACATTTATTCTGTTTTGACATTACCATCAGTCTTGTAAAGAGCTATTACAGTTGTGAAAATTCATTCCAAATTCTAAGAGAGGAATTATTTTAAATATTCATTGGATTATAACAGTGCTCACAAACTTTTGGATTTTGGATTTTTAATTGATGATTTTGGAATTTATGTGAACTTATTCAGAGATTTTGGAATACTTCATTCTGACATCAGCACATCAAGATTACTAGTACATCAGGACTTTGGAGACCATAAGCACATCATAACATTCAAGGACACAGCCGTGAATTCGGAACATTCTATATTTAGGACTTGTGATTAGAACAATCATTCTTATTGGATTATTAGGATTTCAAAACACATTACTGTAAGTGACTTTTTGATTTTTCATTTTAATTATCTAGTAATAAATTGCTTGTTGATTTTTACTTGATTTGTTGGTTTCACTTTCTTTCTGTTACATTTTTCTTAGACCATAGAGTCGTAACACATACACAGACACAGACATATCCATCACGTACCTCTGGTACCTTGTCCATATGTGTTGCAACCAGAATTACAGGAGGGTAATTTGCTTCTTTCTCTTGACTTTGTCCTTTGTTTCCTGTTTCTTGCTGTACATGAGAATATACGGAATTGAGCCAGTAGATGAAATAGTCTGCAAAATAAGAACACAAACTGTACATAACAATTCTTAAATGATATGCATGATCCATCCATGCAATAATGAAAAAATACTATTCTTACTGCTAGAATGAAGACTCAAAAACAAGTGTAATTTTGCCATAGCTGTGATAATTTTCACAGAATCTGGAAAATATTACAATTACGAACCATCTCGGTCTCCCTCCTTGAGTTTGGTTTCTCACAGAATAAGAGGCACAGAGGCACAGATGGGCCTGAGATCTCGACTATGTGACAGCTGCCGACCAGTAGTAGCCAAGCAGCTGGCCAAATAATCTGATTTACAGGGGTACTTTCTATCAAAATTTCTTTGAAGATTTTCAGTTTTTGAGAATAATCTGCAGTCATATTTGATACTGGCTCATTGCTCTATGGTATAAAACTGAAAGGCATTCATGCAATGATGCTTTCAGTTAAACTGGTCAAATTCTAAAGAGTAGTTTATGCAGATAAAACATCTGAAAATTTTTCTTTTGTTCAGTATGTATGTACATACACGTATAATGTTTGACAGCACATAACACAATAGTGGCTATATGATACTGATTCAAACTTAACTTTAAAAAATGCAAAGTCAAAGAATTCCAAAAAAAGAAACCTTTATGAAGATGAACCATTCCAAATAAACATCATCGTGTAGTACTACAAGATAAAAAGCTAGGCATATAAAATAAAGAAAAAATGCACCCCCCCCTCAACGTTTATTTTTAAAAAAGCTGTCTCACTGTGTGTAAGTTAATACATTCAATAAGAATGTGTTCCACTATCGGTGGACACTGGCAGGGTATGCACTCTGGTCAAGGTACACCTTTCTGAAGGATGCAGGAGTCGTGTATGTGTACAGTCTTGTGTTCCAAAGTTTGTTTCTTTCGTTCCCTTATTTTGCTAATGCTGACTTATTTCTAATATAATATTCGAATTCAGTACAAGGAATCTTCCATTCACTTGATTTGATATAGTTTCAATGATAAGGATGAAGGTTAATGGTCAAAGTAACAGAGTACCACTGATGCTTACCTTGTATTCTGTATTCTTTGATCCTATTCAAATCCATGTGGCACATATCCCCTTTAACTAGATCGTCCAATGACATGGTTATGTCTGTGACGAGGAGATACAAAGTTCGCCATGACATAAATGCCTGGTGAGTTGTATAAAAAAGAAACTGCCCAGCAAAATCTAGGACTGTGACATAGGAAACAGGCTTTCCAGAATATGTTATGGATCTGTTTCTTGCCACAAACCTATGAAAGTCTGACTGGGCTACTATATCTTCTTTTACAGTCTTTTCTGTTTTATGTGAAATAGGACTGCTGCTCTGGACTTTCAATGACTCAATCTGACTGCTTCTGGGCTCATCTGAGTCATGTGCACTTTTTCTGTCAGTTTTTGTCTCATCTGTTTTAATGATGTTTTGAGACTCTACAGGCATATCAGACTTGACACCTCCAAAAATCTCTTCTCTTTTGGTGTTTTCAACATGTTCATGAATAATATTCACCAGGCGTTGATCTGTCTCGGAGAAACGACTTTCTAAAATTGAAACATGGATTCATTAGACTTGAAACAAGTTATGTTGGTACATTTAGGATGATTGTCTCCTTTTGTCTAATTTAAATTTTTAGACAGCCATCATAATTGATTACTACTTTCTGTATGTGCATTGTAGAAAATGCTCATTTTTAAAAAAATTAAAGATCCAATTGCAAGTAGAGGAATGTTGAGCAACTCTACCCTATGATCATCATCATGGAGAGGAAGCAATAATCGCAAAACTGCAAAACACTTACAAATATAAGTGTGAAGTGCAAAGACTGACCAAGATCTATACCTTCCGATTATGACCATAACATGTACCAAGTTTCAGAAGAATCCACTGAAAAAACTGATTAGTTGCATTCACAAAATTTTGAGTGCCACATATTGCATTCATCTGTGGTCCAAAAAGGCAATAATTCTTATAAAAGTTCATGGATTTTGTCACTATGCATATCTTTAGATGATGACCATAATATGTACAAAGTTTCACAGTGATCCATATAAAACTGCAAAAGAAGCTGCCCTAATATGATTTGTATCTTACACTGCATTTAGCTGCAGGACAAAAGGGCAATAACTCTAAAAAATTGCAAGAGTACAGTGATTTGCTAACATGTGCATCCTCAGATGATGACCACAACATGTACAAAGTTTCATGGCAGTCTATTGAAAGCTATGAGACTAGTTGTCTTCACAATATTCTCTCATACACTACAACCATCTCCCCAAGTCAAAACAAACAATATCTTGAACAAAACAACATCTCCCCAAGTCAAACAAACAATATTTTCACAGGAGCACAGTGATCTGTTGACATATGCATCTTCAGATATGTCCATGACATGTACCCAATTTCAGATATCCATCAAAAACTGTAAGACTAAGTGTGTTCACAAGATCCCACATATACTGCATTTGGCTGAAAGAGAAAAAGGGCAATAACTATAACATAATGTGATCAATGATTCCATAGCTCACTTCTATGAAGCTTTCTGCAACCTCCTGCAGCTAATGTAAAAATTCAAGTTGAAAACAAATTCAGAGTAAAGAAATCCCAACAATAAAATAATTTGTCAATAAAAAAAGCACTTTTTTAAACCTTTTTTGGAAGTTACTGTTAAATTGGCTGTATTGTGCTGTGGTGCCATTACACCATATACATATGCCTTTTATGACTGAGCACAAATGACATAACACAATGAACAATGAGAAAGAATATTCTTTTTCTATGACATCAAAATAGAGGTACAAAAATTAATTGGTAAGAGACCCAAGTGGACCCGAGGCCACTCATCAGCTTTACATCTGCCTAACAGTCAAATACAAGTCTAGGGCAGTTAGCCTACAACATCTGGAACAGTAGGCAGCTTTCTATATAAATTTTGGTTGTTTAGTTAAAGTTGTGTAAATGTTTTTCAACTTGCTGCAATGGCTGCCATATTTGACGGTGGAATAGAATCATTTGTAAAAACATTTTATGGCTTTTACACCAGGATGCTTTCTGTCAAATTGGTATTTTATTTTAGTAATCATGGCAGATCGGCATCATTTGTACAAATTTGAAAGCTTTCTATGCCAAGATGCCTTCTGTCAAATTCAGTAAACTTCTGTTCAGCAGTATTTTAGAAAAAGTTGTTAAAATGAATTTCTTTTTTTTTGAAAATAATGGTAGCAATATCTGATGCTGAATCATCATCATTTTAATAAATTTGAAAGACCTCCATGCCAGGATGCTTTCTGTTAAATTTGGTCAAATTCTGATGAGTGGTTTCTGAGAAGACATTTAAAAGTTTTTCTACTGTTAGTAATGGTGGCCATGTTTTATGGCGATTCAGCATCATTTGAACCATTCTGAATTAGTTTCATGTTTGGGTCCTTTCTATGAAAATGTTGTCAAATTCTCAGAATCAGTTTTTCATAAGCTGTCAACAGCAATTATGGATGGATGATGCACAATGGACAAACGATCATGGTCAGCTGTTTTTTTTTTCTTATTAAAAAAATTATTGTTCTTAAAATCTGCTTTAGAAGCGATTATCATTATCCACCCCTAAAAGTCTGATTTTACTGGATGATAGTCTGAAGCTTTGAATAACCTTGGAGTGACCAACAATAGTACAAACACATTTCTTGCATCAGGAATTACCTTGGTTAGACACAATAGCTGAGGACGCACATGAAAAGCATGCAGTCCTCTCCTCATTCACATGTACAATACACAGTTAACCTGTTGAGGGCAACATATTACAATATACAATGTATAGTCATTAATATGTGAAGTGTATTACTGAATAAACATATTTCTGCCCACATCAACTACACTGGTCAGAAAGGTCATTCTGTGCAGGCTAGGATGTAGAGAGCGTCGGAAATTGTTGTAGTCAAGAGCTAAACAAATATTGAATCTATGCTAGCAAAGCCTAAAATCTATGTTATGGTGACCTTTGGTTGTAAGGGTAAAGTACGAACACATGCATCATGATCAAATTGTGAAGTTTGATGATTCAAGCATCAACAGCACCCAGTGGTCTTTAAAACATAAAATTTTATCAAAATCATCGAAGTATGAAATATAAGTCACATACACCTCTCTTTACAATAAGGGTGCAGTACTTATCAAGATGCATCCCCTCACAAAGTTTTGCGAAATGCTGCCAGAAATTTCCCCCATTAGAGTGAGATCCCCTTCTTCTAATGGGTGAGTGGGTGAGGGGTCAACTTCCATGTGCCGAGATGCTGAGGCGATGGCCAAACTATGCACTACAGTTTTCTGTGTCGACCATCAAAATCCTTTTTCTAGGCAGATGATGTTTTTGTCTACATTTTGACATGACTGGTGGCTGTTAATTGATATTTCATGCTTTAAAAATTTCCTTTACACCTGATAATTGGATAAATTTGCTATACCCCTGTAGGGGACAATTTGATCAAAACCTCTTAACAGTTTCTGCATAAAACACACAAATACTTGATCATACAAATACTTCCATGCAAGCACTACATCAACCCTGTTTTGCACGTCGAGTGCAGGATTTCGCATTTCCCATAATTTGTATGTTGTGTGTCATGCAAATCTGGGTAACACAAATGTCCCAAAACACTCAAATATACCCTAATTACATCCAAATATACCTTTGATATGCATAACAATGTGCATTTGTTTTAACATGCATGCTCATGTGTAATACTGACATGTATAAAATCTTGTTAAAATTCTTTCTTTATTTTCTTAAAATTGTTTAGGAGATTGTGTAACTGGGCATAGGAGTCTATATTGGTCATCCTCAGCACAGATATGACAAAGATTGGGGATCTTGATAGAAAGTGGACTTACTTAATGTAATTGGTTGTTTGCCAGAAACCCAGGCTGGCAAAGAAAAGAAACCAACTCATGATTACAGAAGAATTGTAAACAACTCTTTTCTAACTGCAAGGCATGAAGCTACCCCCTCCTCCTCACTGAGGCTAAAGCAGGCAGGAAAACCGTCTTTAAGGGTAAGGTTTTTTCGAAAGAAGCTTTACTCAATGATCCATAAAGGGGTTTTGACAGGGCCCAAAGAATACACAAGATATTCCATTTTGGCATTAGTGAACAAGACACCCATGTCTGAAGCTCACAATACCTGTTGAGATCAGAAAGATGAGGGTCCAACCTGACGGCAAGACCCTTAGAGAACTTTAGAGTTTTTGAAAGGGCTGCACTATAGCCCTTAATAGTGGACACTGTACATTCTCTCTCCTCGAAATGGAAGAAGAAAATCTGACACTGTACTCAAAGGGGGACAGCAAGGATCAATACGTTTCCTACTGCACCAACCACAGAAGATTCTCCACTTTACATCACAGACCTTGGAAGTGGACAACCTCCTAGTCTTGATAATGCAGTTTGCAACCCTATTTGAAAACTGGTCCTGGCATATTGATCGCTCAAGATGAGCAAGCAAGCGTGATGGTAGAGAAAATGTTGGCTGCTTGGAGCAGAGACCCTGTGTGCTGCGACAAAAGGTCCCTCATCTATGGCAATCTCCTGGACTCATGAATCAACAGGTTGAGTAGATCACTGAACCACGACCATTGGAACCACAGCGAGCTACCAGAATAACCCGAGCAGTGGAGATCGGGACTTGGTGAATCACCTGTGGAATCAGTCTGAAAGGTGGAAGGCATAAATGAACAGACGATTCCACCTTAGAGTAAAGAAGCCCACTGCCTAGGCGCTCAGATCTGGGAATGGGGTGACATGAAATAGGAGCTTGTTGTTCACCCTCATTGCATACAAGTCCATCAAGGGTCTTCCCACAAGTGGAAATGTGACTCTGCTACCGACTGGTGCAGAAACCATTCCATGTAGACGATACAGTCCCTTCCAGACAGACTAACCCTTACAGAAATAGTTTATTCTGACTTTTACGTGATATATGCTTGACTTGTACACGACTTATAGGTCACTTACATAAGTTATAAGTTAAACTTTGCATATTTATTGAAGTAAGTGAAATGTTAGTCTGTTCAAGTACTATAAGCGAATATTGAAAACAATACTGATCCATGCTTCACCTACATTTCACTTACAAGTGACTGATGTCATTTATAGGTGGTATAAGCCCTTATCAGTTGTCAATTTCAATAAGTCATAACAACAACACACGCACAAACGCACACAAAAGAATTTCATCATGCTTTACTTAAAATATTTAAAGATTTTAAAAAAGAAAAACATTGAAATAAAACTTTCAACTTTGATGGATCTTATGTATCAAACCTAGAATAAAGCAACTTGTGTGAGTATGTGTGTGTGTGTGTCGACTGCAAAACAGGGACATGAGTGAGCATACATAACCACACGTTGCAGGCACCCTGCAAACAAGGACTTTTCTGCATCCAACAATAAATTATTTTCTATATTTCATTTAAACAATATTACTTGACACCAAACATTCAACTAAGCATATTCTAATGAAATCATAGAAAATAATTTATTGTTGGACAATGAACAATTATTTTACATAGAAAAGATGTTTCAATGGCAAAAATCAGGGCCCGAAAGAATTTCCGCGGTGATCGCTATCCTAATTTAGACTTGGCCACTCTTCCATTTCTGGAATTTAAACCATTGGTGGTCTGCATCAATGGAATTATGTTACACCTACTTCTTCCCTAAAATAGTTTTATTTTGTTCACTCTTCGTGTTTTCCAGCACCATGCAGTATTTACAAATACCAGCTGAAGTAGAATGGCCATCAGATTCTGAAAAACTCCCATCCGTGAGTTGAAACCTGCTTTTGAATTCACTTGTGGGGACCTACTTGATGATGATGGATTTTGCCTGAAATATATAAAAGTCGCTTCTTCCTGTGACCAAGACCACTGAAAAACTATGCTCTCTGGCTTCAGGTGAGCATCCCAACCCAAATCTGATGCATTGATGAACAAAATGGAGTGGGGTTCAAGGGTGTGAATTTGAACCCTGGTTAGAAACCGGTCCCGATTGAGAAACCCAACTCATGTGGTGGTGAAAATCAGGTTCCAGAGTCTTGAAGCATTCTTCTTGAAGAAATTTTCTTAAGGCAGAAAGGTCAATTATGAACCAAAAGCTTTATGCCTTTCTTTGACACCACAGAAATCCAGGAATAGAAGGTCAGAGCTTGGTGGTTTTTCGCCCTCTTTACTCCACTCTTTTGCAGAAAAATGCATAGCTCTTTCAATGTTTCGACTGGTGAAAGAAGATGGGGGTCCATGATAGCACAGGATGTTCTTGGAAACGAAACCATCCTTTAGAGTGGAAAGGATACACACATCATCTGTGATGCTCGACCAAACCTTTGAAAATAGGGTCAGTCATGATTCAGCAGTTATGGCAGGAAGAGGAAGACACAGCAGCAGATGGCACAAGTCCCTAGAGCCAGCCCCATCTCTCCTTGTGGAAGGGGGAGGAGTCTGAAAACTTACCCTCTTGGTCTTTCTGATCACCTCATGTAGCAAATTACAGGCAAGAGGGAGTTTTAAATTGATGCTGCTTTTGAGACTGTTTAGGTTGCACCTGCTTGAAAAATTTGGGAGAAGGTCCAAAAGGTGGTCAGGGTAAACACACTTCTTGGCCTGTTTTGATGGACCAGGAGCAGCTGCAAGAGACCAGTGTTGCTGGTTGTTCAAGTTCCGGATGAGACCTCTGAAAAGTGTTTCTGCCTCAAGCAGGGCAGACCTTAGTTAGTTCTTGTTGTGACCTGGAAAGACCTTTGACATCTCCAATGCATAGGTGTGGCAGCTCTGCGGAGAGTGCCATGGACATAAAAAGCACATACCTCAATGTCTTTTCTACACCCTCCATTACAAACATTACCTTCAAAAGACTGAAGGAGGCTGTAAAAAAAATCAACTTGCAAGAGTATTCCGGCCTAAAGCTCCAAGGCCTAAAAGGTTTTAACCAGAAGGCAGGCCCCACTTGAGATGTCCCAGCATTAAAGGAAGGGGGGGGGGGGGCTTGAGGGCCAAGCTGGCAAAATGACCCGGTTGCTGGATGCAGAAAACAGAGGTTGAAGCATAGAAGGGGCGGACACACCACCCCTTCTCCTGCCTGGCAAACTCTAGTCCTCTGCAAAACATCTGTGTAAGCTACCTGACCACTGTGGAATGTGGAAGCAACAGAAGTCTGGATGCAAAGCTGTCCCCAAGAGAATCTCTGGATGAGAGAGAATCCTTTTATCCTCAGAGCCTGAAGTCTTAGGACACAAGTCTGGTAAAGGAGGAGGTAATTTACCACCTTATAGAATGTCCAGATTTCTTCTTCCGTCAAAACCTTGCCTGACAGGTGGGAGGAGGGGAGGAACTGTCACCACCAGATCTTCAGTGAACATCAGAGTCCACCATTAAAGAGAGAACGTCATCATCCTGAACTCACTCCTGAATCAAGACAGGACTGTCTCTTCTAGTGTTCCTCTGTTTGGGGGGGGGGCTATGTGGGAATAGGATTATCTTATTCACTAAGCCCCACATGCTGGTGGTGGAACAGACCCTACTATTATTGGTGAATTAGCACATTTCTCATCGCTCCTAGATCATCAAGAGGGAGAATATTGGTCCCCCTTCCTTCCTGTTGGCCCTGGCCAAAAGAAGATGAAATATGTTTGTGACCTGTAATATTTGCTCCACCCTGAAGTCAATGGAGGGACATCCATGGCACCATGAGGAATGAAAGATCCTGTAGGGATTAAAAGGGAACATACAGAAGGAGGGATGCAGATCCGATCCCCTTCCCTGGTAGGATGAGTAAAGGCTGATGCCCTATCCCTAACATAATCAACCAGTAGTACAGAAATGGGGAATTGGGTATTGACCCAATCCATGTCACCAGACCTAGAATGGGATGCCATCCTCATTAAACATGTTCAAAGTCCGGTGACTAGTCCCCTGACAAAGACCTGTCCAGTAACGTCAATCTGATGGAAGAGACCACATCAGATTTATTATTATTTTTTATTATTATTTGATTATAAATGCTGCTGTTTGTTCTCAGGAAAGTGCAACTCGCTGTGTAACCTACACCAGGACACAACCCTAGAGAGGGTGCTGCTCCTCCATCATGGGGGACAAGACTTGCTCACTGGTGTTTTCCTTCCTTTAGGACCAACAAGGCATCGTATGAAGTCTTCTAGTGGAAACCCCATGCTGATATCACTTTCTGTTTTGGAGGAGCAACGATAACAAAATTTTCAAGATGGATGCCATGGTGACCATATTCCATATCAGATTGGCATAATTTCTATTTAGGACCAACTAGACATCATAAGAAGTCTTTTGGTGAAAGATGAATGTTGATATGACCAGCCATCTAGGAGAAGTAGTGATAACAAGATTTTCATGATGGCTATTGTCACTGTCATATTAGAAAGTTGATTGGCACCGTTTACATTTACAACCAACTAGACATCATAAGAAGTCTTTCAGTGGAAACCCCATGCTGATATGACCAATTGTTCAGGAGAAATATTTTCAAGATGACCACTGTGACAAGCATATTGAATGTCTGAATGACACTATTAGGGCCAACTAGACATCACAAGATGTAGTTTAGTAAAATCCCCATGTTGATGCAACCATCCATTCAGGAGTAGTGATAACAATGTTTTCAAGATGGCCACTGTTGTGGCCATATTGGACATCAGATCAACACCATTTTTATTTTGGACCAACAAGTCATCATAAGAAGTCTTCTGGTGAAAATCCTATGGCAATATTGCTTGTCATTCAGGAATATTAGCAATAATAAGATTTTCAAGATGACCACTGTGGCAGCCATATCAGACATCAGATCACCAGCTAAACATCATAGGAAGTCTTTTAGTGAAAACCCCATGTAGATATGATTGCAGAAGGGGGTTGTCTCTCAAGCCAAGTCTTACTGTACACGTAAAAGATGAAATACTGGTCATGATGAGCTTCTTTCGTTTTAAGGGTATAATGTGCACAGAGAGGTATATCATCATCAATTTCATGATTCTAGCAAAAAATTAACATCAAATACAAAATTTAACCTAATTCAGTTAATCGTAAAATACAGCCATAATGACCTAATTCTGCAATGAGATATTAGTACATTAATATCTGCAGTGAGGTATAATAATGCTCACGTGTGCATTCGCAATTGCAGCCCACATGAAGCATCACTTCTCAACCACTTCATGGAGTTGGGGAGCTGATAGGTAAGCATGGCCTCGTACATCCCCATTATGATACTACCACTTTGACTGTAACACGGAGACAGATTGATGTGCTGGCAATGCATAAGTGATTCACTCTTACAGAATTATAGTATAATATTATATATTTCCTTTAGAAGCCCCACTGTTTGACACATAGTATTAAGAAAGAATTCATGTCTGAATCTAATGCGGGAATTAAACTGCCTTAGCAATTATGTGTTTGTAATGTCAAATAAAAGATTAAATTGCTATTTTGCCTGAATGCATCATACAGATACATCAAAGAGGCCCAAAAGATGCTATATAATTTTTCAAACATGTGTCTGGAGCACCATGATAAATTAAACGGGTTAGGGATCGCGTTGGAGAGAGCATGACAAAAACTCAGCAAAGAAAATAATAAAGCACCAGAAAAGTCATTATAATATTGTACACAAAAACTTTAAGTCACCGACGTTAACTGAGTTGCCAGTGAGCAAAATGCCCAGTGAAAACAGCAAAATACCCATGGAAGACAGCATGGAGATTGAAATACCCAGCAAAGACAGCGAAGATCACCACAATTAGAGAATGTTTGCAATATATAATATAGAGATAGCAACCACACTCAATTATAATGAGAAAAAATATGAAAAAATCTACAATGATGCAGAATAATTGCATAGTTCTGGTGAAACCAGTTTCATCTTTTCATGGGATTGGCTGTATGTTATTGCACCATCTGCAGCTGATCATCTATGTTATAAATTACTTAGGGATTTTGTGAGCGCGCTTGCATCTGCAACCAGTGAAGCTGCATCCAGTTCTTTTCCACAATCGATGAAGCCCCTACCATTAACGACCGTGACCCAGAAAACAATTATCTCGAAATGTGCGACGATGTGATGCTTGACCGGCAAGACAACCCAACTGTAACATGTCAATATTTTTTGTGGGGTTCACGCGCATAGACTTGAAAACATTCATTTGACTTGTGCTGTTCATTACTCATGGGATGAGTTTCGTAGCATGTTCGCAGAATTCACTGAGGATCCATATTGTTTTCTCACTATTTACTTGAGTTGTGCTGGTAAGATGTATCGTGCGGGGTTCCATATGACCGAATGAAGCAATTTAAGGATCATGATAAATATATATTATTGTGAAAACAGGAAATCTGCCAGCAATGTTATAGCATATGGTGCTGTCTGACACTGCAAAGCTGCCCACGATCGACTGGAATTTCTCTGTGATTATACAGGTGTCAGCAAATGTGTCAAAGGTATGTCTTAGTTGAGATTCTCTCCACAATCAGAGGTCTAAATTCCTTCTCTCGCAAGGCTGTCCTGACAAGAGCCAGACGTGAAGGAGAAGGCGGTCTGGGCAGAGGTGGAACACCTCCAACCGCCTTGAGAAGATTCGGCTTGGTTGGAATCTTCCTGGGCAGATCTAACACTAGATCGAGTAGATCAGTGACCCCGGACTTGTTCCATCTGAGAGAGGCTATCAAAACCATCTTGCAGTTTTGACGCCTCAACTTCCGTATTATTGTCGGCACCAAGACCGTGGGTGGTAGGAGTGAAACGATTCATCAATATATCGATGCATCAATACTTTTGCTTTATCGATACACATATCGATACAAGAGGTGAAGAATCGATACAAAATGATACTTACCCTATAGAAGTTACTTTAATCTTCAGCAGTCATGAATAATTATTAGTCGTTTGCCTTTTTATTCTTTAAACTGAGAATTTATCTGAGACGGCCGTCGCAGGCACAGGCACTAATGTTTGTCAGTAAAAAAGAAAAAAAAAAAAATGTTGAAAACACCCACTCACTTTTTGCAAATTAACACAAGGTTACATGGTTCGAAATGTGTCCCCTCCCCCCTTTGGACGATTACATGCTAATTATTTTATCCCATCAGCATGTTCAGCCACTGATAATATACAGTATATCAATGTAAAGGAGACTTTCCTAATTTGTTCCCCATGTATGATTGAAGTACTTTACTGATCATTTAATAACTACTTTTACGCGAAGTTTCTCTGTTGATTCGTATCTTGTCTATATGGATCGAATTTAAAGGCTACACTTCCGGTGTGTCACTCAGTGAAATATATTACATTAAATTCTGATTGGTGGTTATTGTTTGTTGCAGTTCAGGGTAAACAAAAACCACCAATCAGAATTGACTGCAGCTTCACTGCGTGACACACCAGAAGCATTGGTATCCAAACTTGATCCAGTTAGATACAAAGCAACAGAGAAACTTCGTTCAAAATGGTTATTAAATGATCTGTAAATTACTAAAGTCGTACATGGAGAACAAGTTTGGAATGTTTCCTTTTATGCTGATATAGGTAATCAGTGACTAAACGTGCCAACAGATAAATAAAATTAGCACTGAATCAGAGAGGAGGCAGATTTCAAACCGTGCAGGTTTGTCACCTTGTGTTAATTTGTTAATTTTGTATAGAAGGGGAGTGGGCATTGTCAATGGTTTTCCTTTTCACTAACAGAAAAGAGTGCCTGCAGCTGTGGCAGTTGTTTTACATCTGCAGGAAGTACAATGTGATAGATTTTGGTTGTTAGTCATCACCACTCCCACACCTGGACAAATGGAGTAGCCTCAAATGGCCTAAATGATTGAATTAAAATCACTAACAACTAATATGTAGTCTGTTTGGATGTACTTTTTTTTGTCCTGTCAAGGATGAAAATGGCATATGAACAGATGCTAAATCTATGTCTGTCTGTAATCTGCATACTAGAAATGCAACCAATATGTCAACACATAAAACAGCACAACCCTACCAATGACAGACATTCTAAAGATGAAAAGACCATAAAGTTGATATGTGTATTGATAATGTATCATATCATAGGCTGTGTATCATGAATCGTATCGATATGCAGCAGAGGTGTATCGTTTCACCCCTAGTGGGTGCGTAGGCAAGGCCCCGAACCCCTCCCAATTGATCGACAGTGCATCCATGGCCTAAGCTTCTGGGTTTGGAACTGGAGAGACAAAGTATATTGTCACAAAAAGATTGATCGTCGGACGCCCCCAACATGCACAAAGCCGATGAAAGACTGATTGATGTAGGTACCATGACATATGAATGACTTGAAACTTTCTGGATAGAGGGTCAGCCAGGACACTGAATCTGCTGGAAATGCGCCTGATTGTATGTTGATATAGAAACTGCTGAAGCAGAACGAACAGGTCGGGTGATTTGGTGCTCCCATTTGCGGAGGTAGGTCACCACTACTGAGTTGTCCAACATAATAAGGAATGTTTTCCCTGAGAAAAATATAAAAATATACATCGGTCAGATTGATACTGATGGCATACTCGTCCCTTCTGATGGAGATTCATATTGATCTTGCTGTCTGCATCTGATGGGCCTCAAGGTGCCGCTGACCTTTTGTAAAGGAAAAGCTTTGAATAAAACCCTGGAGATTGTGTTTTTCTCAGAGTCTCCACCGCCCTTTTGTCGAGGAGCGACTGTAGATTATCATCTTTCTCTCAATCTAACGGTACGTCCATTAGAAGGGGAAAGGATGAAAGAGGTTGAGTTGGATAAATGAAAGCTGAATCCCCTCCAAAATGATATGGATCACCCAATTGTTTTGAGGATAATGGTTGATCCAACTAGATTGGAAGTGTAAGCATCTGGTGCCCACCGGTAGGCCATCTGCAAGAGGTGGGGTTGCTAGGTCAGCATCAAGAGTTAGGAGGCTTGGAGGAGGAGAAACTTGGCTTCTTGCACCCCCCTCCAGCAAGGTTGCCCCCTAAACTGGTTGGACGTGAAAGATCCCTTTTCCTTTGCTTGCCCATCATCGATCTGCTGTGGCACAGGCAGATTGGTCTTAAAAGGCCATGCTGGGTGGGCGGTGAGTTGGAGGGGCAGGTCCTGAGCTGCCTGCCTCCGAACTTCTTCAATTTTGCCCCCAAAAGAGTAATGGCGAGCCCAAATGGCATCATCCATAAAGCCCGGGTGTGATGTGGCTGGAGCAATGTGGAACGCAAACATGCATCACATCATATCAGGTCAAGATTTGCAGAGGCAGTCAGTGCATTTGCCATGGAATGGTGAGATGTCCTGTTAATGACCCAAGCAATTCAGGCCGTTGCCTCCCAGGCATGCTCATTGCCCAATTTTTCTGCAAGTTGGAAAATCACCAATGAGGCCAAGTCTAACATCGAAGACGTGGTAACAACATTTCAAACCAGCTTCAATGTAGCATGAAATACATTTTTGTGCACTTTACAAAAAAGTGTGGCACCCATGTGGACAGCCACTAAATTCTTATCCAGAGCCGGGCGTTCAATATGGAAGGTGTCGGAGTATGTTTTGTATTAGCACGATGAGAACGTCACTGGTACTTGGAAAGCCTTAGCCTTCCCCATATCACAGACTCATCCAGAGAGACAATAAATCTCCCTGATCTTTGATAACTGGGGAAGCAGCCAGAAGGACAGGGTCTCTTCTTCATTGTCGATATCTACCAAAGCCTGGACCTTATAGTCGTGTGTGGCTGTAGGGGGTGGAGGGCATTCTGAAACCGACAACACCTGGTATATCTCTATGATGGCAGCCTTAAAGCTGAACTCAGTCTGCTCCATGGTTGGATCTGAGTAAAGCTGTTGCTCAGGAGTATCTTCACACTCACTGTGTGTAGCATCCTGTTCTGGTTCTGTGTCCATGGTAGCATACATGACACATTGTCGTCATCTCAATGCAAGTCATGGTAACTTCCCTGTGCGTAAGCCATGAACATACGGTAAGCTAGCTCTGCCAGATAAATGTGTCTTACCAGTACAGAAGGCTGGTTCACTGGGAGTATGGTAGGCACAGTTACCAGCCATGCGGAAGGCAGTCCAGTTGGTCCAGGTACCAACTGTGCCTGTCTGCATGGCTGAACGGATGGATCTATCAATAAAATCCCCATCATTATATGTGTAGCCATACGCCCAGAGAAATGGACGGATCTATCACTAAGATCCCTGTAATTGTAATTGTATGTACAGATCACTCACACATCTCACCTCTGTCTGCGTGGGTTCGAGTCTCGGTCTCAGCTAACGCGGGTATGTGAGAAAGCTTGCCAGTAGCTTCCCGTGGGTCGGTGGTTCTTTCCGGGTTTTTCCCGGGTTCTTCCTCCACCAAATATACTGGCCGCCATGTATAGCCTTTCATGTGCTGAAAAATGGCGTTAAACCCACAACAACAACAACAATAATTGTATGTAGCCATAGCATGGAAGGACGGACAGAGCTATCATTAAGATCTCCGTAATTGTAGGGAGATGAAGCCTCAGCTGGTGAGACAGACGGATCTTTCAGGAAGATCCCCGGATTGAGACGGCTGGACTGGCTGGACAGCCAGCTCGATTGGCTGGATGATTGTGGATGGCTCTGGATGGTGATACAGTAGTATAGGATGTATCCGTTAAAACCCCATGCGCACTGACTTGCAGGCCTGAAGGCCATGCTCAGACACGCGGGGGGACTTACGCCTCCTGGGCTGCCTAAAAATGGGGGTATACTCCTCCATTGTAATTATTACCTGTCCATACACTCTCGGACCATATGTCACACACTGCATGGTACTGACAAAGTACATTTTGTACACGCACGGCATCGACTCATTCATGTCTTTCATGGCCTTGAACTTGTTGTATTTATACACTTCGTCAACATATTTCACTGAAAAAACAAAATAAAACAAAACACAAAAAAGTGTGTGAATTAACAATGCAGCATGTTAATAAATTGCTAAAACAACACCCGTTACTAACTGGGTGAGCAAACAATAGGCAGTGTGTGCAAAACCATGAATCACAACATGAATCAACGATAGCGTCTTGTACCATGTGGTATAAATAGACAAAGTCAGAGAAAGTGACAAATTCACGATAATATTGGAACAATTGCTAAAAATTGTATACCACCTTAAGAGGAATGATTAACACAATCTATAAATCCAAATTTCTGGATGGATGGTTAAAATTCGCATCGATTTTGGCATGGACCGATGGAGGTTTTTCATACGATGTTGACTGTATGACATCGAAGCTTAAAAACTAGCAACACCTGGTGGTGGCAAGGGGAGGTAATGGGCAAGAGTTATTGCCCTTTGTCTATATGATATAGATGCAAAATACGAATTTTGGTCTTTTAGTAGGGCTGGATTCCGGAGGCAGCAGGCTTATATCTGTAATGTTAATGTGATCGGGGAATGTATTTGAAGGAGAAATAATCTTACAAGCAGGACCCGAGGGTACCAGTTACAATATTGTGCCAGACATTGTCAAGATCACCTTGACAATTCAGGTCAATATAACCTGTGACACCATCAGTGGCAGTTACAGAGCCTCCGGCTCTACCATGGCCTCACAAGGTTATATATCATTCTGGTTCTCCTCGAATGTGCCCTGGGTGATCTGCTCTTGATTACACCAACGGCGCCCTTGTATCTTCCAAGCAACAATCCCCAATTGACTCACATTCCTTTTTCCTCATGGACCAAGACAAACATGCATTGGACCTTAGCAGGGAGATGCTGACAATACAACTGTACATTAGCGATCAACCTGATATTTATTTAAATGACATTCATATGCGTATGTGTAACACCCATTTGTGTTATTAAAGTGAGAAAACACGTTTAAGCAACTTATTACGGAAATGACCTCAGTGGTGTTGTCCAGTGTGCTCACAGGCCTGGCATCATGCACTGCACTTATTGCTAAAACAAGTTGCAATGTGAGTCATTGATAGCATCAAAAGCACCACTGTGGATTGGTTAAAAAATCGATCAATTCAAGATAGACTAAAACAATTAGTGACTCAAAGAGTTCCAGTTCACTGCCGTTAACAACAACAATGCCAGCTCCGGTTGGTAAAATCATCAATGAAGCTGCTCAAAAATGTCTCGCTGAGTTGGCACAAGTCAGTACGGATTCAATGATTGCAAATCTGATAATTGGAAGTGGCCATGGATGGCACACAAAAAGGTATTAGACAAAGTCAACAATGTGTAAGTGGAACCTGATGGCTCAATTCAACGATGTATCTGATCCTGCGTGGGACATGGATGGCACATGTTGCAAGATAGAAGTGTCCAAGATTACCAATATTATGCCTACATGGCTAGGGTGCCAGATGAGCATGGGTGAATAGAACTTCAAGTCAAGGACATATCTTGATACTTTTTTGCCATATTTGTCAACAATGGCATCATGGCATTATTCAACAGTGCAAGTTATCTTATCCACAGAAAGGAGATTAAAGTCTGTTTGGGCCACGTCAATGTTGCTGTGACGATATTAGGAATTGCCCATTACAGCGATGACTATGCAAGGTCTGCTTGCCTATCTGCTATTGTTGTTCGTCCTTCGAGTTCAAAGATGACCATAACATCACTAACTGGTTTGGTTTCTGTGAGCACATGAGTGGCTGATGAGGCCAATTTGTGCTCTGAACTGTCTGTGGCACACTTGACAGGAGATGACGCTTGATCGATAGAGGATGTGCTGCAGTTCTGAGATTTACGCTGCTCATACTTCTGCACTGCCTCTGCAATTCTCCTCTGTTTAAAGTCTGTAGCTCCAGTATGGATGAGACTCGTCTCAACTGATTGCATCACCTCTACCTTCTTGATACTGATTGTGAGACCGAAATTGTCACAAACTGAAGAGAAATGGTCCATACTGTATTGCATGTCAGACTCAGATTTGGCACACAGAGAACAATCATCAGCAAATAGGAGATCATGAACAGTCACTTCCTGTAACTTTGGCTTCTCCTGTAGTCTTCTCAGATTGAACAGCTTGCCATCAGTCCAGTATCTAATGTTGATCCCAGTATCACAGTCACCGAAGGCATCAGTAAGCATGGCAGAGAACATCTTACTGAAGCGGGTTGGGGCCAACAAACAGCCTTGCTGGACTCCATTGGTGACTGGGAATGGTTCAGATGATTACTGTCATCCACAACAAGAGCAAGCATGCCATCGTGGAATTGCCAAACCATCACGATGAATTTCTCTGGGCAAGCAAATGTTGCCATGGATCTTCCTAAGGTGTGAAAGGCTTTTGTCAGGTCGATGAATGTCATGTACAGGTTGGAGTTCTGTTCCTGCCATTTCTCCTGGAGTTGATGAGCAAGGAGATGCCCTGATGGTTGTCGCAGGATTGTCTGTTGCCTTTCCGCTTGTACAAGTGGACGATGGAATCCTCCTTGTACTCCTGGGGTATAGTTCCCCAAGTCCATATTGACTGGAAAAGCTCAGTCTGTTTCTGTGCCACGTGTGAGCCTCCGGCTTTGTAGACTTTCTGCTGGTAAAACATTATTGCTCAGCCTAGAGTATTGCAACTCTCTGAGTTTGCATTGGACAGTTCTCTTGATGTTGTTGAAGGCTGATGAAGGCTCTTAGATGATGAAGTACTGTCTTCTAAATAGGCCTTCTGTAGCCAATGTTTCTCATTCAGAAGTCGCTGTATGGCAGCATCATTCTCATCAAACCAATCTTGAGGTTTACGTGTGGTGGGACAGTGGGTTTGGATGCAGTTGAGTACACAGAGCTTCTGAAGGATGCCCAGTTTTCCTCGACATTCTTGGAGTTTGTATTGATTGTATCCAGTTGGCTGCACAGTTCTTTGACAAATACCTGTTTCAATTTGGTGACATTAAGCTTTTTGGGCACTTTATTGCCTTGTGGTCAACTGCTAGGCTGAATCCAGATATTGACCTTAGAGACTATAAGACTGTGGTCAGTCCAACATGCCTTCGTCACTAGGACATCCTGTCTGTCTCTTCTCCTGACAATGACATAGTCAATAAGATGCCAGTGCTTGGAGCATGGGTGCATCTAAGACATCTTGTTGCAGTTTGGCAGGCGGAATACTGTGTTGGTGATTAGGAGGTCATGTTCAGCGCATTTTCGCAGCAGGACTCCATTGTTGTTGCATTTGCCAAACCCGTTTTTGCCATTGACACCTTGTCATATCAGGTGATCTGTGCCAAATCTAGTATTGAAGTCGCTAAGGATGATGAGCTTGTCTACCTTTGGTATTTCTGCTATAAGAGACTCCATGTCTTCATAAAATTTTTCCTTGATCTGATCTGGGTTTGTCATGGTGGGTGGATAGGCGCTTGTGATAGTTACATGTCTTTTTCCAGACAGTGGGAGTTTCATTTGCATTAGTCTGTCATTCACGCCTTTTGGGAGATTTGTGATCTTGCTAACTAGATGTGATTTTATGGTAAACCCAACACCAGCTTAACATCGTTCTTCTTTACTTGGGCCACTCCAGAAGAAGGTGTAGCCGGCTCCTATTTCGGTGAGTTGTCCTTCCTCAGCTAGGAGAAATTCACTCAGGGCCGCTATCTGAACATTGAATCTGACCAGTTCTCTACCAACTAAAGCTGTTCTTCTCTCTGGTCTATCTGCCTCTTTACCGGCCATTAGTGTGCATACATTCCAGGCACTGATGGTGAGTTGCATCACCTTTGTCTTCCTGTTAGGTTTTCGACCACTAAGGTGGGATCCCCATCAGCCGTAGTGTGCTGACCAGGGTTAAGGTTAAGCAGGTAATGTTTAGGGCACCTTTTCTAGCCCTTTCCTCATGATACGGAGGTGAGCAGTGTGATCCTAAAAAGGGCTGCTCAGTCATCCAGGGGGCTGCAGACTTCCACTGCTGCTTCGGTCCAGTGAGCAGCGACCCTATGCCCCGAGTCGCCTGAGTGAAGTTCTGCAGCTACAGCTCCCAGTCTAACCACACCAGCTGCTTTGCCGTTCACCCATCACTGGCCCATCTATGATGTTTACAAAGGACACAACTGAATATGCTGATCATATCAAATACACCATTGCCACTGGTAATGTACCCGGAGCCAATCTTGAGTTCAATATGGGCTTTGCAACATAAGCCCAGATTAACCCTTGCAGGGGGTTTTCCTGCATGATTCCACTCTCGTACATATTTGAATTCTGCCAAGACATTCACAAGGTTATTTTTGGGGCCAAACACGCAGTCATGCTAACCCGTAAATGTGCAAAGAGGACCTTGCAAATTGGTGTGATGGTTACCTTGTATAAGTTAAAGTTGTGTTATCAAAACTTATGTTTTGGTTACCTTCAATGATTCCATCACTGGCCACAGACAGATGTTTGATGTCTGGCGGAACATCTACGATTTAATTCCTCATGATGACTACAGACTCTGTGCAAAGTGGCATCAGAGGAGAATTCTCATGGCAAATAAGACCTCAACACAGTGTCGGCGCACCACGTCATGTGTTTTGGTATTTTGAACTATAGACTCTCTGAACACCCAACTGGAAACTCCAATGATATTTTCAAAACTGGCAGTGACTGAGGTCTCACTGAGGTTAAATGGCTACCAAGAACCCACACAAGACATTTTGCTTAACTTCAAAAACGATGATGTCATGGGTGTGTATCATCAGCTATTGAAATATATGAGCAAAGACCAGAAAGTTTACACAGGCTTGCAAATTTCCCAGAAAGACTTCACTACAGTATACCCAATTTATTAATTTATCAATTTTCTCATGCATCTAGACCTGGTTATTCTTCGGAATCCAGAAAATGTTCAGGGGCAGGCATCAAAGCCCCACTATGCTACTACTTATGACCATCCAGGTATGATATCATACAATGTATTGTGGATAACTTTCTTTTCAGGATGAGTAGCTATAACAAGATTTGGGGATTTCAGTCTGCTGCTAGCACCAATGTTCTGATGATAAAGCTGAATGTGGTGATGATGCTGGTCACTGTCACACCTGGTTGACAATCTCCCTGATGCTAGTGATCCGAGTTGACGGCCTCTCAATTTATATTTATCAACCTCAGTCTGCCTGACCACCTGACTTCAAGGTCACTCAACTGATTCCTTCTTCCTGCTTGGACTCCACTATTCCTGCCATCTTCCAGTTTTTCTTTATCCAGGGCTATATCTTTGTCAAGCTCTCTAAGGTTTGCCAGATTGTTCACGAGCTCACCAGGGATTGTCTTGTCAATGCTATGGAGGTCTCTGAGGTTTAGCAGAGGATTTAGGTTGCCAAGGTACTTGCACAACAGGCCACCCTCTCTCAGATGGATGAAATGAGTCGCACTGAAACTGAAAAGCTCCACAACCAGTACAAGGCCCCACTTGTAGCTATAATGGTGAAGATTCTGGCAAACAGCACACTGTGCATGTGCACACTTGCTGCTTCATTGGTGCTGCTCACCCCCCCCCCCCCCCCCCAAGACAACCAGTCTAAAATTATATCCTGATATAGTTAGAAGAAAAGAAACCCAAAATGATTTACCTGTGACCTTCACCTTGAGGAAAAGACCTCAAAACATGCAATGCAGAACATCTTCTAGTGGCAATATATAAGTATACCATCCTTTATCCACTTATCTTAAACAGCTATTAAGTTAGAAAGCAGAAAGACAAATGTGACTGAAACCTAAAATATTGACCTGTGACCTTGACCTTAAAGATAGGACTTCCAAAGTGGCATGTGCCACACCTTCTAGTGATGATATGTGATATATCATTAGACCATGCTTCATCCATTCATCTCAAATGACTCTAAAATTATAAACTGGAAAGTAAAGTGCAATAGAACAATCCAATACATAACACCATGACAATGACCTTCAAAGTATGACCCCAATCTAATACACAAAATGCATGCTAATGATGACATATGAATACCTGTATATGTGTACCAAGTTTCTTCCCTTAATCTCAAGCGGCTTTAAAGTTATAGAACTGAAGATAAAGTGTTGTGAAAATGATAAAATATTTAGTTGTGCCCCTGTGACATGATGGATGGACGGAAATGCAGACACAATGTCCCACACCTTGTTAAAGAAATGTTGGGGACAATGAACAACCATACAAACGAATGAATGTGCAAAACACTATATTTGATCCAACATCATTGGCAACGGGATAAAAAAGGCTGTTTGGACAATGCAAGGCTTGTCCATACACATGTACTTAATGTTTATGCATCACATGACTCTGAAGTTATACTTCATTACAATTGTTGGTATACAGGTATCATAATTTTCAGTACACGAAAGAGAAAGAGGTTGGATTAGGTTGCAAGTTGATAGGCATACCTATTTTTTCAACACTCCACTTCTTTGTTTCATGATCTATCTTGCAGCATCCAGAATGTACCTCAATGCCTACAGTTGAAACATGGGGGGATTCTTCAAATATTTCCTCTCCCAATATCCGTTTTGTGAGAGTTGTTTTTCCAACACCAAGATGCCCCACAATCATCAGGCGAATATTGTAAACCTTTTCTTTACCAGCCTTTAAAGCATCTTGGAAAAGTTGTTGTGAGTGTATGTCCATTTGGAGTATCTCAGGAGGCAGCCCTGTCCCATGGAATGAAACAAACATAAAATAAGTCTGAAAGTTACCTCTCATATGCAATGTAACATCACTCAGTGACCCTCTTTAATGTCAAAAACATTTTTGTAAATCCTGGTTTTAACCAGGTGGAGACCCAGATCCCAGCCAGTATCCCAACTTTTGATGCCCCAGCATACAAAGGGGGGTGGTGGACTTCAGGGGCCAAGCCAACCAATGGACTCTATAGCTGGATGAACAAACCTGTGATCGAAGCATAGACGAAGGAACAAACCTCCACTTCTGCTGCATGGCGAGCTCATGCCCCCAGTAAAACTGCTGTGTATGCATCCAGACCATTGCAGAGTGCAGGAGCAACTGAAGATCTGGATGTGACACTGCCCCAGAAAGTTTGTGCAGACTGGAGAGAATATTTATATCCTCAGTGCCCAAAGTCTTAGGAAACAACTCTGGGGGAGACAGTAAACTTCATTTACTGCCTTATCAAACATCCAGATCACCAGGTCCAGCTGCACAAGACAGCAATAATTTGACAGAGAACCATATATAATTACAATGTATGAGGTGACCCTAAGCCCAGATCATCGGGTATAGCTGCACAAGACAGCAATGATTTGACAAAGAACCATATATAATTACAATGAATGAGGTGGTCCTAAGCCCAGATCATCAGGTCCAGCTGCACAAGACAGCAATGATTTGACAAAGAACCATATATAATTACAATGAATGAGGTGGTCCTAAGCCCAGATCATCAGGTCCAGTTGCCCAAGACAGCAATGATTTGACAATGAACCATATATAATTACAATGAATGAGATGGTCCTAAGCCTAGATAATCAGGTCCAGTTGCCCAAGACAGCAATGATTTGACAAAGAACCATATATAATTACAATGTATGAGGTGGTCCTAAGTGCAGACCATCAGGGTTCCACTGCACAATACAGTGCTTGATTCAACATGCCTCCCTTAATGTTACAATATTTTCTAGTCTATGACTAATAGAGCTGAAAACTGAAAGACATTTATGATTGTATGCTCTATATTAAATCTGGTTAAATTCTAATAAACAATTATTTTTAGAACAAGTCTTTTAATGATTTTTATATCTTTTGTAAAGGCAGTTATTTTTATAGCAAGACTTTTAAAGGTTTTTATATTTTTTAGTAATGGGGTATTATTTGATGGCAGATAGGCATCAATGTTAAAACTGATTGGCCCTGTGCATGTTGCTGTCAAAATACGTCAAATTCTATTCAGCTGTTTTTTGAAAGAAGTCATTTAAAGGTTTTCTAGTTTAAAGGAATAAGGAATATACAATTAAAGTTGTGGTTATATTACTCATTTGTTGCCCAAGATTTAATTAAATAATAATTCGGGGCGATCCAGTTACAATGAAAGGAGTTACAGTACATTATATGCAATCATATGTGCAAGTGACCCTATATGCATATTTGTCGAGTACAAACGAGGCAAGATTAACGTGACATCACAGGATCCTTTACACATATCGGCCATTGTTCAACATCCTGTTGTTTCATTGCGCTTGAGAGTAAGTGGATTAGCAGTAATTATATTGGAGTGTTTACAAGGATTTACAAAATGCCCCACTGTGCAGCATTTGGATGCAACAATAATTCGAGTAAGGCATTGACTGTGAATTTCTTTAGATTTCCGAAAAACAAGATCCATTACTGTCACCTTGAAAACTTTGAGCCAGTGACTCATAGACTTTGCAGCTTGCATTTTTCAAAAGATCAGTATGAAGTTGATCCAGAGACATGCAGAATTGGGATATTTAAATGCCAGGGCAAGATGAAGCCGACAGCAGTACCATTCTTCTACTCCTGGGCCTGAGGGAAAATCTACTAACAGATGCTAGTGACAGTAGCACAATGTTCCCAACTGTGAAGCCGCAATGTGTACGAGGAGCCTATCACATGCGGCAGAATGCAGAGGTTAATAAATAAAAGTTTTATGATCTCAAATTTCCATCAATGTAGTATCCATAATGTAGATGAAGTACTTAAACGAAAATATATGTAAAAAAAAAGAGCTTTGTTTAACACAGATTTCCTTGCCACTGCAGCTTTGTTACCACACCCACATCCCGCGTGCCTTGGGGGTTGAATTGCTGTGTACAGTATATCTTCCTAAAACATATGTTTATTATGGAAAGAGTTGTTTAATTCACATGTCGATGCTAACATAAGAGTAACATTATTAAATATTTTAAGTAGAGTGGAATGAGTAACTTCAAGCGCTACTCAATTACCATAATGTCATCATCACCTGATAAACATGAGTCTTAGGCTATGACAGTGGATAAGATTACTTCTTTGAGCCCCCCCCCCCCCCCCCCCCCACCACCACCACCATTCTTCCTTTTTCCTGATATCTGGCCATAAATCTAATGAACCAATTGTTGGCATGCAACTACTCATATGTTGTAAAGATATTCCACAGATACTACAAATATGGTTCTCCTCATAAATCATACTCATTCTTTTTTCTTTTCAGGTTCTGCAACAGGCAATTTAGACTTCTGATGCTAACTATGTGCTTGACACACCTGCAAGCACATGTGATGTGGTGGAGGTTGATGCTGCTGGACATAACACACCAACTTTGGCACCAAGTCCTCAGTTCCAACCACAAGAAATTAAATGTAGTGTTAAAGTTCAGGCTAAAATAGATCCCATAAGGAGGACTCGCAGAATTCAGGTTCGATTTGTATCGAAATGCATAGGCATCTAGTGTGAACTCCTAAAATGGAGTTAGACTTGCAGAACTCTCCAGATCTTTTTAACATTGGTTACTCTACTAGCATAAAGAGATTTCAATTATGTAGTGTACACCTAGTACAAATTTGGACTTGGGGTGAGTGGTTTATTTTTCATATTGTCTCTTGCAGTTTAGTTTATGCTTTGGTATCATAACTGAATCCAATTTTACCTACATGGAAGACTACCCCGATATAACTCAATAGATCAATTTCATGCCTGCACAAGTCATTGTTAGGTTACTGGGAAATAGATGGGTTGTTTTGAAACTGTCAACAATAAACAGAACAATTTAAATCCCAGCGCAAGCCAGCCAATGTCACCTGCCTATTGCATCCTTGAAAGTGCTGTTAAGAAAACCAATCAATTGACTACTCAAATTGTGAATTATCTTTCTTTTTACTATGAGCAATGAAGTTAAAGGGTCCACACATACAGTATGGAGACTGAAGGTCTGTAGAGAGGATTGGATCACATCATTAATGATAATGGTTTGACCATAAAAGCCCTAATCACAGATCGGCATAGAATGGTGCAGAAATATATGAGAGTGGAGCAAGGCGATGTGAACACTACTTTGATGTATGGCACTTGGCATAAGGTACAGAGATATATATATATATATATATATATATATATATATATATATATATATATATATATATATATATATATAAAAGTTTAATTTGAAAACAACTTTTTTTTATTGTGTTTCCCTTGCATGCTATTCTCAGTCAAAAATATGCTTTTGTTTGCATGCACGCTTTTTTATTTTCATGCATCTCCAAGAAGCTGGAGGCAGCTGCAAAGAAGGATTGCAAGTTGATCCAGCCGTGGATCAAGTCTACCATGAACCATCCCTACTGGGTTGCCGCCTCTTGTGTGGATAACAGTAAGCTTCAAGTTGCAAAATGGGAGTCACTGATGAACCATGTTGCAAACATGCACGAGGACCACTCTACCATCTTCAGCAGATGTGAACATGGTCCCATTTGGAAGAAAGACAGTGGCTGAAGGCAGGTATGTTTACCACTGATATGTATATAAAAAAGTTTACATATCCTAACATGCTATATTCCAAACATCCAGTGACTGATAGTAGCTCTGCATGCACACATGTGAAGTTTAACCAAACATAGAATCAAAGATTAGCATGTAATTTGCATGACGTTTAATTCTTTCCACTTAGAGTTTGTCACATGATATATATATATATATATATATATATATATATATATATATATATATATATATATATATATATATACATATATATATGGGGGAGGGGTAACCAGGGTTATTTGGTTTTTCTTAAGAGGTTAAACTGCGATATTCCTTTGATTGAACCAAACATGTTAGCACAGACAGACTGATACGCTTGTTCACATACAAACTTATTTCCCTTCATTAGGTTCAAGGGCATACAAGCTCATGAATAAAGTTGTTCACAGTCCTCACATTCTCTGTGACATCCAGAAGCCATCAACTATACATGAAACATATGGCTTGGAGGTGTTCCACAATGTTGTGAACCACTATGCACCAAAGAGCACATGCTACTTTTATGGATCCATGCTTGCAAGGTAACTAGCATGGAATTAGATGATACAAGAAATAGTATGAGCATTAATATCAAATACTTGTAGAAAGAAAACATATTTAATATTTTCACATTTAGCATGTGCATCAAAACTGGCTATACTCGTGCATGGAAAACAAAAAAAAGTACATAATACCTGGAAGGTAAGAATAAAAGATTTAATTATTCATGTCAAATGATTGCTGGACAATGCTGACTTTAACAAAGCTAAATAAAGTTGTTGTTGTTGATTTATGACACAGGAACACAAGTTGGTTATTTAGTGCCGAGGCAATTGGTATAAAGTGCCTTGCCCAAGGACACACCATGTCAGCCGACCCAGACTGATATGATGGTAGGATACTAATCAACACCCTTTGAGTTGCAAGTCTGGCAAGCTGTCCACTAAGCCACCATTCCACCTAGCTAAATAAAGAGCAATACATTTTGATCAACAGTTCAATAAGTAACACTAATAATTCTCAATTTTATTTTTATTGTTTTTTGTTTTCTTTAGGTTGCATCTAGCTGCCCTGCACTAGAACGAAAATTCAAATAATGCACATGCAGTGACCAAGACTGGCCAGGAGCGTTGGAGAATTGCTTATCCAAAACAAGAAAGATACAGAGGCTATTGTAAAGCCTTGCAAAGTGGACCCAACCTTTGGTAAGACTGACTAAACATGTTGGTGGTGTATCTGTTAGGTGTTATATCTGAGCCAGTCCTACTTTTCTTCACCAAATTCATTGTGTGCAATATAAACTGCTATCAGAATTTTGACAGTATGTATGATGTAAATTGTAGATTGAAAATAGCCATTTTGAAAGTATAACTTTAATGTCAGGTGTAAACAAGTAATTACAAGAAATACAGTAATCTTTAGTAAAAACTGAAATACAATGAATAAATACATTTGTAGCATATGAAATAATTTTTATTAAAGTTTATAGCGTTTGGACACAGGTTACTTTATCATTATGAAAATGTAATAGTTCCTTGAGATTAAACAAATTTATTGACATTAAAGGGCGGTCTCAGTATCCACCACCACTTACAGAATCATATAAACAGTTTTCAAAAGATGAAATTATCAAAAAGCACAAGTCACGATTTCTGATTTCGTAGAATCTCTATGGTCTTGCATATTTTAAGCCAACATATTCCTCTGAGGAAAATGCGTCTCTGATTTTTGACACCACACAGGATGGTAGAACTTTACGGTTGTGTCTGCCTAGCCGATGCCAAATACATCTGACAAAATACTGATATGCTATATGTCTGTATGTTCTGAAAATAAAAAAGAAAGCGTGTAAGAGTAAATCCAAATAGGAGTTAGAAAATTCTTCTTTGGTAAATCTTGCTATATTATATTATTTGCCAAGTACTTAGGGTGATGTACTTTGATATGTTCATTTTTTTAAAGGTGTTAATCTACATATTGAGTACTTACATAGATTTGATACAAGACATCATACATAGAAAATGATCCATATTATGATAAATAAATTTGTTGATCCATTCATTTTCAGGCACATTGTGTTCTCAAAACTCATTAAAAAAAAAAAAAAAAAAATCTTTTTGTGATGATTGCAATGTCATGGTCATTATCACAATTTATAACACACTTGGTATCCATTTAGAAAAAGGAACATTTTTTTTATATATATATGTATACAGTTTAATGGTACATGAGTACAATCCTGGCTATATAGTGTAAAGAAAGTTTAGGGTATTCCCCCACCCCTGGTTAAAACCTTTAAAATACAAAGCCACATTTTTATCTTCATAAACCACATTCTTTTACAAAGTTCAAGACTGAATCATAGCTTGAACATCATCATGGTGTAGCATCCCTGTGCAAAAATAGTTATGCCTCTTGGGTATAGTTTGTTTGTATAATGGGTTTTTGATTTGGTGCTTCACGGCACATCAACACCAGTTGGTTATTACTGCTTGCAGCAATTGGAGTAAAGTGCCTTGCCCAAGACACCCCTCCCCCCCCCCCCCCCCCCCCCCCCCCCCCCCCCCCCCCCCCCCCAAAAACAAAAAAAAACGTAGCTGACCCAGGCTTTGTCCGGTGGTAGGATTCAAACCCACACCCTTTTGGTCGCGAAGTCCAGCACACTAACCACTGAGCAACCACAGCACCTTGTAAAATGGGATCCAAACATTTCAGTCATAAGAGTAGCAAAAAACTGATTAAACACATCAACTAGCAATTCTGAATAAAATGCAAAAGAAAATACTAATGTATCGGCTCGTTAATCATCCAAAGGTCCATGATGTCTCCAGGTATTCATATATGGATACTTCAAGCACAATGTCTGTATTAAGCAGTTTGCAATAATACTTTCATGGAGAGTTATACCACCTCAAAGTCACACTCCTTCTTGTCATTAATTATCTCCACCCCGATCTAGTATGATAATGCAACACGATTAGTAGTATTTTAATATTTTAGGCAATTACACCTAACAAGTACCGAGGGGGAAAGTTATCGAAATTAGGGACACCAAAATCAACTCGCAGATCGATTGACATATAGACATTTTACAGAACCCTTTCCCCCCAGGTTTTTTTTTAATGAAGTGAGTAATTGGCCGTTGCTCCACTATCTTATATGAAAAATTTCATGATTATTAAATCAGTACAAAACCATTCTGTGTTCCCGTAATCATTCCTTCTTTGCGCTCTTTCAAAATAGCATCCTTTCCGTCATTTGATGAACCTGACAGCTGTGTCATCACTACCCTCTTCATTGTTAATTGTTTCAAAAGCGGACTCAAACAGAATACTTTTAAAATGTTCAGGCTCAGGGAAATGTCGGGAAAATTGAATGATTTTAGAATTTGCTGTAAATGTAGACAGTACAATCATCTTTAAGGGATACAAAAGAAAATCAATTCCTCACTGTAACTTTTTCTAGTGAAAGAAATTTAATTACCTTTTTTCCTGATTCATTCATATTGCTGATAATTATCAAAAGGTGAAGACCCCTTGGATAACTTTAATTGATGACACATTCAGTACTTGCTTTTTTATAATTTCCAACATCATTTGTATTTCATTTATTATTCATATTCATGTTATATTGACAACAGGATACCAACTTTTTCACATTTTAGCAAAAGTAAGTATTCGCCTATTACATCTTGTGATATTTTCATTTTCAAGAAGTAAATAATGAAATTTAAAATAAAATACACATCTCAAGATTTTTGTTCTTTTTTCATTGCATATGAGGTGAATTTGATTTTGGTCTGAGTAATTGTTTTTGTGTGAAAGTTGAAGAGAGTTATTAATGCATGCTACTCATTTTTTCTCTTTGTTTGTCACATTTTATTTAAATATGTTCCATAGTAGATTTTCAACCGCACTACAACAAAAATATTCTCAATTTCTTTTATACATTCCTTCAGTTTTATTTTGACTTTTTTGAAGTAAAACGATGTAAAGCAGAAAT